>VZSF01008518.1:0-216250 GCA_013398295.1 Chionis minor | reverse complement strand
TTGGTAAAGAGAATTTGTGATGCACCGTTCTGACCTGCACGGAGAGGCAAGAGCTGGGGTCCTTCAGGGTGTTTGTGTTCAAGAAGAGACCGATGATACAATTCAGTGTTTCTTTGATGCAATATTTACAGAAAATTTGCAAAGGCCTGCTTGCCCAAACACAATAGGACTCCAGCAGAAGAGGGGTTTTTTTTTTGTGGTTTGCTTCTTCCAAATCCGTTTCTTTCAAGGTAGCAATCTGCTTGAAAATCTATTCATTTACTTCTTTCCCTAGGCAGGTTACTTCCAGCCTCTCTTTTCTGTTTGTTTCTTACTGCTCTTGGAGGCTGTTCCCCAGCAAAACAATCCCAGGCATTCAGCTTTCCCTTCTGCCCTACAATTCATTTGGCTGTTTGTCTTTGTTTCAGATGGCCTTTGCATCTGCTTTAGGTAGTAGCTCTTTTTCCTCTAGCTTTTTTTTTTTTTTCCCCCCCTAAAAAAAAACCCCACAAACTTCAGAAGGGAGCCTAACTTCCTCTGTCATTTATCTTGACATCAGGGTAATTTTCCTAACAGCAGGGGTAATGCAGTCCTGGAGTAGATTGTCAAGGGATTTTTATGGAGTCCCCATCACTGGAGTGTTTTAAACTGTGCAGATATTTATCAGGAATGACACAAGTACAGTTGTCCTGACTCAGGGCAGTGTGAGAGTCTAGATGATCTCATGTTTACTTCCAGTCCTGTTTTATTGGATTTCTATGATATATAGACCTTAAAAATAGCCCCAGGATTATTACCGCTGAAAGGGGAGAAAACAGTCTTTCTCTGGGTTTTTTTGGTCTTTTCTTTATTCTGTCTGTGCAAAATAAAGAGTATAAAACTATGATTATGAATCGCTGCTTACTCTTACTGTTTGAGATAAGCTATTGCTGCAATTCTTACTCATGCAGAACATTTGCTGGTCCAATTTGTGCACGCCCAAGACCACCAGGGAGATAAAGAGACATTTGGGGAAACAAAGTCACTGCAGAGGAAAAATCTAAAGTCCTTTCCTCAGTGTACCCCTTCAGTGGAAGTTTTATGTGAATAAACTGAGGAAGGTTTGCCCTTGAGATGGGCTGGCTGCTTTCAAGGAGAATTATCATCTATCTGCATTATTTAGACAGCATCTGGGAAACTCACTGGAGCCTCAGGCTCCCATTGTGCTAGACATTGTATAGATGAGTAATTAATGGTGGGCCTCCTTCTGTTTTGTTTAATGTATATATTGTACATATACAATGAATTGAGGAAGATTGCGGGGAGTCAAATGAGAGAAGAAGGGTGGTCCCACCAACACTGCGGCTGACGAGCAGCGGCTTGAGTTTGCTGGTGGCCTAACTGATGGACACTTTAAAGGAGAACCTGAAAGTGTCAACCTTCCCTAACTTGGTGGGCTCTTACGCACAGGGAGAGAGCAAAAGGCAACACGTGCGCTGAAGGCAAAGGTGGAGTATCTTTTCCAGTATCTTTTTGGAGGCATATTTTTTTCAGACATGCAGCCTAGGTGCAACTCTTAATTTCAGAAAGATTAAGCCTCACAACAGGACGAGTACAAAACTGTTGGCACTAGCAATTTAAGCAGTTTCATGTGCTTACACGAGAGGTTGAATAAAACCTTCTCCCAGCTGATGGACATCATGGCTCAACCACCACACCCACTGTAACAAACTCCGTCATGGATGGCTGGACTGTGGGGCAGAAGAAGGAGGAGTGGCTATTGCATCCAAGATCCTTGTTGTAGCAAGCACTGCTGTGGTTGGAGCCAATTTATATCTCTCAACAATACTAATAACTTGCTAAAAAAATTACTGTCAAGTGATTTCCACAAAAAGAAAAAAAAAAAGATTCATGCATGTTCTGCTGAGTGCTCATGGACGCAAAACAAAATGGTCACTTAATAAAATATTCATGTGAACATTACGTTTTCATTACTGAAGTGGGAGACCACAAAATCAAATACAAGTGAAGAGAGTGCTTTCAGTTAAACTGCTGATTAAGCAAAGGAACAGCATTTGTAACAGGAGAGAATGAGATAATCATGGCAAATGAACATGTTTTTAATTTCATCTGTTGCATTTAATCATACAATACGGGAATGTTTCTGGGTGCCTCACTGCATTCCTACACACAAAACCAGAGTTTTTTTCTGATCACATCTTCCAGTTCTGTTCCCCACTTTGTTGCTGTTTTCTTCCCAGTGTCTTTATGGATGTGCAACAAGGAAGGTTTAGAATATTTTCCCCAAACCCCCCAAAGGGAATGGGAAATGTCCCTTGGATCACTCTTTAGCCTATTCAGATATCTAATAAGGAGAGGTAGGCTGCATGCTGGAAGTTCAGGATACTTCTGAGTTTAGAAATTCACTTCTTTCTACAACGTGATGGGAAATCTAATTGTTTTTGGCTAGGGAATTGCCGACACGTAAAATCTTTCCAGGCTGCAAAAGTAGATTTTTTAAAGGTGAAGAACTCCAGAAGCAGGTGTTGCAAGAGCTGCTGTCACCTCTCGAAGGCAACTGCCGTAGAAATGGATCGGCGTGCCAAGATTCAGTCCACTACCTTACGGTGCCCAGACCAAAGCAAACCGTTTCTTCAGCTGGAGTTGTGTAACGACGTGGAAGAAGCCTCAGAAATGGAGCCTCCTAGGGTTATCTTCTTCTTACCCCCTCCAGTGAGCTGAAAGGGCCTTTCGCTTCTGGTACAGAGCGGCTGAGTTTGTTTGCTAAAAAAAACTTCTTCTGTCCTGAGGCAGTTGGACCTGGGAAGAGCTCCCTGGGCTGCACCCTAGTTTGGCCTTTGGTTTACCCTTCCCAGCCGCTCTATCTACCCGACAGTTTCCTCTGTTAACGATTTCCTGAGGTGTCCCTCTTCGTGACAAAATGACCTTCTTGGCTTTGTTTAGAAACACATAAGCACACAACAAATGTGCTAAACATTGAACTGTATCGCAGCGGTATAAATTACACAGATGCGATGTATTGATTGTGGAAAGATCAGATAGTTTTAAAGTCAGTGATTGGCTGTCAAGCTGTTAATTGAACATTTGCTGAAAAATGCCTGTGGGTAAGTGATCTAGATATTCTTGCAGGATAATCGAGTTTAAGAACAACAGTCGCCTGCCACCCTCCTGTGTTGGCTGTATTTAGAGAAATACTAACAAAAAAAATCACACTCCCCAAAACATTCACACTCGGATATCCTTACATTGTCAATTCTTTAGACCAATAATACTGAAATAATTTTATAACCTAATCTAATGACTTGTTGATTTTAGTTGCTTTTTTACTTTTGGTTGGGGAAAAGAAAGTGGGTTTTCAGTTTCTCACTTTCAAAGGCTATCTATAATTAATTTTGATTTGCTTTTTCCACGTGCAGATTCAACCATGCTGCACACGCACATGAAATTAACGTATTACTTTAAACACGTATCTTGCCTCCAGCTGGATTTGAAGAATTTGAAAAATCTTAAAATCTTACAAACCATTCCCTCTGAATTGTTTCAGTAAGACTCAGGAACACACAACAACCGATGAGACTCCCTTCTTTTTGAAAACAACCCCACAGAACTGACTTTAATTTGTCAATGTCTCAATTTGTCTCAGTAAATTAATTTCTCTCCCTCATTATAAATAAGCTCAGGAGAATACACTTTTTTAGTGCTGTATAGACCAAGGGTATTTTACATAAATACAGCAGCTGTACTCTACACTTTTCTAGAAGTGATGTTATATCCGTAGAAAACCATCACAGTCCTCAAGACCTATTTTGTCTTAACAAGCGCATTCTGTTTTATTGGTTTTCTTGGATAAATTTTATACTTTTTCTCAGGCTCAACGAGTCACTTAAGAATAGATATTCACCATTCAAGTTGTATTTGTTACAGCAGCATGGATTTTAAAGCAAACTGGAGAGATTTCAGTGATCTGATGGCCTCTACAGCACAAATAACTTGTGATCAAAGTAGATTATAATATTTAAGTCTTCCTTTACAGGCCTCAAGTGGCCATTAAATTATATCCCTAACTGATGGGATAAGTGAAGAGCTGCTGTAAAGTCAGCTGGATTGAATCTCCCTCTATATTTGGTGAGGTGGCGTTCATCTCAGCTAACCATAGCTATCTAAAAGTTGGATGGCTAATGCATTTTAGCCTCTAGAGTTCCTCCAAAAGTACTGGAGAGTTATTCATCCTTTCTTCAGATAGATCTGAAGCCCAACAGCGAGTATATTCACAAGACAGTGAATCTAGGTTTATGTTCCTGTTAATCTTGGAGGAGATAATTTGTAGCCATATGATGTAGGGGTTGATTTTTATAATTGCAACTAGTAATTTAAATTTTTTACAAAGAGTTAAGACATTAACTTTGTACCTGGAAGTTTATGCCTAGTCAGATACCATCCACTCTCGGCACTCACCTTCATGCCAGTTAGGGCATCTTTTGAGCTTCTGTAGGCAGCATAAAACCCTAATGCCAGCGTGGAGTCGTTATTGTGTGCTCTGCTCATCTCATTTAACAAAAGCATTTGACTTATGTTTAAAGTTCAATTTATGTTTAATATCTCTCGTGTTCATTTGTGTGCAGCTCTGGTACTGATGATCACAAAACACTGGCCTAAAAGAGATATGACATCATTCCATAAGAAAATAACTGTCCCTCTCCATTTGCTGTAAAGGGACTCTAGAGAACTAACGTAACGCTTGTCCCCTCTCTTTTAGGTGTCCAAGATGAATATATGCATTTGATTGCTTGCCTGTCTTGATACTATGTGACCAGTTTGGATTTTACCGGAAAGTTTCAAGCAACGTTTTAGGCATTATGGGACAAAATCTCAATGATTTTGCTGAAAATCAGGAAACTGGAAGACATTTGTACTTTGAAGTTGCTCGTTGCTCTCTGAGTGCTGTGTGACAGCTGTGGGACAGACGCTTAGCCAGCAAGGGAAGCCAGGGGGGAGCAAAATGGAGACATTTCATTTTTTCCTTCTCCCTCCTTACAGACTGTCAGTTGACGATGGTAGAGAAAGAAGGAAGACACCAGCTGTCGGGTCATTGTTTTAGAAAGGGCAGAATTACAGGCTATTCAGAAGAGGGATTAAAAACAGAAGCCCACAGTATCCTTAGTGTGGTGGTGAAGATGCTGAGGGGCAGGGATGTAATTCATCAGAACTTTATTTATAACTTATCCATTTTATCCCTTTTCATCTGCACTGATCTTCACACGCCGTATGAATGTCAGTGATTATTAGGTGATTTTTTGACTCCTGCTGTCTCCCAGACCTGATGTCAGTCCTGCCCCACATTTGCCTCTCAGCTCCCAGTCTGCCAAATCTCATGCACTGACCATGATGTATCTACGCCTACTCCTGCCTGACACTTCTCTCCACTTGGCCCACATCTCACAGGTTTTTGCTGCAGGCTCTTCTGCTCCGTGAGCTGATGTACCAGCTGGTTGACAAACCCCTTGTTTTACGCATCAGGTGTGGTCATCATGGTGTGTCAGATCAGAGAGAAAAGGCTGCAGAACCGTAAGGTAGTGAGTCACCAAAGACACTTTGCGCCCTTAGATGTGTGGGGTATGTGCCCATGTTGTTGGGCAGCACGAGGGCTGCTGCCTCCCAACACGACCTGATGCACCAGTCTGATTCCCCATCACGTTATCAGCCATGACTGCTATCTTATCCACCGGCACTGACTAATACCACCAGATGTGCCTCTCCCCTCTTATTTCTTTTCAGTTTCATCTCTTCTTCCCTACAGCAGCCTACCTAACCCTGCCAGGTTAGCAAACCCCAAGCAGTTTCTTCATCCCAAGCTGGGACTTCAGGTTTGGCTCCCTACAGAGCCAATGAAACCTGAACATTGAGTGGCCGCTCTTCCTGCTCCCTGGTTTCCATCTGAAACCCTAGCCCTGGAGACGGGACAAAACTAAGAGATCAGGGGCCTGGAGCTGGCTGCGTGCAATCTGGTATAGCTTCTCAACTCATTTTCAAACTGTTTTTGCGTATGCTTTCTCCTTTCCAAACTACAAGAGCGTGGTGAGACCTACAGACATTCTTTATCGTCTTTCCCTTTTAAACCACTCCAGGGAGGGAAAAAGGAGAGGACAATTAGTGTATTTCTCTGATGCTCTGGAGAAGGAGACCAGAGGAAAAGGGAGGAATGGGGGGGGGGGGGGGGGGGAGTGGACAGATGGCTCTGTCCTCCCATGCAAACGATAATTGCCCCAGAGGGCACCAGGGGAGCATTCCACTTCTTACATGTCAGATTCCCGGTGACCAGGAGACAGGAATATAAGCAGGATGCTGTCAGGATGGGTTTCCCATTAAATATCTCAAAAATTTCAGCACTGTCTCGAGCTTCTTGATTCACTCTGAGACTTGTTTTGTGCTTACTGAAATTAAAAAACCAAACCAAACCAAAAACAAAAACACCACAAGGGCTAGCGAAGTTGTGCAATCTTATTTACAAATAATGTAGCCAAAGTCTTGTTTCTCCAAACACAGTAAGGGACAACTCCCTGCTGTTCTTCTGCGTATTATTTACACAGATGTACATAACCCCTGCTAACCATTTCTCCATCCACTGTCTTTGCAATATATCCCAGAGAAACTGCTCTGTTCATATAGCCCAAAGCGGAGTAATATGTGTTTGTCAAGTGGAACCTTTCATTGCTTCTGCCTTTCTGTATGGAGAGCTTAATTTGGGCTTACCACCGTACCCATTAGAAGACCCTCTCTGACCCCTTCCAGAGTAAAACTGTGGAACACATTAGCCAACTTCATGCTATTTCACACTAAAAAACTGACCATCAACCATTGCCTTCCCGTCTTTTGGGAGCCATTACATTCCTCAGTCCTGCAAGTGTAATCTATATGTCCTCCTCCCCAAACAGATAGCCTTTAATTAGCAATATTAATACCCAAATTGTTTCTGCTTAGCTAAGTTATCTAAGTCACTTTCTGCTTTTAATCTCCTCATAGTTTCTCTCCTTTTGTCATTTGCATCACTAGAAATGTTACTAGAATTTAGTTGGTTTGTTTTTTTTTTCCTGTGCCACAGGTAAAAGCATTGAATCGCACTGTCTCAGACATGAAAGGATCTCTGTAGCACCACATTGGCAATGGTTGCTAAGTTTTAACTAACAATTACACATTGAATTTCTGAGTTATACAGTTTAGTCTAATTTAAAATATGTTTTCTTGGTCTTGTTCTGGTGCTAATATTTTAATCAGGATGTCACGCGGTATCAATGCTTAACAGAAGTCTGACAGACATTGTTTTGTCAACATAGGTACCTTTGTTAAACAAATCAAATAATCAAAATTCTTATCTGATAGAGTACTATGCAGTTTGTTTAACTTTATCTGTTTTGCATAAAGTCATATTGACTGGCAGTAATTATGTTACCATTTTTTATTTCCTTATGGACAGGGTCCCATATCAGCTGTTCCATTCTTTCACATGCATTCAAGGTCAAGTTAACTCATCTACAGTTACCCTGGTCATCCTGTTTATGCTGTTGAAATACCAACACGGCATTAGATTTTTCCAGGCCTCTTGGACTTCACCAGTATGCCAAAGCTTTTGGCCAATGTGCAGCAGTACAAGATTCCTTTTAAAAACTTTAAATCAGTTATCTGATCCTGCCAATTAAAAAAAATTAATAGCTGCACTTTACCATCCACTTAGGAGAATGTCAGAATAGATGATACTTTGGCAATGCAGGCTCTATTTTCCTTTCTAAATGCAAAACAGAAATATTCAGTGAATGCTTTTTCTTTTCCACAGCTAGCAATGGAACTATGTCATCGCAAGGATTTCTGTTGTCCTGAGTAATCCTACAGAAATTCAGAATAAAAACAAAGATGTGTTCTTATCATCTTTATCCCTACATTTTCATAGATATGCTCAGTATGCATACCAATATACCACATTTATTAATGTGTGAAATTTATTAATTTGTGTGACTTGGCTTTCAGTTTTCCTTAACTACAGTTATTATCTATAATTGTCTTTTGAGCATCCTACTAGCATGTGTATATAGACATATATGTATACATACACTAATGTACTGTACTGCTGTATGCACTAGTTATAATACACATACTAATCAGCACTGAAGTCTGTGTGCACATCTTTAATTAGACCACTGCTATGTACTTCTTGGCAAGTGTTAGTTTTAAGTTTAGTGGCCAATTGCTTTCGCAAGTCAGAATGAAGGATAATGCAGTATTATAACGTGTTTTGCTTTGTGATAGAAATTTCGGTCTATAAGTGTTAGAGGATCTAGGGCATTGTAGGGAACGTGGAACAAGAGCTTTAGCACATATCATTGTATTAGAAGCCTTTTTATAGAAACAGTGTTTCTTTCTTTATAGATATTTGTTCTTGGGCACACAGGGTGGAAATCATCTCACCTCACTTAATAACATAGATATCCACATCCAAGTTAGCGATTCCCTAGGGTGACCATGCTTCTCTCCATAGAGAAAACCAGACATTTTAGAGCTCAATGAATCTGACCTATTTTAGATGCCTACATTAAGATAGTATGAATCATGCCTTAAAGTGCTTTTTCTCTCTTTTTTTTTTTCTTTTTTTCCCTCTTTTTTTTCACAGACAATAAAAGGAGCCCAGGGTGATTAGTCCTGATCCCATTCTTTGCACTGCAGACTTCTACATCTGGCCACCCATACTGCATTTTTCTTTCCTAACTGAAAAAAAAATAAATCAGTTGATTATATAATCCTGAGGAAAAGAAGCAGCTGAGCCTCTGAATCTTCAAGATATAAAAAAATTATTTAAACCCATTCATTTTCTTTACCCAAATTGCAAGCTAGACTATGATTCTGTGAGGGGGTTTTTATTGCTTTTAGTTAAATTTGACAAAAGAACTTAAAGTTCTTAACTAAACAGCTTTACATTGAAGTAACCTTTATAAATAGGTATTTAAGGTATGTCGAATGAATCAGACAAAATAAATCATGACAGCATTCTCTAATTCAGGTAACAATTAAATTAATCTATTTTTGCTTTACTTAAATATTACTTTTAATTTTTACTACATTCAAAAGTTTTAATCTTTTAAGTTTTTAAGGATTTAAAATGTGTTCAAAACCTAAAGTTTAAAATGGATTTATTTCCTTTTACAATAAAACCATAATGGCATGGATGATCCATAAGAGTGCTCTCTGAAGGGCTATGTTGAAGCTGATTTCAAATAACTCGTCTTAACCTACCAATCAATTTGGCAGATAATTTCAATGTACTGACGGTGCAAATAGCTAGCTGGGTACACGGATAGCTTCAGAAAGGCTTTGGCTAGTGGGTGAAGAAAATCTTTTGCATTTCAGAATTCTGCTCTAGTGACAAAGAGACAGGAAATCCTCAACAGAAAATGGCTTTTGCAATGCAGGTGTTTAAATTCAGTGTTAGGCTCACCGAAATACTTCTGATAATCATCAATGCAGCTATTAAGCCTGTAGTTTGAACGGAGTACTCTTCTTGGATCATCAAGTAGGAGGCCTTCAGAAATAACAATATTTTACAAAAACAATACCTTTCCTATTGATACTTGCTTGTCTGCTGTAGCGATTGAAAAACACTTCAAATAATTTATTTAAGGCATTTGCAATATTGACCAGTTTCCCTCTCTTTATGCAGGCCGTGCCAACAAAACCTGTGGACAAGCCAAAACTTTCTCAATACCTGTCACCATAGATAGAAAATCATGGCCTGTAATGAATGCCCCAAAGGCTTAACCATGTGCAATGTCAAAGGTTCTTGTTGTGAATGTGTCTCTACCAACCAAGGACTTGAAGCAAGCAACAAGTCTTAAGACATGTATCATTTGTTACGAATTATGCAGCTGTGCCAAATGCTCGAGTAGCTCTCTGATGTCTTTGGAAGCATAAAGCATTATGCCAAGGGCTACCCACCTCTCTGTGTGATGTAGATATCAAAAGTAAATGAATTTTTTGACACGCTTACAAAATATAGAATTGTTTCTCTCAGTACTGGCTGTACTTAGGCTGGAGCCTTCATGCGCTAATCTGGTTATGATCACACTGCCTCCTGCAATGAGTATGGTAAGAACCCATACATACAAGAATTAATGCATGTCTCATAAAGACACACTCCTGTTTATCTAATATACAGCGTTTCTTCCTTTGTCAAAGGTTACAAAATACGTATGCATCACCATTTTACACAGGGTCTTCAAGAAGGCTTTTGCACATCTGCGTGGTCTCCTACCTCTCATAGCTGGGAGCATTCAAAGGGAATTATGTGCATCATGATATCTGATCACTTTTGATTCCTTGACCCAAATGACATACTCCTGAGTTGACTGTGGGTAGACTTCACTACAAATTCACAGCAGTTCTTGAATTGATGTCTCCTGATGGACAGCAAGGTGCCCATCCATCTCTGTAACACATACAGCCTCCGTACTAATGTCCTCTTCCTTGTATAGCTAGTGACTTAGATCACTATTGGTTAACAAGAGCTGGCACTGAATTTTCTTTTCTGAAGAACCCACAGTAGAACCAAAGCACTTAACTTTGGAGTTGAATGCTAAAGTGCCTTGATGTGCCCAACCTCAGTTCCACTTCTTATAAATGTAAAACAACCCTCAGATGAAGCCTGCGGAACAGCCCTTCATCACTGTTGTCTTCCTCTCCCATTCTACCATTTACGTCAATCATACATATCCAAGGTAGCAACTCTGTGTGGCCTCAAAAGCGGAAGGCGAGTTTATTGTAACAGCAGGTACAGGATAGGAAAAAAGCTAGAATGAGAATTTTCTGGGTTGCTTTCATTATGCGTTCGGCTTTGGGCTGAGTTGTTAGTAAATAAATCACCCAACTCTGACTACACAAATATTTAAATAACTACGGAGATTCTAAGCATTTTTTATTTTTGGTGACTGCAGAATCCTGTTTATTTAACAGATGACTTTATACTGACCTACAGGTATTAGAAAAGAAATCTTCAGGCAAAGATAGTACTCTATTTTGGAATGGATATTGTGCAATTAAGGAAAGAGGAATATTTTGTTATTCTTGGCACAGAGGCTATTTCTTGGGAACGACTACCTGTTCCTTTTTATCTTTCCCACCCATGTCACATTGCAGCAACCATGGCTGCAGGTGCCTACACTGGATGAACACCTGCTCAATCTATGCAAGAAGGAAAGGAAATCATGGGATAGCATGTTTACTGATCTTGTATACACAAAACAACAGAGTGATAAAAAGATGTAGAAATGGAAAGAAAGTTAAATTTAGCACAATTAAGAGGAGAGAGTGTAGAGGAAAATGGTCATGATCCTTCAGAAAGAGCTTTTGCAGGAGGGAGAGCAAGTAAGTCTAAAATTGCCTTTTTCAAAGACAAAACCCTGCTCTCTGTGTCTGACAGCCTTTCTCTAACAACACATCTACCGAGATAGCATCTTTTAACAGCAGCTTGCAGGTACAAATTTGTCCTTCCACATTCCACATTGCAAAGCAACAAATAAAATGTGCATAGTGTGGGACCCCATAAACTCCTTTATCTGCCCAAAGGGAAAGTGCATTTCTACAGTTCCACAGAATATTCCCTGCTCTCTTGCCCTAACTAACTCATATCTTCTGAAATGATTTCCATAACATTGCATGATTATATAAAATGCTTTGCAGAATCTGATAAAACCCCTATGTGTGATATATTAAAACCCTTCTTGTATATGAATTTCCCTACTCCTCCCCTAAGAGGGCATCCATTTTGTTCACAAATCTGTGCTCATTTCACATTTGAATTGTAGGGCATCCCTGACTGTTGTCTTCCTGATCAGATGGAGGAGTGCACCATCACTACTTTTTTTACTACTCAAAGTGTCTCAGTGTTTCTCCGTTTAATTTGCTGTGAAAGAATCTGCATAACACAGAGGAAATAATTCTCATATGAGGCAGACATTGTCAATCAAGCATCCAGGTTTTGAGTATTGTTAATGTGCAATCTAAAGTCACCCCATTTGGTTGGGTATAAATGAGCCTTTCTTTAGTTAAGCATCCAGTGAAAGGCTTTATAAACCGGGGAAACATTGGTGTATGGGTATGCTAAGTCTTTTGGACAGACAAGAATAATCATAGCCCTATCATTTTCTATATTTGCCCTTAAAGAACAAAAAAAGAGCATTAAATAGCCCAGTGTTTCTAAAAATGTAGGTTTCTTGGACCTACCCATCTCATCATTCTAATATTAGTAAGTCTCCCATGGTGATCATCTGTCTTTGATGCATCATAGAAAAATGCTGCCTTCTGTTAGGTACGATCTGCAGTGACAATAGCCTTATCAGTCACATTAATGACCTAAACACAATTAGCTACCTTCAAGTACTTAAACTCATCAATAAATGCCTATGCGTTGCCAGCTCATGTAAACCAGACAGTTTTTTAGTTGTTGCACAGAACTCCTTCACAATAATCCTGACCATTCTTCCTGTGGATTTCTCTCTGCAGAAATAGCTACTGAATGAGAACGGTGAGCCTTCAGATGAAAATGGATGACAGTACTTCACCGTGCCAAGAGAAATTCTTATGACATGTTCCATTCTTACAGTTGTGGGGCAATTTCTCCATTTAAGGCTCTTGAAAGTTAATATTCCCAAACTCTGTTGAAATTGCTGGCTGTCCCTGTTCTGCACCACCCTTGAGCCTCGGCGTTTTCTGCATTAGTTTAGTCAGTTGTCTCTGCTCAGCTTCAGCTATGCATGTGTCCCTGTCCCTAAAGATACACAAATAGCACCGGGAACCTCCCAGTGGTCTTCAGTGCTTCTTGCCTGATGCCCAAGAGTCCTTTGAAAATGGAGCTCACTTCGAACGCTGTGATGAAATAAGAGAAATCGTGGGAAATACTCCACTGCCTTCTGGTGGGATCTTTCACAATGAGCAGCATGGAAAAAACCAGAGGGGCAAAGCAATAAACTGTGGAATCTTCCAAGAATGCAAAGCAGCAGTGTTGTAACAGCTGTGTAGACATAGCGATTCCAGAGCACTGTGTAGACATGATTATTCCAAACGCAAATTGCATCATCGAGGATAACGAAATACTCTGGACATACTGCTCCCTTTTTCAGAGGACTTGTCATAGATACAGAAGTCCACAGTGAATTTCAGTCATATGTAGAGTTTAAGTCTCTTTGATAAGCCTTGCTGTGTGTGGAGGGTGGACTACAGAATCACTTCTGAGGTAGCACAAAGGCAGATTATAAAGACTAGGTGTTTGCTGCTTAAAAAAAAAAAAGGATATAATATTTTTATATAAAAACCACTACTACCTGTCAGATATGCCAAACTGGAACCACATCCAAGTGCTGGATACCCTAATTTTACCACAAGGTTAGTTCAGCAAGGCAGCCCTGTCCTCTTGCCTGGGACTGATCTTGGAAAATTCACCTCGTACAAAATTGCAGGACCTTATCTTTACTATGTTTTTAGCACAGGAGAGCTGATGTGTGTTGGTTTCTCTGAGGTTAAGAGAAATAAATTAGTTAGTCTTTATAGCAGTAAAGAAAAGTCCAAATCAATAGATTCATCTCCATTAGGGTATCTCTGCAAAACCTTGTGTTACCGATGTTCTTCTGCGCGTTCGCTGTTGCATTAGAACCTGATTAGTAACCATGGTATAGACACAACATAGCATTACTGTGGCTGGTGGTGGCTTTATGCAGGACTAATCTTAAGAATGGCATAGTATAAAATAAGGTAGATATGAATTTAAACAGATGTAAAGGTTGGCGTAACAAGTACCCTTGGCAGCTGTACAAATGGCCAGTGAGGTGCTTTGTCTTGCATCCTTTTTATACTGGTAAAAGCCCAAGGGGAAACCCACTTATCATGACACAAAAAGCGGTACAGCTTAGTTTTCACTTTTGCGCTGGTGTATGTTACATAGGTAAAGCAATTTTCTTGCTCATACAGGCTCTCTCTGTCTTAAGAGGACTTGCTGGGAAGGCTATTTGACAAATCTTTCCTGGCATGGATTTGGCTCTAACTTTGTACCAGTGCAAGCTTTCATGTGTACGCTTCTGTGACAGAGTAAGAATGATTTTCCCCATTTATCTTGAATATATTACCGACAGGTTGAAAATGAAAAACATCCTCTGATACCAAGAAGGTATGTAACATGGACAGGCACTACAGTAACTATACTGGCTTCAAAGCTAATTAAATTTACCTCGGTGCAGCTTTCCCCCGTAGACAGACCCAGAAGTGCCAACCCCATCAATCGTTGTCTCACTCACCTCCCTGACCTATCTTTAAAACTAGAAAAAACGCTGATCAGCTCCTCTCCATTTCAGTTTTGTGCTCCCCAGCCTGAAGATCTTTTTAAGTCCTAGCTTCTGGCACGATGCCTTCCAGTCACTGGTCAGATTCAGCAGTGCCAGCTGCTAGCAGAAAATCCTCCTATTCAAGAGATGACCTTATGTGCTCCAAGCGCTGCTTTCTCATGCTGCCGAAATCGTTTCTCCATGTTCAATGCCTGCACTAACACCACGATGCAGACAGATAGGTTGCAAGTCTTCTGGAGCAAAAGGTACTATTTGAAAGATTTTATATTTTAAATTCAAAATGATAGCAAGACAGTCTTTTTACTCAAAGAAATTAGCAAAATTTCACACACAGCATCCCAGTTTTATTTTGAAATCAATGCCACAATATCCATCCTGATTCACTTATGAAAGATCCACTGTAAAATTCTGTAATGCCTTGTGAATAATTTTAGTGATTCACTCCCATGCAAATCTCTTATTTTCCAATGCAAATATTGCATAAGGGTAGCACAGTACTCTTAAAAACGAACAAGACATAAACCAATTTCATTCAGATTATGTTTGTGTCATAAATAAGGCTCTGTATCCACTCAGTTCAAATCGGCCTCCTTAAGCAGGCTTGCACTCGTTAAATCCTGTCTATGACCTCAGGCAGCCTGTTCTAAATGCATGACTCTTGCATGTGAAGAGAGGAGCTTGGAAAATAACACTGAACTGAGCTAAGGCTAAATCTATTTGGATTCATTACATCTATGACTGGACTGTCTTTGTAAATAACACTTATTTACATATGTTTTAAGAACTGAGAGTTTTGCCTATGGAAAACAGAATCACAAGAATATGAAAAACTCATCAAGTTTAGGTGACCCATAGTCACCAAAAAATGGCTGGTTATCCTTTCATATTTTCCAGAAAATACATAGGCAGTGCATGCCTACTAAAATCACTACATTTCTTCCATCCGTTTTTTTTCACAGTGTTCTTTTTTGGTTTTCGGCTCATCATACTAGCTTGAGTAGATTTTACATATGCAATTTTCTGTGTGTGCGTAGATCTGAAATGACTACTATCACTGAGTGACAAGCCAGTATCCAGGCACACTTTGATGGCTTTTTTTTTTTTTAAAAAAAAACAACCAACCAACTTCAGGAATTTTCGAGCAGTACAAAGTATGGGAAAGTAAAAAAGGTTACATGCTGGAAGGTGACTTTTTAAACAAATGTCTTCAGATAGTTTTCCTCACTAGAGCGTATCTGTAAGGTAACAGTTTTTCTAGATGTTAACCTGGTTTTACTTCTGTTTGAAAAGGTTCAGTTTTGTGAGCTGTTTAATTTTTAAATACAGGGGTTTTTTCCTACTTTAGGCTTTGCTTAGGAGCCTCAATAAGGTGCTATAGCTAAAAATCTTCCATGGTTGTGCTGCCACAATTAGGGGATTTGACTCATTCTCACACAGGACTCTGACTCAGGAGCAGAAATGGCTTATGCTGGTGTGTCTGTAATGTTTCTTGCTCACAGTCATCTATTTTGGTTTAGCTTTCTCCCCTTTTCTGAGTTTGCTCACTCCATTGCAAGATGGGCTAGGCTTTTTGGGAAGCAGCCATAACCCCAAAGTTCTTAGGCCTGTCAAAATAAATCAGCACTGATATGCGGTTCGTGAATTCATGGCCATTAGCAATTTCATTCATATCTTAGTCATCCCTGCAGCAAAGGTGAGGATGCAGAACTGTGTCTGGGAAACGCTTTATCTTGCCCAAGGTTGGTCAGTCTCGCTCCGCCATTTAAGACCTTAGTTTGTGGACATGCATCCTCTTCTAGGTCTGTCTGTGGTGCCTGAAATTGCTGTCATCCATAGCCATGTATTGGTGGGTTGTGTTAACCCAGCCAGTTTACCTAAGAAAGATTAAAGGAGGTAATGGGGGGAAAACAGAGGGGTGCCTCTCCTGAGAGGATACTGAGGATCTAGAGGATTAAAACATTATCAGAGTGTGCTGCTGTTTGCAAAACTAAGTCCATTATAAGCAATGTCATGACCTGTGCAATGGCAGCTCAGCCAGAAAACCACCTCCCAGCCAGGAGTTAGGTGGATCGAACGCAGGTCCGCATGTTACCATGTCAGTCCAAAACCTGACAGTTTATTTAAAGTTCCCCTGTATCAAAAATTTACGCTGAGCTCACTGACCCTGCTGTAAACTGGCTGAGGATCATTCACACATTCTGGACTGCCATTGTCCTGAGGTGGTTGTAACCTGGGTCAGGGGAAAAAAAGGAGAGGTTGGAGGACCACATAGCTACAGGTGACAACCTCTTTAAGCGTGATGGTTCACTTGTCATCCCTCTAAATTTTCAGTGGCAAGAACAGGGTCAAATGGACACCATATGACCGTGCAGAGGTCCTAAATCACATTGCACAGTTGGTGTGCAAGCTCCACCCTCTACTTTTGCTTTAGGGTTGCAGAGCATATCTACACTGATGCAGATAAACCAGTTTGAATTATCTTGGCCCCAGGGCTGACACCCACCATAACAATGAGAGATTATATTATATATATATTATATTATATTTTTTGCCAAATATAATAGATATACAGGCCGGTTCTAAGTATAACTTTAGACAAGTCAGAATGGATTTGTACAGTCTAGAATTAAGAGTATATTGGCCGCTCAGGTAAGACTTCTTACTGGGAAAGGTAATATATGAACAGGATGGATTAAATTGCCAGGGAAGATGAGCTAGATGAGAGCCTATAGAAAAATGTCAATTTTAATTTTGTTCTGTGCCTGCTTTTCCAGCAATTAACTAAGAAATAGACCTTTTACACTACTGGTCTGCTCGTGAGAATATACCAGCCTTCTCAGGAAGAGGATTCATTAGCGCTATTGTGCTGGTAAAGCCCTGAAAGAGAAAGACAGAGGAGGTAAGAAAATACATGTAATCACTGTGTGATGGTGATTTGATTGTCCAGGTCACCACACATACCATTTGTTTGCCACATGAAATGCTGGGGACCAGGCCGCAGGCTCTTTAATGCTAACTTAGTCCTCCAAAGAGAGTCAAGCAGAAGACCATTGCACTCATGAAGAGCAGAGAGGACTGCATAAAGGTGCCTTAAAGTAGGGTGCCACCAGGAAACCTTTGGTGATTCATGCTGGAACAATTTAAGCAGGCAGTGCCCCCAGCCCTCTGCTGCACCTCTCTGTGGAGGTTACCACGCCTACAGCAAAACCAGTGTGATGGCTTCCCAGCCACGCCAGCCCACAGTCCAGGCATGAGGTTTGACTGGGATTGATGGCTGTTTAAGGTCGGACGCCAAGCTTGAGGCTGTGATGGCTGAAGAGCAGACACAGTGCTTGTCCTCTCAGGTTTACAAAGGGGCAACAATATCTTCCAGAAGAGCGGAGAAGCCAGAAGGAGCAAAACACTATCCTAAGTTGCCCCAACTGTGCTCTTTTTTTAAAGAATTCTTTCATTTGCTGCTATTTTTCATTTTCAGTTGCTATCACTTGCCTTTTCCAAGTGACACTGTGCGGACGCAGCTACCACTATTGCAGCTGGTGCGGCCATACATACCCAAGCCAGAACGTGGGTCTCGTGCTCTGCTCTCAGTGCAACCACAGCAACGTGAAGCCGTGCACATGGGACACAGCAGAACATGTGCTTAATACCTGCTTCCCAAGGAGTCACTTGATGCAATGTGAGGTACAACAAGCCTTGTGTCCATTACACAATACGTTTTGACTGGGAAGCACTAGGGAAATGACCACTGCTGTGAAAAAAACCCAGTTTCTGTAGACCATCCATGGTTACTCAGTTGGCTCGGTAGTGGCAACCTCTGAGCTGACGTATTTAACAGGTTTCAGGTGGTTTCTACCTTCTTCATCATGAACGTAGAGTGCACCCTCCTAGTTCCCAGGACAGGAACATCACATATTTCTTCTCTTCACATTTAGGAGAGGGTCAGACTTTTTAGCCAGGGGTCCTTACCAGGAGTTGCTTCTGAGAAATCAGTGTCAGCATTCCTTAAAACACAGGCTGACAAAAAAGCCAAAACCAAACCGAAACCTTCCTAAAACTATCGGGTAGGTTTCAATCAATTAATTTATTTCAATTCAGTCCAATGGGTTGGCTGTCTACGAAGATGAATAGGAGACTCTTCTGGCAGAGGTCCTATCACCTTCCAGAGGAGGGCTCACTGATGCATCAAAACTCAGTTGGAAACACCTCACGCGATTAGAGAAAGGTGCTGTTACCACATCAAAGGCACAGTATCATAATCAGTTAAAGCCAGTTTGAAAAGTCATGGCCACTAATGGGGCAAGTTCTTCCCTTTCACCCCGGGCCACGTGAGCCCACTGCCCCTGCCATGCTGGCACACAAGGTGACATAGACCAGTTTGCTGGTCTCACTAAATACTGATCTTACCAAAAATAAAAGGTTGTGTTTCAGCTGGATCAGAGAAGGAGATGTCAATGCACTGTCAGGACAAAATCACCACTTTGGTGAATAGCACAGTCTCAGATCATTGCCCCAACAGAATGACTGATCAGTGACTGATCAGTATTCCAAGAAATCTGGTCTGCCTGTGGTTAAAAGTTCTTCTGAACCCTTTCTAAGAAAGCACTGTGTTCAAGTCGCTGTTTATAAGCTCTATGTTTTTTAAGATAACAATTAGAGAGCTCGTAAAATTTTCCAGAAATTACTAGAATTCTAAATATTCGAAGTCTTGGAATATTTATGACTTTGTTCTACAATAATAAATACTATATCATCTCCTTATTATATCACTGAGAGAAGGAGATGCCATTTAAATCAGTTGTGGGCCCGTGAGCATAACTGTTGAACTACTCAGAAGAAACAAAATGGGATTCAGGCTGACTTTTATGCATGTGTGCTGGCTTTATGTTAATTGTTAGCAATTAGCTTATACAATTAACAATTTTTAAACTACTCTCAGATCAATATTGAGTTTCTAATTACATTGGTAATTCTTCTGTCTAGCATATCTGGTGCCAGGAGAGTACTTCTTTAGCATCGATAGATCAGAATTCCGTGACAGGAGTATCCAAGTTAGGAGTTAGGTTTGTCTTTTTGGCCCTGAATAAGGCTGTCCAAAAATATATTAAATCAATAATATATTGCTCAAAGGTACTATTACTTCACAAGGAAAATGTTTAACTAGGTTTTAATTACTATTTTACCATCTGAACACCTTTCAGATTCTCATCTATTAGTCACTGTGTGTTGTTGTTCTGTGGCTTAGAAATTTTATAACATATAGTCTGCTTGAGTACAAGTGTTTGAGTTAATTTTCCTCACTCTAGAAAACTAGAATTATCAACATGGGAATGGAGAACCTGGCTGTGTCTTCTGATCACGATCCTCTGCCATCGCAAACACCTCATTACAATTCTCAGGTAACACTATCACCCATTTTACATTGGCATTCTTCTTCAAAGCAGTTTAGGTTGTTAATCAAACTTATCCCTATTAGAATATTGTTCCAGAGCCTTATTTTTCCAATGGTCCTGAAAATTGTTTGATTTCATGAAATGGCAAATTGCAGCACATCGTCCCATTTCACTGGGAAGATGTTGCAGTATTTATGTTTTCTGTGATGAAGACAATGAATTGTAGTTACAAGAGAATTTTAGGTGAAGTTTAGTTACAAAAGAAGTGTAGCAATAGCAGGACCTAAATTTCTTGATGCAGATTGAAAGATAATGCATTCATCAACAGCTTTTTTTTTATTGTTACACCTCTGTAATAAAGTTAAACAACGTGTGAATTGTTCAAAACAATGAACTCCATCCAGCTTACATTAAGTTATCTCTGTTGAAAACCAATGCAAATGAGGTGTGCGCAACTAATGACATAGGTCTTCTCTTTCCTAATATGAGACTGAATTTTTCAATGGTAAATCATAGTATGCCTGGACCGCTGATGGCATAATGGGGAATTACATTTCAAATTGACTTCAAAATTAGTTATTTCCTTTACACTTTCAATCATTTAATAACTAAGCACTTAAATCTTCGAGTGATCATTTGTATTTCATTGTCCCTCCTTTTCATTACTAGGTAAGAAATGATTAGAAAGTTACCTTCTTTCCAGCTCCTTTCATTTTAAAATAATACCTATTATTATGTGTGCAATCAGAAGTAGAATAGAATAGAATCATAGAATGGTTAGAGTTGGAAGGGACCTTAAAGATCATCAAGTTCCAACACCCCTGCCATGGGCACGGACACCTCTCACTAGAGCAGGTTGCTCAAAGCCCCATCCAGCCTGGCCTTAAACACTTCCAGGGATGGGGCCTCCACAACTTCCCTGGGTAACCTGTTCCAGTGCCTCACCACCCTCACAGTAAAGAACTTCTTCCTAATATCTAATCTAAATCTCCCCTCTTCCAATTTAAAACCATTACCCCTTGTCCTATCACTAGGCTTCCTGACAAAGAGTCCCTCTCCAGCTCTCCTGTAGGCTCCCTTCAGATACTGAAAGGCTGCTCTCAGGTCTCCCCGGAGCCTTCTCTTCTCCAGGCTGAACAGCCCCAGCTCTCTCAGCCTGTCCTCATAGGAGAGGTGCTCCATCCCTCTAATCATCTTAGTGGCCCTTCGCTGGACCTGTTCCAACAGTTCGATGTCCTTTCTATGTTGAGGACTCCAGAGCTGGACACAGTACTCCAGGTGGGGTCTCACAAGCGCAGAGTAGAGGGGGAGAATCACCTCCCGTGCCCTGCTGGCCACGCTTCTTTTGATGCAACCCAGGATACGGTTGGCTTTCTGGGCTGCCAGCGCGCACTGCCGGCTCATGTTGAGCTTCTCATCCATGAGCACTCCCAAGTCCTTCTCCTCAGGGCTGCTCTCCAGCCATTCTCTGCCCAGCCTGTATTTATGCCTGGGATTGCCACGTCCCAGGTGTAGGACTCTGCACTTGGCTTGGTTGAACTTCATGCCATTTGCATTAGCCCACCTCTCAAGCCTGTCCAGGTCCCTCTGGATGGCATCCCTTCCCTCCAGTGTGTCAACCGCGCCACCGAGCTTGGTGTCATCGGCAAACTTGCTGAGGGTGCACTCGATCCCACTGTCCATGTCTCCAACAAAGATGTTAAATAGCACTGGTCCCAGTACTGACCCTTGCGGGACACCACTCGTCACTGGCCGCCACGTGGACATTGACCCATTAACCACAACCCTTTGAGTGCGGCCATCCAGCCAGTTCCTTATCCACCGAGTGGTCCATTCATCGAACCCGTGACTCTCCAATTTGGAGACCAGGATGTCATGCGGGACAGTGTCAAATGCTTTGCTTAAGTCCAGGTAGATGACGTCCGTTGCTCTGCCTTTGTCCACCAAGTTCGTGGCAGTATCGTAGAAGGCCATCAGGTTTGTCAGGCAGGATTTGCCCTTGGTGAAGCCATGTTGGCTGTCTCCAATCACCTCCTTATTTTCCATGTGCCTTAGCAGAGATTCCAGGAGGATCTGCTCCATGATCTTGCCAGGCACAGAGGTGAGACTGACTGGCCTATAGTTTCCTGGGTCCTCTTTTTTTCCTTTCTTGAATATCGGGGTTATGTTCCCCTTTTTCCAATCCACAGGAATTTCACCAGACTGCCAGTAGAGTGGGATCATTTTAAATATATAAAAATAAAATGGGATTACATCTGGTAACTCCAATAAATTAATAAAATTAACACTACAAGTATTTTTGCACAAAGATTCCTTAAAATTTCTCTAAAATAAAATACTTATATTAATTTTGTCTTGTATTTTATTCTGTAACTTCTATTAGAAATATATACATATATTTTTTAGATTATTTTTGTCTTATTAACAAGAATATTACTATAAACTACAGAAAACAAGTGATAAATGTAATGTGTATCTCATAAATATATTCAAAAATTTAACATTAAAATAATCATTTTGAGTGACAAAGCTAGGAGTAGTTGCGATTTCACATTTATGAAATGGAAACATTTTGTTGAAAACATGTTCTAGTTTCAAAATGAATGCAAAATGATTTTTTTATATAATTAGCACACATACTTGCAAAGGTTCAGATAAAATTAGAATTCAGTCAAGATGAAAAACTACTTAACATGCACAAAAGGGACCCACAATTAGGAACTGGAAGGGGGTTAGGCACAATAGTGGGAATACATAATTCAAAATGTCACTCAGCAATCTACTTTGGAATGATATTAGTTGTACACTGATTCTCCTGTTTGGCAACTCAGAACATACTTTTAAAAACAGGAAAATAAAAGGTACTTCACCATAGTTCTGTCTGGGAGGATGGAAAAAACTGGAACATTTTCTGACTGTTTCAGGAGGAATCCCTATCAAATTAAATATGGCTGCTGTCTTTCACCTGGTTTTCACTCAAAAACCATAACATACCTATGCACAAAATTCAGCGCAGTTTTCTTAAACTCCTTAAAATATCTGCCCCAACATTTTAGCTCATTAAGTAAAAAGTAATGCAACTTAACATGGACTAGTTTGAAACAGAGGAAAACAAAAAGCATGGGGAAAAAAGCAGATGAAGCAAGTTAAATGAACTCATTATAGAAACTCAAAGTCTTTTCAGGAGACAAAAAAGAAAAAAAGGTGCAGTTAACTTATTTTTAGCTAGGAGTTTTATTCAGATGTTTTCTCAAGGCTTTTAGAGAAGGAGAGTTGGGAAGGAGAAAGAAACACACTGTGGAATAGCTGGAAAATACAGCATAAAGGACAGTATATGTGGCAAGAACAGTTACGGTAAACTGGCAGATAGTGACAGGGGAGTCAATTGACAAGAGTGGAGGTCAGCATAAAAGAAATCAGTATTAAGGCCCTGAAGCATGGAGAAAAATGTCTGCACACTAAACAATATTGTTTACTTAGTTTTGATTTATAGCTGCTGCATCATGAATTTCAGTTAGTTAGCTGCATAAGACAACATTCCTCTTCAATCCAGACTTTGCGAGTAAATGAAAATATCTGATTTTCAAAACAACCTTTCAGAAAGAACGTATTGGGTAACATAGGACTGATGAGTAACTATGGTGTTAACAAAATTAACCTAATCTAATCTAATGTACTCTCTAATAGTTAGTCAGTTAGTTCGTTGTTCCACTCTCAAAAGCTGAAATGAAAAATGAACTGACAAAACCCCACATTTATGAAAGGCGAGTTTACAAGAATCAAAACGTTATATAGCTCCAAGCTTCACCTCGGGTTCACCGGTAGCAATCAAGTTACTTGCTCATTGGTGGCAAGTGAGGTGGCTGACCATTAACCTTGCTGGATGCTATCGGACATTGAAAATACCTTGAATCCTGACTGATGTCTTCGGGTACTAACATCTGAGAGCTCTTTAGTTTCTTGCAACCATCCACCGTTAAAATGCTCTGCAGCCACGGATAGTTGTTCAAGCAGCTGTTCCGGCCAAAGGTGTTCCTTCCTCACCTCATTGTTCCTGCCTCGTACCCATAGCTTATCAAAGGAGTAGCTCTGGGGGATGGAACTACCCAGACTGATTTTGGCAGAAGTTAAAGAGCACTCACACAAGTCCTTCTGCAGACAGTGTTACAACACTGATAAGTCAGGGCCCTGCTGGCTCTAGCACAGTAAAACCCAGAAAAAGTTGTCTGCTTATAGGCTGAAGTTTGCATTGTGCATATGGAATCAACAATTTACCAAATTAGCAAAGTAATATAAGTAGAGGTAGATAATGGCTGAGGGAAGGATTGCACAGAGGCCTTTATCTTCATTTTTGCAAACCTGTCAATAGATGGGAATATAGAGAGTGCCGTTGCATGTTTTGGACATTGAACAGGTGGAACAAGCCTCACAGACCTTCAGAAACAAATTCCAGCATTTAGGAAGTGTTTCTTCAGTGCGCTGTCTGATGTGGTTAGGCCCACTGGGACATGGAAAGATGTTCACCACAGAACACATGGACTTCAGATTTTTTCACTTTCTGCTAGAAAGTGAAACATCTTAGCATCACCTCTCTATGAGGTGTCGCTTCCATGGTAAAACAAACCATGTGAGTATTCTTCATCCACTGCAGTGCAAAGCCACTTAAACTAATTTAAGCTATTTTTTCACTGAAGCAAATGAGATGTATTCATGTAGTCAATTCTAACATTGCTGAACACTGAGCTCCAGTAAGGCTTTTTGACAACCAAAAGTGGTGACTTATTAAAAGCAGTCCATTGAAATTCAGTACTGATTACCCAGTCTACAAATGATGACTTCCTCCAGGTCACTGCAGAAGTGTAAAAACCAGCAATGTCTTAGCAATAGCTAAAAGTAGGGAATTTATACCTTTGGCAGTTCCACCTCTACTCTTAGAGATACCAGAGCTGACAGCTGGAAGCCACCTTGCCGTTTATTGGAGGTGGTTTCTAAAGCCGTAGTGAACAAGGGGCACCGAATTATCTTTGGATAGTGTCTCCTTTGGTCAGCTCTTTTATTTCAGTGTTTTTAGCACTGATTATAGGATGCAGTGGACCTGCTTCGTGTAAGCAGGTGGCAAAGTATTTGCCTGATCAGGGATACAGGATGCCTAAGTGTTTAGTGAAGGAAGGCAACAAACGAAAGGACAAGCGTAAAATTGCTATCTTGAAATGCTGTTACAAAATAGAATGCAGAACCTCACCTACCATGAAAATTTTATAGAATGAATATTAATGTTATGAAGAAGTAGGGTGGATTTGCATTATGTATTTGACTTGTCCCTGGAGCACAGAGACTGACACAGACTTGTGACTGCATTAACTATAGCTAAATTTTAATAGAAGATGATTGATTGTTGAGCATTCTGTTAATTAACCTCTTTATTCTGTATTTTCCTACAGAATCTGGAATGTCCTTTCAAAGTAAGTTTTCCGACTTAACCATCAAAAAATATGGACGTGAGCTTCACTCACAGAAGGTGCCTTGTGATAGCAATCCAGGAAAAAGCTAGAAGCCCGGTCCTCAGAAGCTGGTAAGGAATTAGTCCTCATAATACATAGGTAAACTCTCACAGCTACATTTTAATAACCAAAAGACAATAACTTAATAAAAAAAAAATTAATGCCTGGAAGAATCTTTTTTGCCCCTCCCCATCTATACGCAACCAACTTTGTTTCCTTTGAGCTTTTATTTCTCCCCTTCATCTTGGATTTCAAATTAAATCTGTGTTCAACCACAAAATAAAATTTCTTCACAGGTTCTGCATTATTTGCTAACAGGATTGCGCAATATATCTGATTTCTCATCCTGACATAATACAGAGGTTAGATCGGTGATATGGATGATTAACATCATTTGCTCAGAATGAGAAAAGATGCTTGTTTCCTGATGCAAAACAACGTCCTGCTAAATCATGTACTTTTCTCAAAACAGCCACGTGTACTATGAAGGAACCTTATACATCCAGTGACACAGAGAAAGGGAGGCATCCTTCTCCAGTCGATACCAGTCACCACAAGCAGCTGTTTTACACCTAATCAGGGTCACTCCATCACCCTACAGCTGCCCCATGAATGCCATCTTTGAAGCACCTTGTCAGTGACAGTGTAATGCAAATTTCAGCACCTTTACTTTACAGTGCAAAACGGGTCATGATTCACAGAAAACTAGAAGGAAAACAAGGCAGTTTAAAATGATTTACTTGTTTTGGGATGGCACACTGTACCATTCAGATTGAGATTTAGGGCGGGATTCATCTAAACCCTGAAGTCATCGCAACGCTGGAGGACTAAGCCAAATTGTTTCTCTGCGCTCCCTCAGTGTGTGTCCAGGAAAAGAGACAGACACCATCAGACGGTGATCACCCCATCCTAACACAGGTGTCAGAGGTAGTGTGATGAATTGCTTCCTAAGGTACCCATCTCTTTTCACTGACTACAGGGGAAGCACAGGCTGGACATCTTATTTTATAGTCTAAAATTAGGTGAGATTAAGGCTACCCAGCTGCCCCAAAGTCAGACAGCATTTATTTTCCTTTTACATACTTCAGGGTAGGTGCAGACAGCAGGATAAAGAGAGGGTGAACAGAGCTCAGTGAGTGCATAGTTGTTCAATATTTCTTTTTATACTCATCTCACAACGTTGCCCCATCCATTATTTACTGCACACCACCTGAATGCTGCACTGAACAGAGAATCGCTCATTTTCTCATGGGCTTTTCCATGCTGCTCTCATTGTAGTACTCTATTTCTCTGCAAATATTAATGAATTTATCTTCCCAACACCCTGGTGGTGCTATTACCGTCCTCTTACATGTTGTGAGTGGAGATGCTGAAAAAAAAAGTAAAACCAGTCCTCTAATATTGTTTTCCCTCATGTAACATGCTTTTCTGCTGGATTTTTCAGAGTACTTAGCAATTTTAGGCCTTCATAACGTCAAAGAACAGTTCCTGTTCACTTCTGCTGCAATTTTTGGTGCTTTCCATTCAGCTGAGTAGTCTCTAGGCGTTTTAAGATGGGTACCCAGAAAAACAAAGACAGACCAGCGACCCAAATGCCTGTATTTGAAGTTCTCTGCCATATCTTGGGCTGCATCAAAAGAAGCGTGGCCAGCAGGTTGAGGGAGGTGATTATGCTCCTCTTCTCCGCTCTTGTGAGACCCCACCCGGAATACTGTGTCCAGCTCTGGGGCCCCCAACAGAAGAAGGGCATGGACCTGGTGGAGCAGGTCCAGAGGAGGGCCACAAAGTTAATGAGAGGGCTGGAGCACCTCTGCTACGAGGACAGGCTGAGGGAGTTGGGGTTGTTCAGCCTGGAGATGAGAAGGCTCCAGGGAGACCTTCTAGCAGCCTTCCAGTGCTTAAAAAGAACCTACAGGAAAGATGAGGAGGGACTCTGTATCAGGGAGTGTAGTGAGAGGATGAGGGGTAACAGTTTTAAACTGAAAGAGTGTAGATTTAGATGAGATATTAGGAAGAAATTCTTTACTCTGAGGGTGGTGAGGCACTGGAAAAGGTTGCCCAAAGAAGTTGTGGGCATCCCTGCTTCCACATCCCTGGAAGTATTCAAGGCCAAGTTGGATGGGGCTTTGAGTAACCTAGTCTAGTGGAAGGTGTCTCTGCCCATGGGAACCATTCTATGATTCATGACACACTTCCCAACATTTGCAACCAAGCAGATTTGGGCTTTCTTCACTTTGACTCATTCCCTGTCTGAAGGCACTTCCTGTATCTCCCTTCTTGGCTGGGAGATCCAAGGCTTTTTGGGCTGTTCCCTGCTAGAAGCTTCATAATATCCTCAGACATAAACAGCTGCAATCCAAGCCTTGTCCCAGGCCCCTTGCTGATGTGAGCAAGATGGAGTTCTTGCCTAGATGGAGTGACAGGCGTATACCGTACTGGGGACAGAAAGGGCCCCTCTACAAGTTAAAGAGACCCATAAACCAAACTTGAGCATTAGACCCCTGATCCTTGACATCGCTGGCTCTTCTTTCCCTAAAAGAAATTCCCAGGTGAACAGGGGTAGTTACGTTCTCAGACCTCCGGGGCATCACAGAGATCACAGGGCAAGGTGCTTCGCGGCACGGGCACGCATCCTGCTTGAGGGCATAAACCTCCCGCTGCCCCTTGGTTTCAGCAGCAGGAGTCGGTCCCTGGTCCTCCTGTTTGGCAGAAAGACTCCTCCAGGGCTGTGCAGTGGGAGCGGGCCCCGCTGTAAGACGGAATGACCTGCCAATATTTGGCCGAAGGGTGTGACTCGACTCTTTCCACAGCTCTGCCTGCCTAATGTCAGGCTTGAAATAAACGCATTGAACAGTACATGCTCTTCTACTGCTCGGTTATGAAAACAGTGGTAGTAGTGTTGTGGCTGGGATGGGCTAAAGACACAAGAGCAGCAGGGCTTGCAGGAGGAAATTCTGGTTTTTATTCATTATGAAATAATTTAAAATATTTTTTAAATCACCTTGCTCTGTAAATCGTGCTTTTATTTCAAAACCATTTTTTTTTCTGTGTTAAACATCACCAACCCCTAAAAAATAACAAAAGCAAGCCCTTTTTTTTTTTTTTTTTCCTAAGGATTGCTGCCAGAAAACAGTTTTTGCCAATGCTGTGATCTGTCCAGGCTGTGTGGCAGGGGTACACCAACTGGATATGTTAGCTGAATAAGCTTTATTATTTCAGTGAACTTCAATTACTCGGTTAAAATAAAACAGACTGTTGCACTTAATAATAAAAGAAAAAAAGTTATAGGAAAAATTTAGGGAAAAAAAGGTCACCAATACAATGGTCTGATTTTAATTTAATCAAGATAAGCACAAATGGTAAATTAAGATAAGCACAACAGTGTTTATAAAATCAGCATGTCTTGCCTCGTAAATTGATATAAAAATAAAAAGTGAATAGGATATTCAGTATTGCCAAGCCAGTGGATTTCCAGAGTAAAATATGGGATTAATCAAAGTCCATTAATCTGCATTTTCCATCTGACCAATATAAAGAAATTTTATTTTATCAGCCTCATTGATCATTTTTACCATTTACATTTTTTAGCTCACACAAACCACTCGTTTATTGCTACATTCCTGCTTTTAATAGGAATACTTTCTGTAGGAAATTGTGCAAAAAATAGATTTGACATTGCACTGCTTCTGTCTTCACAAGTCCTTCTTTATCTCCACATCCATTAGCTGACTGTTTGCAATATGGATTTATTTCAGTTTGCTTCTTGCACCATCAAGGTCTTTAAATGAAGTTCTGCCCCTGTACATGAAAAGACTTCTTAATTCGTAGTTTCACATTATGCAGAGATTAACAGTAGAAGGTTATTAACAGTGCAAGGTTATTAAAAGCATGTTTAATATTATTTGAACGATAGCAGAATCCCATGGAATCCCATTTTGATATAACTTTATTAGCGACAGAAGTATTCATCTAATTCCATGCTTTTTCCTAGAATGGCCAATAATAAATTACTGCAAATCAGTATGCATTTTAAGCTCCTTTTCAGCTAGCAGTCGGCAATTTTGTGGTCTATTAGATGCCATGGTTGCTCAATATAAGCACTGAGAAATGAATGCACTTTACCAATGGCAAAGCTAATAATAGCGTTACTATTATTTCACTGAAGTTTCTTTCTGGTTTACATATAATCATCGCAGATACATTTGGAAGTTTTTGAGTTCAAGCCTAGCATTCAGTAGGCTAATTTCCTAAACTCTGAATCCATCACGTTTCACTTCAGTGTAACCCAGAGAGGAGGAGAACAGGAGAAGCATGGAGGCTGTATCGGCTAACTTGGTTTGTAAGGTGCTACAGGTCAGATCATTTCTGGATCTGACTGGGGCTTACAATTAGCCACTTCGAGCTTTGTTACTCATCTTCAGCAGAATCATCTTCAGCAGAAGATCTTTCCCCCCAGAGCTCAGCTGACATCAGGGATAGCCTGGGAGTGTCTTTCCCCCTTGCCTTGCCACAGGCACCCACACGGACACCAGCCTGACCGGACCTGTAACCAGTAAACCCTCTCAAGATCTCTCACACCACCTGTGCTGGAGGATGGTTCCACCATCAAACTGCATGTCAGGTGTAAATATCTTAAACTGCCATGACTGTTTATAAAGTAATCACAAGTCTAAGCTCTTAATCAGCACCTACGCTGAAAACACCATAGACTTAGAGGAGCCAGCTAATACATTAAGAGCATACACCTACACACGCCAAACAAAACTCTTCTTCCCCTAATCCAGGTAATACTTTCCCCATAAAGTTCCAAAATCTCACAATTGGTCTCAATTCTTATTCCTGTGGGATTTTCTCACAAATTTCTTGCAAAACCAACCTAGATGCACAGATATGCACTTCTTTAAAAACCACTTGTTCTAGTTTTCCACTGGAAAAATAAAAGGGTGGTTTGCTGCTGAAGGATAAACTTATTTGGATTGTGTAACCAAACTATGCTTAACCCTAGGAGCCTTGTTTTAACAGCACTTTGTTTGTTTATTTAAATTCCCTGCTGTTGCACAGCATCTGCAGCATATCCTGTGGGATGCCGATATAGATGAGCCCCTGGCAGCTATCAGTGCTTTTAATCTTCACATCGTCCAGCCCTACTCAGACAAGGGCTCTAGTGTAGTTCCCGACTTCATTTTCTCTGGTGGCAAAACCAATTTAATAGATTTCCATCCTTTCTCACCCCAGTTACTCATTCCCTCCCTTGTACAACAATTTATCACCTCCTTAGCCATGCTCGTGTTGCAGTACAATGTGTGTTCAATGCCGTGCTCTAAATTAGATGAGTGAAATAATCTGGGTTGAAAAGACTTTTTTTTTTTTTCTTCTTCTTTTTTCTGGAGGATTTTTCTTTGTTTGGAACATTTTGCTGGTCCTATTGAGTAAAATCTTATCAATGACTCCGCTGGCAGAACTGAGGAGATAAATATCAGTACAGTAACAGAAGCAAGCAGCTAGAGAGGAAAACGTTGTCAGAGGGAAAATTGTTCATGGACCTCTGTCCTTAGATGCTGTATGTTTTAGTTGCTCCTCTGGAGAACCAGAACTCCTGTTTTCTATGATATGGAAACCCTGCAGTGCAAAGAAATCCTGAGAACAAATCTGGTAATAGCTATGAAATCCACAGATTTCAGAGCTGTAAAAATCCACAGAATACTTTGGAATTTTTATTCAGAGAAGAAAATTGTTATTTGATTCCTAATTTTATTGCCTATTGAGCTTTCTGCCTGGCTCCTGAAATTTGCAGCTCTGTAAGAGCTGAGTTTGCACTTTCCATTTGAAAACCTATTTTTCTGATTCAGAAGAGGGTTTTGCTCCACCATCATGCACAACTTTTTGTTGCCTGGCTTCTTTTTGGCCTAAGAGTGTGAGATAATTGGCACAGAACAGACAAAAGCTTGAATACATCCCCCGCGATGTTTGTGAAACACACGGCCTTTCTGTACACAGCGCGTAGGAACAGCCAAAAATGAAATTATCCAGTTCGTGGCCGAGATCCGCGCCAGCCAAGAAAATCCTGGAGACACCTCGCCTTTAAGCACGTGCAGGAGGTATGGAGGGCACACCTACCCCGCTGGAGTGGTAATATTTTCAGACTCGCGTTGAAGTATGGGTAGCTTCGGTGGTGGCTACTTTGCAAAGGAGTACCTCAAGATAAACTGGTGCACTACGTGCTCGCAGTCTCTGAGGAGGAGCAGGAGTTCAGCAAAATTATTGCAGGCAACGGCGAAAAAGCGAGGCTGTTGTAGCCAAAACGCATCCCGCCAGCAGAAATAAAAGGGGAAAGGCGAGGCCGAGGAGATGCCAGGCTGGGGTGTCAGCCGGCGGGTGGGGACAGGATCAGGCCCGGCCAGGGCCAGGCAGGGCCGTGGGGATGGGGCTGGGCCGAGGCCGGGCCCGGGACATGGGCCCAGGGATGGGCCGGGCCCGGTGGGGCCCATGGCCGGGCAGGGCAGGGCTGTGGGCGGCTGGGGACCGGCGCTGATGCTGCGGCCTCGCCAGGGCAGGGGCTGGCGACCCCCGGGGGGCTGACATGGGGTGCTGGGCCATGGGCAGGTGGGGGCAGCCCCAGGTTGGGCCGGGACGGGTTGATCCTCGGCACCCTCAGCGTCAGGATGGGCAGAGAGTCAGGTCAAGGAGTGATGGGGTGAGGGAGGATAATGTCGGAAGATAAATCTGCCAGAACTCATTTGCCACGGGTTAGGTGAGACATTGCAGCAGGGGAAAAAACCCAAACCCAACCCCTAGCAGATTTAACAGTTCGCTGAATGCAATTTTTTATGACATTGATACCGACAATGTCATAAAAAATTGACATAGAGTATGTCAATTGCCACTGAAAAGCAATCAGAAAATTTCCGCAACTAATAATCATACCACAATGTGTCCTGGTTTGAAGAAACAGAAATGTGAAGTAAATTTTTAAGGCCTCGTCTTGCCCTGTGTGTGAGAGGAGGGGGGTCTGCTCTGTTGCTAAAAAACATCACAGAAAAGATTTTGAGACCAACGTTCTCTCAAATATGTTTTCATTCAAGCCTGCCTGGTCCTGCCTCCTTCCTGCTCCCACTACATTCCTGATTAAAAAAAGAACAAGGTTTGATATGTGGCTCTCTTGCTGCTTGCCTTTCCCTCTTATCTCATGGGTCTCTGAGGGCTATTGGCACCCAATGGGAAGATAAATCTTTTGCCCCCTTTGGCGTTATTTTAGGAACAGGTAAAGCTGGGTTAATTAAAAAAAAAATGAAGAAAGCCAATCAGATTGGGTTTTTTTCTGTACTTTGAAATAATAGGATCTCATTTTTACTGGAAGATTTCTGAAGGACTGAAAAGCTCTCTGCGTCTTTCACAGCAGAGGGACGGGCAGTGGGTTTCACAAGGGCAGCGGCTGGGCGTTCAGGCAGGCACGAACTGCCCATTCCCCACTCATCCCGCCGGCGTCTCGGTGGCTGCATGGCAACGGAAACGGAGGAACTGGAGACACTTAACTCGCACTGTTACATCAGCTTGTTCCTAACAAATGTGTCCATCTGCAAACCTCCAAACAGTAGGGCTTGGTCCATGGAAGCACTGAGATGTGGGAAGGATCTGTCGTACCCGTTATATAGCTGCTCGCTTTATTGTGCTTTCTTCTGAGTTCCCTTCATTCAAATTCTTTAACAAAACAGTCTTGCATTTCTCCATGATAAACCTTGCTGTATTTTGTTTGGAGATGAGAAGAAGTACTTGTTCTAAACTACAGGGTTTAACATTTTATTTTGAATGTCAGGTAAGAATGGATCCTCTGCAAATCTCTTACTGCTACTTCTGGAGAGAAACTCCTATTTTGTATGAGGCTAGATCACATCAAATAACTAAAACATGCTTTTTCCCCAGCGAAGTTTTCTAATGACTGCTTAACTATAAAACTGAATGAGGAATTAGATGGGCAGTAGAATGGCAGAGAGTTTGACATAAACATTCAAAATGAAAAATAAACTCACCCGGGAGTGAAGAGGAGGAAAACAACAACATATGCAACCCATTTTATAATTCAGGACAGTCTTGAACATTTCAGCTATTGCTTCAGCTTGGCAGAACTAAAGCCAGAAAAAGGCAGATTACTAGAACTCCACAGCTTTAGGGTTTGTATGAAGACAATGTAATTTATTTTGTTGACTTTCTCTACTGAGCTTTGTGTTCTGATTTGTTGAGGTATGATTATGATAATGGCTCCATACTTCTAATGTAAAAAGTCTTTCATTTCCAGGTATCACTTGCAAGCTGTCGTTTCACAATGTGCTGTCCCTAACCGCTCATTCCTGCCTCCCCATCTTGTACCACCTCCACAGTTGTGTCAACACAACTGTTTGTGGAACTGCAATATAAACTGGATCACTGAACTGATTTGGATTAAAAATAACATTTGCTTTGGAGGGGATGGGGCGTGGGAATGAGCAAGTGGGGGCAGAAAAGGGCCGACTGAGGTGGAGGAAGGAGAAAGGATGGGAACTCATTAAACTGGTCTTGCCACTGAATTTGAGCTATTGTGAAACTGTGAATTCGTGATACTCAACCTTCAGCTAGCACAGCCATGCTTTCCACCTAGTATTAATCAAATTAGACACATTGAACTCTTATTCCCATTACATTTAATGGAAACAAGAGGACAAATTCCATGAAGAGCTTATGTGCTGTCAGTCAAGACCACATCCATTCCATGTACTGTTCATACTATGCCAGATGAGTCAGTAGCAAACAACGCTACTGCAAACATCTAGCCCAGACCTCAGGGAGGTCAGTGAAGGTACACCTTGCTAAATAAGAAAGAGCCAGGGAGTGAGCTCTAGCCCTGTTCTTAATCATTGCCACAGATGATTTGTTAGCTCACTCCCCAGCTCTGCACTGGCCTGTCACATCTTGCTCGTTCGAGGCAATTCTTACGTAAAAAGGACTAACCTGAAGCAGTGTGGGTACAGGTCAGTGGAGACGTGAGGGCTTCAAGCCACTTACTCATTCCTGTCCCACTTCTGTTACGCAGTATTGAGAGACCTGACTGCCCTTCCTTTCCTTTCAGCAGGCTTTAGGTCAGGATCCAGAAACTGGAATGCAAACCCAAGTTATTCATATACTTGAATTTCACACAAAGAGATGTGAGCAACACAAATACACTTGTAGCCCTTCTGTATATTTTGCTTAAAATAGATGTGGAACTAAAGGAATTCAGGGACTGAATTAGAATCTGACTCAATGAAAAGATGATTCCTTCTTGTAAAAAGTCACCATGATTACCCAGTGATCTGGAATAATAATTTAATGACATCAGTATGTCAAGTAAACAATTCCACAACCAAACACTGGAGTGACCCACATGTAATTTCTTTATTTATAGCACAAGTATCAACAGCACATAAAATTGTAATTAAATATACTAGCTCATTTGCCATAGATTAATCAAATAGCTGTTAAAATCATTGCTAATATGTCATCAGCTTGCATAATGCTTTTGTCATATCTTAAAATATTATTTCATGTATTTATGTCAGCTTTCTCCTAATGAACAATCATTTCCCAGTTGCCCTATCAATCCACATAAATAAAAAGCCTAAGTAATTTGCTAATTTGTAACAGTGAGGATATAGTTAGACTTTTGTTATCAAAACACCCTTGGGATCACGGCTAGAAGCAAAGTGACTCTCTTTGATAGGAAAAGATACGATCTTATGTCTTCTTGTGAAGAAAATCAGCACCAACAAATTAGTGTTTCCTAATTTTCTAGTAATTATTCTTTTACTAGCTGTGGACCCACAAATAGATGTGATCTGCAATCTAGCCTGTTCTGTGATAGGATACAACCAAGTACAATATCTAAGTTAACATATCAAAGTCATGTTTGATGGAGTAAAAGAAGTCAAGATTTATGATTTCTCTGAACGTCATGTCTGTGAATGGTGTTGAACAGTGGATAGTGTTTGCAGGCAGAGACATGCAAATGCTCTTACTTAATTCTGTTTAGGCAAAGGTTATTTTTCAACCAGGTTATGATTGTCACTGTCGTACACCAATTAGTGCCCGGTGTGTTATCTTTTGCCAAAAGTGCTATGCAATTCTTCATGTACTGTGGCTCCCCTAGGGAACACTTGACAGTGAATGACCCTCAGAAATAATTAATCAGGCTTGAATTTACTAGGAGAACTACAGGGGCAATAGGTTTCCTTCTAGCATGGGATGCCACGGTGTGTAAGTTTTTGCCTCCTGTACCAGAGGCAGGGCAATGTGTCTGTACAACTCTTCCTTCTGACCATGGATGTCTTTACCCTGTTAAGAAAAATCAGCGTTTTTCTTGTATTATTCTAATTTGACCCACAGGCACTGGACAGGTAAATAACAAAACCATAATTTACAGAATTCACACCGCAATTTTTTTTCACAGAAGTCATTGCCAGATTCTAATTGGATGCAACCTGTATCATTTTGGAGGGATGAATCTACACCCTGTGCCTCAAAGAAGAGTTGCAGAAGGGAACAACTATCTTTCCTTACCTGCAAATGCCTCCACATTTTTATAACATCCAAACGATGCAATCATAATGGAAAAGAAGATCCAGTGAACAATTGCTCTGTAAGTGTATTGTATGAGGAGACACAGAGTTCAAAGATCCTGATTTAACTATGTCTTAGAAATGGAAGAAAAAGAGCAGGATGATTTTCCAAATTCTGGAACAGGAAGATTTGCAGCGTCTAGAGTGACAAGCGATTTCTGGGACATGGTTTCACACTACAAAAAGTTTATCTGCAAGATTTTCAGTTCCACGGTCAACTTCACAGCATGGTGCCACAAACAATTTTTCAGCAGAGCTGGGGGTCTGCTCTCAGCCACATGCCACAGTGGAGGGCGGCAGGAGGAGAAAGGGAAAAGAGTATCTAAAGCCAGTGTTCGTGCTGAGCACTTTATGCCATGAAACCACATCTTGAATGTATTAATTTTCAGATACTCACATTAGGCAAATCAAAAGACTAGAACACACAAGCTCTTCTAAAAAATGAGGACCTTTTAATAATAGTTCAGACTAAACTGACAAAGACTGACACACCAAAATTCATTAGTCGCTAAAAAAAAAAAAAAAAGAAATAAAAAGAAAAGATGAGTATATTTAGCTCTTGGAGCTGTTTATCTAATTCCCAAAGGTAGGGTATGCCAAGCAAGGAGTAAAAAAAATATTCTTTATGGATTTTTGTCTGTCTCAGACAAGAAATTTTGTTTTAATTAAATTTCTGACATACAGATATCAGTTTCTTCTTGTAGGGATTGAAAAACTCTGTAGGAAAGTCGTGGATTCCATAAATAACACAAAGGCATTAAAACTGGAAAATATTACTGGCAAGCCTGACTAGATATTTCTTATATTCTTTTAAGTTATAGTTGTATAGAGAATATATTCTTATGTTCTTAGAAATTATAGTTAAAGTCGTTGCAAACAGCAGCTGAAGTTACTGTGAAATAAATTAATTGTTTTGTGGAGATAGCTAGGAGAAATTTTATTCCCTTATACACAGAAAAGCAGAGTGAAAACTATTTTTAAAATACCTACAAGGTGTGGATTTAAGCCAGTTTTCCAGCAACTTGATAACTAATAAGATTTCTAGAAAGCATAGGATCTCCAGTGTTTCTAAATTTATAGCTAGGAAAAAACCCAGCAAAACTGTCCAAATACAAACATTTTTTCTTCAAAATTTAGCCACAAAGTAATACTACTTGTTTAGATTCAGATTAAAAGTTATGTTTGAAAACTCCAGCATGCTGAATGGGGATCACCATAACCCCTGTTCGGGTGTCAGTGAAAAGCTCAACACAGCCTTATTAACGGTTAAGAATAGTGTTCTCAGTTTCCCCAGCATGAGTCATGAAGATAAGTAGGCAATTATGTAAGACAGCTTTGGGTGAGTATGGAATGACATAAAATGGGTCATTTTAGTTGCAAAAACTTTGGACAATTTTATGAAATGTTACGTTGTTTGCTCTTAACACCTTCAATAAGTATTAAGGGTTGTCTGTATCTCAAAAATAAGGGCTTGTTTTGCTAAAAGTTATGTGGGTAAATGTTATAGAAAGATTACTGCATATTACTAAAATTTATTAAAAGTAAATTGCCAGATACCAATAAGGATCCAGGAGAACAAAGAAAACAAGATGCTTAAGGCCAAGATTCCTGGCTGGTGTAAATCAGAATAGTTCCTAGACTTCAAAGAATGTATATTAATCTGTATCGGCTAAAGAATTAATTCTTTAAGTTCACAGATGCAGACAACACTTTAGTGACTTTATTTTTCCCCTGTGGGTCTACATATAGATTCCTGCTCACCCCTTCCATTCTCACTCACAACAACCTGCATGTTCAGAACCTATCCAATGTGATCAAGAGTGGGGAAAACAAAATCATAAATTATCCAGAATCAGAACTTTGGCAAAGAAATTTTTGTTCCCATGTTTTGTTGCGCTTAAGGACTTACCTATTGAGAATATTTTTCCAGTCTTGAAGTAGGAGCTTGGCAGTTTCTTTCTGAAAATCAGCGCTTTGGCTGGGATCCCCTGACAGCAGGAACATCATTACTGTGGACAGCATAGAAGCCCTCGGAAACCAAACCACCGTGCTCACTTTCCCGTGGACAATGAATTGTCCCCTGAAAGATACCAGATCGACAAAAATGTAAGTCCAGGTAAACAGTGGGCTTGTAGAAAAACAAGTAGTTTTTCAATGCTTTTACAAATACACCTGAAAAGAGATGTTGCCTGTGTATGTCGCCAAAGACTAATTCCTCACCAGTGAATCCTGTAGAAGTGTGGCGGCTGGTAGAAACAAGAGCAGCTTCATTTCTGAAATATCTTGTCATACAGAGTAATTAGAAGACTAGGCTGAACAGTTAAGAAATGAATATGTTTCAAACTGCATCTGTTTCTTATATGAGGTCACTTCAGGAGGGCCTCAGGAGCAGGCTAACACAGTCAGCAACTTCAGTAGAGGAGGAGAGAGAAAGCTAAATTGACCTGAAATATGAGGGTAAGTGCCTATATTTTGTGCCCTCAAACTAGTATCTGGGGAAACAAAAAAATTAGCAAGAAGAGTCTGAGAATGGTGGTCCCAAAGTCTTAGGACCAGATATGTCTCTTCTTAACCCTTTAGTTTTATTTGCAGGCTGCCCCATGTCCGTTTGTTATTAAGATTCATGGCAAGCAGTTTAAATGGTTCCAAGGACCAGATGTGGGCAGCTTACCACAGCCTTTCATTACAGAGCCTGGGAATGGCTTAATTTTCATCTGCTGCTGATTACCATCTAAAAATGTTTTATTTTACAGAGAGCTTATTGGACTACTTTCGATTGCTCTGAAATAAAATTGCAGTGGTGGCTTAAGGTCAAAGACTCGAATAATGGTTTACATGATAAGGTCTATGTCTACAAGGAAGCTTAGGAATGTCTTCTAACCCCCCTCCTCCTGATCGCCACCAAGTTTGTAGCTGACATACCAGAAATTTTATTTGCTGTCTTTGGAGCTGAGCAGCTATTTTAACACTATTGCTTATATTCTTAATCATTTTAAATAGCAGCTCACTCATTTATTCTTTAAGAAGTGTCTTAGCTGTGCACCAGATGAGTCCACTAGAGAATGTTTTATTTGTCTTCTTGCTTCTTAGCTAAAAACTGACAAAAATTATTAAGACCTAAAGTGAATTCTGATGAGCATTTCTGGTTTGTGATATCAATATTTCACTTCAAATTTGGTAGAAAAAATAATTATATATCCTTAATTTAGTGATTCCGAGTTAGATTTTAGAAGGGAAATAATGCCTGGGTTTGAGAAATGACAAAGCAAAATATATCACTGAAATTCAGTTAAGGGGTACAAACATTACACCATGCAGAGGAGCTGGTAGGGGACACTTCACACTCTGCATCTAGTCACCCGGCATGTGTCGGCATCTTCAAGGTTACCCCTCGTCACATGGGAGGCATCAGTTTCCACTGAGCACGGGGGCTACTATTACAGCAGGCTTAAATCCGGAACGGTTGTCCTACTCCATTCGTAACAGTGTTTAAAGCATTTGTGCCTATCTCATAAGCTCTTTCTGGCCTAAGGACTTTTGCTATTTTACAGTCCAGGGCACAGTGTGTGCTGTACTCTGGAATATCTACTATCTGTACTCCACATACAGTTGAGACGTGAATCATTCCATTGTAAGCAATGACTTATTGCAGTACAGATTATCCCTTGCCTATAGATTTCTTTCTACCCATGTTAGAATAGCTAAATCTTTTTGTATACTACTTTTATTAAACCTAAATGTGGCAGATATATTGTCTTAGATGCCGTATATATTTTGTATTAAAATGTGGCATAATAATAATAGAAAAGAAATTATTTATCTTTTCTGCAAATTGACACCTTCCCTCCCCCTGGAAATATCCCAATATTTAAAAGACTTCTGAACACATAATGATCTTGAAAGACTTTTGGCATACAATAAGAGAGTTTGAACTCGTAAACAAAATCACCTTACAAAGTCATATATTAGTGAGTATTGCCATTCAGATCACGCAGCCTGTTTTTTAAGCTCCAACAAACGGGTCCATTTATCTTTTGAACTCAAAGATCTTTTGACTACTTAGTTATCATAATATATTCTACGTGATTTGGGGACAATCACTGAAGCACAATAAATTCCAAAATTTGCGAAGAAAACGATCTTATTTTTATGTCATGAATAGAAAGAAGTCAAAGGACTGCTTTTCAATGGTACTTACCACCTAGCACCACCCAGTCCCACTGGACATAGTGGAATGATCTTGCATTGAAGTGAAAATATGACTTCAGAGGCATGACTTCTCAGTACTAATTTTAGAAGATCTGGAAAAGACAAACACATTAATATGCACTAGGAACATACCTAGCTGTTTTTGTATGATACCATTTATTTATAGGCCATTTATTACAACATCATCATTGATACATCTTGGAAAACTTGTGGACTATATCACGTATGTAGACACGCTTGTAAGGCTGATCATGGAATGACTGAGGAACGAAAAAAAAAGCAGTCTGTGCTTCTATGTTGGTGACAATGTACCAGAGGATGTTGGGTTTGATACGCATTTCCCTTCCTTTTATACTTAGAGGTACGATACATGACCAAGCACATCACTGGTGGTCAGAGCAGTTTCCCTCCAGAGGGAACCGAGGTGGAATAGACACAGAGTGCCACCACCCAGAGCACCTCACCCGCAGCGTGGGCTCAAAGTCCCCCGGCAGTCACCTGCCGTGCATACACTGTGTGTGCCATGGACCCACCGTTGGCACGAGCCTTGCTGTTGTTCTGAGTACAGTTAAAAGGCATTTTAAAAATAATGCAATCATCAGGCAGAGGCTACATGGGTTCACAAAGGGCAAGTCCTGTTTAACTAATTTGATAGCCTTCTACGATAAGGTCGCTCATCTACTGGATGAAGAGAAGGCAGTGGGTGTACTTTTTCTGGATTTTAGTAAGGCTTTTGATAGTGTCTCTCACAGCATACTTCTGGACCAGTTGTATCCCTCCGCACTGTGGGATGAGCAGGTCCACAGTATGCTGGGTGGGGGCACTCTGTTTATTCAGCCTTGACTCCCTCTGAGGAATTGGCTGAAGGGCAGAGCTTAAAGGGTAGTAGTGAATGGGACTACGTCTGGGTGGTGACCATTCACCAGTGGTGTTCCTCAGGGTTCAATTCTAGGGCCTGTTCTGTTCAATATATTTATTAATGATCTGGATGCAGGAGTTGAATGCACCATCGGCAAATTTGCTGATGATTCCAAACTGGGAGGGGCTGTTGGCTCTCTTGAGGGACGGGAGGCCTTGCAGACAGATCTAGACAGATTGGAGCATTGGGCTATGATTAATTGGGATGAAATTTAACAAGCCCAAATGCCAGATCCTGCACCTAGGATGGAGTAACTCTGGGCACAAGTGTAAATTGGGAGAGGAGTGGCTGGAGAGCAGCCCTGCAGAAAGCAATCTGTGGGTGCTGGTTGAGTGCAGGCTCAACAGGAGTCCACAGTGTGCCCTTGCAGCCAAGAGGGCAAACCGCACCCTGGGGACCATCAAACATCATATGACCAGCCAGTCAGAAAAGGTGATTATCCTGCTGTATTCAGTGTTGGTGCGGCCTCAGCTGGAATACTGTGTGCAGTTCTGTCTCCCACAATTTAAGAAGGATGTGAAGGTCCTTGAATGTGTCCAGATGAGGGCAACGAAGCTGGTGAGAGGGCTGGAAGGCCTATGTCCTATGAGGAGCAGGTGAGGACTTTGTGTTTGTCTAGTTTAGAGAAAAGGAGGCTGAGGGGTGACCTCACTGCTCTCTACAGCTTCCTGAGGAGGGGAAGTGGAGAGGGAGGTGCTGAGCTCTTCTCCCTGGTACTTGGTGATAGTACACATGGAAATGGCTCAAATCTGCACCAGAGGAGGTTTAGACTGGACATTAGGAAGCATTTCTTTACTGAGAGGAACAGGTTTCCTAAAGAGATAGTCAATGCCCCAAGACTGTCAGTGTTTAAGAGGCACTTGGACAACGCCCTTAACAACATGTTTTAACTTTTGGTCAGTTCTGCAGGGGTCAGGCAGACAATCATTGTAGGTCCCTTCCAACGGAAATATTCTGTTCTGTTCTGTTCTGTTCTGTGCTATGCTATGCTATGCTATGCTATGCTATGCATATATATGCTATGCATATGTAAACATATGATTCTGGAACCATAACAGATCTCAGCAAGAAAAAACCCAGTGTTTCGCCTTCTCATTGCACCAGCTGCTGATAGAGATGTAGCACAAGTATCAAAAAGAACTCTATAAATATTAAAAAAAATTGAATTTCTTCTAAAACATGTGCCCTTCATTTGTTTAACACATTTCTGGCACATTTATTTGGGTACTCCCACACACTGCAGCCTTGGCATCTGTGAACAGTGTGGTCACTCCAAGTTTACTCCAATAAAACTTTTATTCCACCACCTTATGTACACATGTATGCAGAAAATAGGCAGAGATTAAACATATTGCTTGAACAAATCTTGTCAATATATGATTATTAAATAAAGGAGTAAAGGTAGTCTGACAGTGATTTGAGTGGAAGTAATCAGTGACAACTAGATAGTAACCCACTATACATAGAATGCATATGAATTTGCAAAGCATTGATCACTAATCCAGAATATAGTCTCTTATATTATTTGCTATTGTAGCCAAGAATTTTACATTTTAGTTAAATATCAACAGTTCACATTTAAATATAGAGGTGCTTTGGAAGCCAGCTGGTGAACAAATGAAGCAGAATATGGTTTTATTTATTTATTTCCTTCAGACAACGCAAGAGAATGCAAAGAAAAGTTTCTACAACACATTTTGCACCAGAGTGTACCATTTTTGCCGTGCCTTGGCTCACAAATTCCACCATGTACATTCATGTTGGTAAGCTAATAAAAGGTCAATAAGCTGTGATAGTTTCCAGTTCAAACAAACCCCACGCATTTACGTATGAGATGTGTCCGTGGCTTTCATGCACTGCGCTATCAGTAGGAGTTAAGGGGAGACAGTGGTTTCCCTGTGCAGGGCCAACATTCCGCTCATACCAGCAGAGAGTAATGCTACTGAGGTTACGGACATCCCTTCTGATGTTTCAGAGCTTCAAATTGGGATATAGGTTGACAGGCAGCAAAAGCCCAAGCAGCATGGAAGGCACAGAACACTGATATAGGAGCTTAAATTAATAAAGGGATTCATTCCATAATATTACACACACACACACACACACACCCCACACACCCTTTTCACGGTGAATTCAGAGTTCCTTGTTTCTGCAGTGAACAACGTTAGGCAGCAGAACTGAGCAGACACTAATTTTGTGCACTATGTGTATCTTCAGGTTTAAAATGAGTGACGCCATAGCGTAAAAATCAGGAATAGTTGCAAGGTACAGGTATGGATTTATGTTGGAGTAGTAGGAAGACCATTTTGGCAGCAAATTTTGTCTATAACTCAACCATGAGGTGATGAATACATTTATCAAAAGCCATTGATGAAAGCCGAATATGGTACTGCTTGGAGAAAATACACGCTTGGACTGCTGACAACAGAACCCATCTACAAGGAACCCTGCATTTAAGCAGCACACCTGTGTACAGCTTTATTCCACAACTCTTAAGTCACTTGGCAATTTTTAATCCCTTTTCGTCCCCGTGTGCGCACAGACTTGGAATCAAATATTTTCCCCGCAGTGAGCTTTGTGTACATGTTTTGTGTATTGTTTTAATTTTAAGTACTTGGCTGGTAGTAAGTTCACAGTGGTAGCGGCATAACAAATTGAGAAGGCGGCCTTCCATCTCAGCAAAAAAATTTTAAAAATCACTAAAATAAAGTCTGCAGACCCTGAAGATACTATTTGTACGAAATTACAAGTTACGTGGGGATTCAACAACACATTCCCCTTAACTTCAAAGAGCTGGTATTGTTAATATGTCAAAATACGAAGTAAGTATACTTTCTAAAGCTGCTGTCCTCATTCCGGTGTGTTGACAGCAACAAAAATTAAAAGGCTTCTATAATTGTCATGATATGAGAATGCCAAGAAGAACAGGAACAACTTGAAATCAATGAATTTCTGCAATATGTAGAAGCTCTGTCAAAACATCATAACTTAGATTTTAGAAAGGGAAAGGTTCTTTGAGTACAGAGTCTAAGAGATTCTTTTAACAAGGGAAAGAAGGCAGTAGTCATGTCTGCCTGCAATAATGAGAAATGTCTAGTTAAATTAAAGGCTTCTTCCCTGTTTTCTGTAAGAAGTGGAAACAGATTCAAAGGCCTGTCCCTGCTAATGGCTGACTGTACAGGCAGCAAAATATTAAACAAAACTCTGGCTTTCATATAACGCTTAATGCCCTTAGGCCTCAAAAGAGATGCCAAAGAAGGGGGCAATATTGCCCTCTGCACTTTTTGGACAAACATTAGGCTATTCCTGCAGTCCTTGACTCAGGCAAGGCTCCTGGCAGAGCCAAAATGTTCACCACTCTCATTCTGAGGCCCCAGGTCTGAGCACCTCCACCTCCGCTCTTTGGCGGATCCGACCAAACAGCACAACGTATGTGTGAGAGGTAAAACATCTGTCTGGGAAAACAATTTTTTTTTTCCCCGTCATATAAATGAAGTACCAGCGGTCAGACAGCACCTTAAATAAAAATAATAAAATGTGAAACGCTCAGAGCCAAAACAAGATTAATGCTGTATATTTTTTTTTTTTTTTGGTGGGGGGGTGGATGGGGAGGAGCTAGGAAAGGACTGCAGAAGGCTTTTAAGCCTTAACTTCTAGCAAATAATTGGCAGCAAATGCCTAACAATTTATACGAGGGAATAAAAATATTCATTGTGTGTGTATGTGTGTTGGCTTTGAGTCCCATGGTCACCCTCCAGCGAAGGAGCCATTTACATCTGCCAGCCAGCAGCCAGACAGCAGCGGGGAGCTGGCAGAGCCCTTATGGGCTCCTTGTGCGCCAGTCCAGCCAGGGAGCAGAGCCAAACCTCCCGCTCGGGCTCTCCCCGGCAGCCAGAAGCAGCAGCTCCCCTCGGCAAGCTGAAGATGACCTCCTGGTCATCCTGCTGGCCCAGCCCAGAAACGTGCTGAGCTTGGGTTACTTCAGATGGATGCTGCTCCCCGCGTGGTCCACCAAGTGGCTCCTGTGGCTCTTGGTGTATGGTCTCCTAGGGGCACTTGGACAAAGTCTAGTAGATTTCACTCAAAACTTGTCACCGCCTCAAAGTTTCAGCCTACGATCTACAAGCTCTCAGTGTCTTGCTGCGGTCCTGATACGTAAAGCAAAATCGAGTTACCAGAGGAGTGTCTCCTCCTGCTGTTGCTCTAGCAGAAAAAAACAACCACCAACCAAAAGCTTGAAAATCTGGTGTACTTTTTTTTCATTATTATTTACTGACAAGAACAGCTCTTGTCCTAAAGTCAAACCCCTGTCTTGCAAAGCTGTAGCGGAGGTAGAGAGGTGGTTGTACCTGAAGGAAAAGATGCTCAGCTCAGCCCAGTCCACCTGGTGCCGGGACTCTGTGGGGCAGCTTGCTTTATTTTCTTCTGGTGAGGGATAAGGAGCTGCTGGATATGAGCTTTGCCATACTCACCCACACGTGGGTAGCAGGTTGTGGAGAGGGAGCACATTGCCACAGGGTCAGCAGGGAATATGGGAAAATAAATGGAGAAGAGGCCTCGCATTGAGCGTGGGAGTTGAAGCTGGAAAAGACAAGCCTATTCTCTGCCCTTAGGCCACCCACGGCAGCTATATGATTTGTGAGATAGTACCAGTGAGGAACCTTCCAGAGCGAGCAAGAGCCTGGAGACCAGAGCCCAATTCCAGCGACACAGCCCAGTCGCCGCAATAATGGGAGTCTACCTCTTCCTATCCCGGGTCATTTTAGAGAAACCTCGCTTTTATCTAACTGTAAGTCATTTTTAGACGTTACCCACAGTCACAGAATGTGATTCATTAGCATATTTATGAACTAAAGCAATCGTAAACATAGGTATATGCTATATCTGGAAATATAAAGCACCCAGGGTCCAGCTCTGTAAACATGAACGCGTTTTGTCAACAAGAGGGACAGTGTATCACAGCATTCACAGTGCTGGGCATATCTCCTTCAGCCACTCAATACGTTGCTCCTAAGAAAACATGATTATTCAGAAGGCTATGGCACGCGCTGTTTTGTAATTCAGACGTGTCATCTTTTAAACAACTCAATGGGAATTATATTTGCATTTTGCAAGTGGAACATGAAATGGCGGCAGCAAATCCATAATTAGCACTCTCTCTTTTGTTTCATTCAAATGCGATTTTTACTCTTGTTTTCTTCAGTCTCCAGGAAAATTTCTCCCAAGTTCAAGTATGCTGCCAGGCAATATTTTCACTGTCTTTTTCATTTTATTCAGGTAAGTCCTTTGGAAGCTTGAAATGAAAAACTATTTTTGAACTGGCTAGGAAATGAGGTGGACAGGACTGGGCTGAGATTTTCGCAACCTTGAAAGGATTTTTGTATTTAGAACTGAAAAAAAAGAAAATAAGGTTAGATTTCATTGGTAGAAAAACGTGATGGTTTAATGAGTTTTTATTTAGTGTTGCCAATCACAGCATCCAAGAACCATGAGTCCAGCAAAAAATAATGAGAGTGGCTTAAACATCAAATTTTACATGTGATAAATTTGGAGTTCTTTGCATTTATGTCTGCTTTTAAGCCTTGGGCATTCTTTATAACAATAATGGCTAGAAAACTTCTATTAAAAATAAAGAATCTTCTATATCTAAGGGAAACAATGTTAAAGAAAAGCACAAAGTTATGAAGCTCTGTAAACTGAAGTATTATCTGAAGTTTTGGAATTGTGGAGTAAATTCAGTACTAGGAAATGCTTTGTGATAAGAGATAATTTGGGCCTTTCATCACCAAAAATGCTGATGTTGGGTTTTAAAGCCCAAAAAGTGTCATTTTGGAGTTTTTGGGTTTTGTCTACAAAATAATTTTGAGGAGGGTGCACTGCAGAAAATGTTCAAGCTCAAACATTATGATTAATAAAAAGAGTTGTGATTTATTTTTGTGACTAACCTTAGTCAGCAATTTAGTTTGGAGCATTTCAGAGCCCAGCACATGCTTTATAAGTGCGGTGAGTGAAAAATCTCATGGGAGCAGAGAAGTGCATCCTGCTCCTATGGAGTTTCTGATGTTCAGTGGCAACAGGGAGGGAAACAGAGGGTCAGAACCTCCGTACCCTGAGGCATTTCTGGGGAGCAAGGACCGTGCCGGCAGCAAAATCCTCCCAAGCTCCACAGGATTCTGCAGCTTCATCTCTGAGAGGAAACCCTCCAGAGTGTAGGAAAAATAAGTTTAAAACAGAAAATAAAACTCCTTGAGCTATCGGAATCCCTCATTCAGTAAGTGGATGGGAAGATAATTTTGAAGTCGGGAGTGAATGACGTTAGCGAATGGATTGATGGGAATGGATGAGTGATGAGACAATGAATAAGTAAGGAAGGAATGAGTGGTAGGTGTGATTTGAAAGGGCATAGCCCAGAGCTGTTATCTTACAGCCTTATCAGGACTCCCCAGGAAAAGATAAAAAGAAGCAGGAGAAACACCTGAGTCACCTGCAAGATCAGCTGTTATCAAAGCTTTCACTGCCTTTTTTCTTTTTCTTTTTTTTTTTTTTTAACATGTACATCTTTTATGCAAGGATTGTAACAATTAGGTCTCTGAAATATACTGTCAGCCCTAATTCCAGCCTAATTAGCACTTGTTTACTTGCTTGTCTGGGAACTCATGATGTCTTTGGACGGAGCTTCCAGATAGACCCATGAACACCTCCAGCTCCGGTAGAATAAACTTGCAGTTCCTAAAAAGGCTCAGGCCTGTGTTCGCTGACTAATTCAGCAGGGATAGCTGAGGCAGCTTTCACCCGCAACTATCCCATCCCTCTCCCAGCAGTGACTGAGCAGGACAGGTACCTGAATCACCTCTGTTTACAGTTTGTCCTGTAGTCATAAACAGAAACTGGTAGTGGTTTTATGTTAATGCTAATCATACGTTAATATATCTTGCCTCCAGTGGAGGATTGGATGTCAGTCCCATTTAAACCTCTTTTTTATTGTGGTTGAAACTTTGGGCAGGATGGGCAGCTGGGACAATAGCCACTTCCCAGCTAAGTCTTCTTCTAAACATGAGTCAAAGCCCAGATTTAAGCAGTCTTCAGCTGAAGTCAATAATACTCGGATCTTAATAAGTGTCAGGCTGTTTTGTGACTGAGAGACTCAGTTGCATATTACCAGCAATGACAACAACCACTTAAGAACGATTTGAAGCCGGTTTTTAAAACATCCTCTGAAACACAACTCCTCGGGATTGGTAGTGTGAAGAATCCACGTTTATTCTGCATCAAACATTCTAGCATCATTTGCCTGTAGCATCATTCTGGTATCATTTACCTTTAGCATCATTTACCTTTAGCATCATTTACTTGGGACTGTCAAGTACCTACATCAGACCTGTATTTGAAAATACTGTGGTATACTGCAACTGTCCAATTATTTCACTGATTCCACAGTAGTGTAAACTAAGTTTATTATCTTAGACCTGTGTCTCTTCTATATTGTTAACAACCTGAAGTAAAGCTTAGCCTCCTTTATAGCTTAAGGTAACACAAAAATTTCCGAAGTAGCTAAATGGTCCAGAAATTCCACTGTCAAAGGTAACACCTGCCCCTTTTGGGTCTAGGTCTAATTTAATGAGGTTCAAGATTTCAAGCCTTCAGGACACTTCATAGAATGAGATTTCTGTATGATTGTAGGCAATTATGCCTAATGAGTTTAAAAACAACAGGAGATAAACATTTAGTTAAAAGCACTTTTGGGTAAGACTCCTTGTTTCTTAATGCCTGTGACAAGCTCTGTAGTTTGGTTTATCTCATTCTGTTGCTACTTGTAAGATTTCGGTAGGTAAAGGGGAACCTGATGAATGGCTGCACAGGGCGACAGAGAAAATCACTGCGCATAGAATGTTGCTTCAAACACTTAAACGGGGGAGAAGTCAAAAAGTTTTTCTTTCTCCCCCATGTTTTGGTAGCAGGACAGAGAGTTTTGTTATAGCACGTAGACAGAGAGGGAGAGAGAGAAAGAGCTTTTGTCAGAACAAAGAGTGAAGAAAGGAGGATACCCGCTCAGCTGCTCTTGGGGAAAAAGGGTTAACTGTGTATTGAGCCGAACACCAGATTAACCAGCCAGTTATGACATGCATGAGTGTTGTATCCTGCAACATAAAAGAAGCAAAGTGACTTCAAAACGGTGACGATAAGTGAATGAATGAAAAAGATTTGCTATTTAGAACAAAATATAAAATGGGTAACGTGAGAGGCTGTCTAATTCTGAAAATAAATATTAAAATAGAATCTCAAAAAAAGCCTACGACAATGCAGCAGAGGAAACAAGAAAACTGCAAGTGTTACGTGTTTTGGTCTACCACAAAGCTTTATGAAGAATAGGGCGATGCTACTGCACAGAGGTAAAGCGAGGATGAGATCACGGCTACTCCAGCTCTGTCACTTGGTCTCTGGCTTTTGGTAACAGCCACTGCGGACCTCTCTGAAGAAAAACAGAGAGAAAACCAGAGGGAGTTATTTTCCTCCCATTGGTCAACAGTGAAATTAAAAGCCTTAAATCTTTTTCTTTTGTGCATTTTTATGACCTCATTACCTCACCAGTGCTTACAGTAGAGAGTGCTGTGTAAAGCATAGTTCCTCTCTAGAAACAACCCTGTTCCTCAGGTAAGGTGTTTTTGTAAGAAAGCCAGTCTTGCAGTCATGTTGCGTTACAATACATTCCGGTCAAAGTGAATGGAAACCCACAGCTCACCAAAAAAAAAAAAAAACATCCATTCTGCTCCTCGCTCTTCCTCCATAAGTAAGAAAATAGAGTACGAAATAACTCTTCTGATGACGCACAGTTCAATATGGTTGAAGTGTTATAATGTGTTACTTGAGTCATAACTGACAGGGTGCCAGCCTTACATTTGTTAGAGCAAACAGAGATCAGCTTTAAATTTCCGTGCTGTTATGCAACCATGCTATTACTTAAAGGACTACTTGTACTCAAACAAGAAAGGCCATCTACCTTCCTGTTACAGTGCTGATATAATTGTCTCTACTACAGACACATTTTCATACGCACTCACATATCTATTTAAATACACACATACACTTCAGCTTTTTATCTGCTCTAAAGGAAACACTCGCTACTTGGCCTTCAAGGATCCTCCCTTGTTTTTACAGAAGTCTGAGATTTAGGGTCAGGGCAGCTAGTGAGGAAAGAGGTGACCACAGAGTCCAGCTGACCATGCAATTCAGTTCCCTACCCATCTCAGCCGTCAGCCAGACTCACGCACTAAAATGTAAGAAAGCAACAACTATACGTGCTCCTGCTAGTTTCTCAAAAGCCATTATAACTTGGCTCTCGCTTTCATTAACTGGTCCTTAGCGCAGTCATTGTATTTACCTGGTCCCTGTTGGCTTTGTGGGAGGCATCCGCTAATAGCACAGTCTATAGAAAAAATACTTTCACTAACGTTGCTTGGAAGACTGTTAGTGAACAAAACTACCACGTTACTACTGAGGGTGAGTTGGGCTCCAGGTTTCATTGGGCAGCGGGTTACCTTGCAATTTAGAAATGACAGATCCTAGGGTCTATCCTCCAGGATAGCCCAGGAAATGGTCCGAAGTCCGACGGCAGGCCAAACTGACAGAGCCTCCTGAAATGCAGGGAGGGCAGGCGATGGGGCAGCTGCTCGCCTTTAGGTGCTGCAGCAGCCAGCTTACTTCCTTTCAGAGCCTGAATCAAGAGAGCCATGCTATTCGAGCTTAGTTTGTCAGAGCAAATCATATGACTAATGATTAATCATTCAAGTATTTATCACTTCAGTATAATTTCTTCATACTATTATTGGGGTTGCACCTTCACTGGTGTGGCTCAGGCATGATTGGAGCTGACGCTTGGGGAGCGTCTTTCAGCAAAGAGCTTAAAGAGCTTGAGAGCCTGAATACTGACAACAGGTGAGGCTGCTGTTGGCTTGGAAGCAGAGGAACAAGCCACGACAGCTGTGAGAGAAAGCAGAAGCAACACAATTTGATATCGCCTCCAGGCTGCACCTTCAGGTCATCTCTGCAGACCCAGGGCTCTTCATCCCCCAGGATCTGAGAAGGGAAGAAGGTTGGTGGCAGGGAATGTGGGCAAAGGGCCTGAACTCGATTGCCCTGAGGCATGTGCCGCTCTGACAGCGATGTGATACTGCTTCTACAGCCCCCGGAAATGTACTCCCCGGATGGCTGAGCTCCATCTTTCCACCTCACCACATGTTCCCCCGTGCTGGCAGTGCAAACACGTGTGATGTCTTATTTTCTCAAGGAATCCAAGGAAGTCTGTGTCTCACCTTTTCCAGCAGGACAGCAGTGAAAGTATAAATGAAAAGGAAAGTTGGACAAATGATGGTATCTCTTTGGGTCGCAGAGTCTCAAGCTCATTTCTGCCCTTTATTTTTTTCAGTCCAAATACTGGTAGGTAGGATTTCATCTGACACGATTCTGTCATGGGGACTTTTCCCCTTCTTCTGCTTTTGATGGAGTGTAACTTTCACCTGATTTCTCTTCTGGCAAACCTGCTTGGGGACAACTAACTCTGGGAAAATTCTGTTATCATACTGGTATTTCTGGATTTCTCTACAGTCTCTCCATCAGCACAGGTTGTCTCTCCCGTTTAATTTTTATGTGTTTGTCTAGGCAAGCAAACTGCAATCATTTCTCCAGTCCAACTCCTTCCCTAGCCTTTTCCACTAGTTGCTTGTGTTTCAGGTTAGAAGACTTTTGTCCTACCAAATGTGTGCGAGGGTTGGAGGGAAGAACATGCTCTACCCTTTCTCAGCTCCCTAAGACAAGCTTTGAAGCTACCAGGTTAATTTAGGGTGTTTTTAAAAAAAGATATTGTTGCTATTGATCTCCTTGAAGGCCATCATCTACCTTTCCTTCACCCTGCAGTGAACAGAGAATAAGGGGCTGTCACAGAGATGGCAGGGCCAGAGGTCAAGCATGTCATACCGACAAAAGAATTAGTCTTTGGCTTATCGTTGAAGGCACAACAGAGGGTATGTGGATTCCAGTCCCTTCTCTCAGCTTTGCTTTTGTGTTTTAAACAAAACAGCCATTGGGTGACATACAGAAATTGTCCTAGAAATGATAGCAAAGGGCGCCATCCTCTCAGCTCAGTGCTAGCCCACTGAGATGTGGTATCATAAATATGTCTCTCCATCTCATTCCCCAGTAAGGCTGAAATCTCTTCTGTACGGTGGGCATAACTTTAACTGCCAGAGGAGAGAAGCTGCTGGAGAATGACATGGTCAGATAGGAGATGTTGATCTGAGGGCACTGCAGTGGATTTCCCCACTTCCTGACCACTAAATTATGAAAGAAGAACACTACTTTGTCCAGTTTTTTAAGAAGTGGAAACAGTAACATTGCTTGAGGAGCCCACTCCTGTGGTTATGTTGTAGATGTGCTCTGATAACACTAAATAGATTGGGATCCCCAGGGCGATTATGCACAATGAAGCTGAGCAGCTAGATTTCAGTCGCGCTTGTGAGAATGGAAGCGTTCACAGAGGGTGAGTGGGAAATCCATGGAGTTCCCGTTAGGGAGCTGTCAAGTCAAGACAGTACCTAAACGGGAATCTAAAATTTTAGGTTTATTCCTATACATTTGATTTTTCTGGGTTCTGATCCCTAAGTCCTGCCTTATATCTTAGCCCAACTTGTAATAGTGCCTTCTTGTGACTCCTGTCATAAGAACAAGAAATTTCTACCATGCTTAGTGCTGGCCAGAGTTTTATGAAAGTGAGACAATGAATGACTCAGCAAATACGAAACAGCAGTAAGACCCAAGTCTCAGCTGTAAAAAACACATCAGGTGGCCATCAAATAAAAAAGACCAATAAAGTATCCCTGTCATCCACCCCTAGCAACCTGCTCAGGAAATCCTTGCTTCCCAAATACAATCTCAGCCTTTTTCTCTACCGTCACTCCCTGACATCTCATCCTCACATGAGGAACGCAACTTGAAATTCTACCTCTTGCTTTCTTTGGAACTGAGTCCTCTCTCTGAGATAATCAAAAACTCCCTACATAAGGACAGAGAAGGGAGAGAGTTCTCTGGTATGGTTTAAGGATCAGGAACTCTCAGCCCTGTGTTTGTAGATAGATGCTCCCTTGCCTGGACAAGCCGACACGATGCAGGCACAGAGCAGCGCCGTGGTTACTCTCCTCCTTCAGGCCACAGCTGGTGTTTGGCAGCACTCAGCTGGAACGGAGCCAGTTATTTCGTTACCCGGTTATCATCGTGGCTCCACAGGGGGTCTCGCAGACCAGCGCTACGGCCTTCCCTCCTCTCTTGCCCTCCCGGCATGTCATCTGCAGCGCCCTGAGATGATGCCCCCAGCACATACCTCCTTCCCCCCAACACACACACAGAGACACATGACCCCCGCGCCCTGGACCCCTGCCACCCATCATTTGACCCAGTTCGTGGTATCCCATACCGAGTCATGGAAGTAACTGCACAGCCTGTACTCGCATTCTTGCGAAGGCTGCTTAGGCTTGTGGACAGAATACATTTCACAAGATATGGCATGTACAATTTCTGCTGTTCAGGGTATGTGTACACACCAGAATAAAGCTGTCTGGAGGTGTTTGTATGTGCTTGTCTGGGGATAACTGCGTGCGGAACCGGGGTTTGGTCCTAGGGCAAAAGTAAGAGAAGCGCTGCCCTGCAGGCATTTTAAAAAATATGACTCTTAATAAAGTGATGATAATCCTATTTTTAATTTGGCTTCTGTGGCTGCTCAGTAACGATTTTTCATAGCGATTTATTGGCCCCGGCTTTTTACTGTGCTCTTCCTGCTAACACTTTAGGAACGGTAAAAAGCCTTGGTCCTAAAATTTAGTGCTTTATAGATGCCTTCTTGAGAGAAATATCAAAAAGTGGCTTGGGTTAGCCAGATTATTTTGGCTGTCTCATTTCTGCTTGGCTCAAGGCTCACTTATTAGACATTTTCACATTTGTATCCCTGGCAATGGAAAAGCTATACATTCAAAAATCTGGCACATGCACAAAGATGTGCACCGACATTCATGAAACATTTCCTAAGGTTGTAGTTGCTTGAATTTCAACTCCTTAATTAGCAGGATGCCTTCAAGAAGACATTTTCAGGGTTCTTTTCACAGTTGACTGTTCTCTCTGAAAGGCTGCTCCTAAAATTAGATTTACTGTGGGGCCTGACCTGATATGCCCATGGATTTCTAGACCAGTTGTCTTTTAGCACTCTGAAATTTTGTCCCAGTTGAAGAAGACTCGATGAACCAGCAGTCATTTTGCATGCAAAATTCACGTATGAAGTAAAGCCAGCACAGCCAGGACACGTTGGTCTTACTACATGTAGTATGCAGTCAGTAGCTTATGAGTAGTCGGTCTGACACTATCAAAACCTAATAGTCTTGGTGCCTGTGTACAGGTAATCAGCAGGTCCGACGTGTCCCAGAGGCATTGTCCTTGGGGCGCTTTTTCTGCAGGGTAGGTGTGCAGAATTACTTGGAGATAAGTACAGAAGCCTTCCCCCATCCTGCCATCCTTAAAAGGTTTTGTCTAGACAAGAGAACATATTTGGCATAATTATTCCCTTGCATTTTAATTTTGCATGCAAATAATTAGAACTGTGGTGTTATAATATAATTTTGAGCAGGCCGTGGTACTTGTAGAGACCTGAAGCAAACACTTAGAGGCCATTGGGAAAAGAAAAAAAGCTAAAATGCTGACAAGTTAGCATAGTATCTTACAAGAAAAAAAAAAAAGCTAATGTAGTTTTAAACACAACGCTAATGAATATAGATACTGAAAGCTGATGAAGGAATATGATCCTTTTTCAGAACACTGTGCCGTTGGACTGATTGACAACAACTGGATACAGACACATTCTCACTTTCGCTTTGAAAATTACTCGTTACCGCTTTTAACAGCAGAAAGTTTTCTACATTTGGATAAAGCAATGGAAGGTTCCAAGGAAATAAAAGGAAAAGGGGTTGTTACTGCCAGCCTGCCATTCATTTGCCTTTGTACACCACATGCGGTACAACTGTGCGTGGTGCCAAATAAGGGCCCCAAAGTGGAGTGAGGAATTAATACAGATTGAAAAGAGATACTTTTTCTGGGTGTTTTTCTGGGTTATCAGTTTCTCAGCCTGGTTCACTGTGCAGCTGTACAATGGGAGAGCATACGGATGGGGAGATATGACATGTGAACTTGCTCTGCCACAAAAATAAATGCTCATCTAAATGGAGCCTTAGTTGATTTATCATTCAAGAAAGTAAACTAGTTCATTACATAGGATGTGCTGTACTCAAACTACAAAAAAATCCTTATCTCCATAGTAAATATGCAAACCTTGGAACTCAAACTCGATTTATTTTTTCCTTGGTACAAATACATCTGACATAATCATCAAGCTTTGTAGATGTGCTTGAAACAACCACACATGCTCTAAATGGCTTTAGGAATGTAGAAATATAGGAATTTTTAGTAAAATTACTGACATCAGGATTATATGAGTAATCAAAATCTTAACGCAGTCTACGTATTTTCTTGCTATTCCTATATTCCAGAATGATTCCTCTATAAAGAGAGTCTAATTTGGAATAGAAATTATTTCATTTTAGGATATTTACCCTGCTTTGTAAGTAGAGTAATTATTCTGGAACATGCTCATTTACATTTTGGATTAGTGCCTGCAGAATGGCTCAGAGGAATAATTATTTTGGAAGAGCTATTCTGATCGATTTCTGCATCTGAGGCCCTGCAGACCATATGTGTCACCAAAGGCAGCCCAGAACTCCAAAAAGTACTAATTGAGGCCTTTCATTTAAAAGGCTTCAACATTATTTGATCTAATATTTAGAATTAACTATTCAGAGTGAAAAAATACAGTTATCACACTTTTAGGGCACTATTTATAAGCCAGATAAATACAGCATGCAGTCTTTAAATGCCTAGCATAGGAATTTCAGCGCAATACAGAGGATTTGCCTGCAATATGCCCTTAAGGCTTTGATGGTCTCCCTGAAAAACGCTTTATGCCACGACACACTGGGTTTTTGCTACTGAACTATAAAACTTGGAAGAAAGATTCGGCTGGACCCGGTGTGTAGGTGCCAGGTTTTAACTGAGGTGGTCAACAAGCTAACTGAGAAGTCCAGACCGAGTTCTTCTCTTCAACACAGCACCCACCAGATGCCAGGCCGAAACCCCATGGTAGAAATATCCTCCAGCGCAGCACCAGGGATGAAGGAGTTTCTGGGCCCAGTAATGTTCCCTGGCAGCGTGTCGATCACTAGTACAGTCACAGCCTTAGTCTGTCAAGGAATGAGAAGAGCAAGATGATTTCTAGCTCATTTGTGCCGCTGGAAAATGTTAAGACTTTGTATACAGCATCTCTCTGCATTGCTATTATGGCTCACATCATTTCTTCCCACGAAAAAAAAAGCCAAACAAGGTAGTATGTGCCAGGAGCAAAATTCTCCCAAGAGATCTTGTTGTGGAGAACTCCTCGCTCCACTGGGATGGAAGAAACCCTTGTCATACAGGAATGGTTGTGGAGTCTGCCCCCAACAGTGAACTTACCAGAAACTCAAGATTTACACCAGTAGGAAGGAGAAATCAGAACCTATTCATTAGTTGTTCCATAATAGATTTAAAAATGCAAACTTGCAAGGTCACTTACATAAAGCCCGCAATACCATATGCTCAACACATTCCAGAACACCAAACACATGAATCACTGCAGTTATATTCATAAAAATACTTTCCTACTCCTCCAGCACATCACACAATGATGTAGTTACAGGAACTTTTTTTTCAGGTGGCGGCTGATTTAATAGGTTCCTGCATTTGCTGCTTATTCCTGCCCCATAGCTATAACTGATCGCTTCCTCGGTTGTGCTAGTTTAATTCCATGGAGCTGTGCCAGCCACCTTCCTGGGTTTAAAAAAACCACAACAAAACAGCAACCGACCAAACAAAACCCCACCAATACTTTTTCCAAGTGGATTTAACCCTCTGCCCCCTTGGGTTATTGGAGTGATGCGGCTGTTGCTTCAGCGGTGACCGGCTGCTCAGTGATAGGAAAGAGCAGCCAAATCTGGGGGAAGGTAAGAGCTCTCAAACCAGCTTCGCAATCAGGGGCAACTGATTGATCAAGCTGGATTCTGAGAGAATAGGGACATAACTGAGCATGCCACCAGACAGTGTCCTTCTCAGAAGCCTTTGCCTGTTTTTCAAGCAGTAAAGAAAATCAGTTGCTGTACAATAACATGTCTGAGTAACCGTGACAAACCTATGAATGTCCCAAGTCGTAAGTGGGAGGGATACGTGAGTTGGACTGGGACCAGCATGCAGGGACTCTATAGCTTCTTTAATTCTTAGACCTTCTGAAAAGTCGTTTTAAAAAATGTATCACAATAAAAATATTAAAGCTGAATGTTATCAAAAAAACATTTCATTAAGTTAATTCTTTTTTAACTTGGACTCTGCTGAAATGGAATTTTATCCTAGCCCTTTCTAAATGCTTCCTGTGTATATTTTGTGTGTGTATATATACTAGTAAATGGTATTAATCCTCAGCTATGCTTGCATTGTTTGCACGAGCATTCAGACTCAGTAAACCTGTGGGTTTTTTTCTCACTTTCACTGGGATAAGGCAGGAAAGCCTCAGTGGAACTGACAAAATTAGGCCATTCTTAAGTAAGCACTAGTGAAAAAGGAAGCAAAGCCTCCATGCCTTGATATTTAAAATGAGGTCAGTTGGCAGGCAAATTTCCAATGTAACTGACTTACTAATCAATACTGCAGAACTCTCATTTGTTCCATAAAATGAATTCAATTTGTTCAAGAAAGTTACAGTGTTAGGAATATTGAATGCCAGAATAGATGCGTGTGTGGGTAAGATGGAATGCAACCGTAACCAGTGTGTTTGATGGAAGTTTTTTCAAGAAGATATTGCTTCTTCAAGAAGGGTTAATTCATCTGGGAGAAAAATAGGGAAAAAACCCAGCATGGTTTTATGTGTTTTAGGGCTCTCAGTGTGTTGCTGCATATTGTTTTAAGAGCACAGGAATGCAAAAAAGCCCTCTCCTCTGAAAACTTAAAAGGTACCAGGAGAAAAAGCTAAGACATTCACAAATTACATGCTGCTTTAACTTACTTTTCACTGAAAGACAGTTTTCCTATTCTACTGCTTTTAGAAATCAAACAGCAGAAACTATGGGAATGAATATTTTCTTTTCCTGTGGTTTGAGGGAAAGGCTAGCAGTTTTTCTGTAATATATGTCTTGGGAACTGTTGTCTCTGGACTAAGAACTTGATCATAGGTGCCTTTTTCTTCTGTTATAAGAAACTATTGCCCTACAAAGAGGGCTCACAAGAAGTCCTGTTTCAGTGAAGACAGTGGAAACAGCAAGGTGCTATTTCCCCACCGGCAGCAGTATGGGCTCTGATTTAAGAGTGAGGAGGGCACAGCTGGGGGTGGCTGATGTGATTAGGCTCAGCCCTCTGCCCTGCTGCTTCCGAGAGCTGGGTTTGCTCATCCACATGAGAAGGCGAAGGGGACATCTTACTGCTGTTGCCAGCTGCTTCGTGGAAGGGCATAAAGAAGATGGAGCCAAACTTTTCCCAGAGAGGCAAGGTGGAAGGAGGACAGGGGTTGGGCACAAGCTGTAACACCAGCAATTCCCAACTTGATACAAGAGAAATATTTTCACCGTGAGGATGGTCAGACACTGGAACAGGAAGTCAGGGAGGCTGTGGACAATCCACCTGTGGAGATATCCAAAGTTTGACTAAGTAAAACCCTGATCTTGCTTTGAGCAGGTGAGTTGGGAGAGACTACCTCCAGTGGTCTGCCCCATCCTCTATCCTCTGATTCTGGACAGACAGCAGATCCATTTGTGAAACCCTCTGGAAGCACTGCTGAATGGTGCCAGGCAGCTGTCACTAGCTTTGATTTACCTGAGCTTAGGCGGTGAACCGAGGCAGTTCAGTGCCTGAGCATTGGGTGGGCTAGAGCTGAAGGAGCTGACTGGGCATCAGCGTGGAAGTAATCTCTTTGGGTCTCCTCATTTATGCCTCCTTTTCCTCGCCAGATACAGCTCAGACAGATCCCACTGATGTGTCTTGTCTTTGTTTCCTTCTCCCTCCAGGAATCTTGACTGCTGAACTGCAAACATTATGGGTATTACTGACATAGAAAGGAAAATTTATTTTCAGTGATCTTACATACAGACCAAATAGATTCTTACATATGCAAACATATATCCAGATAACCTGTGTCAAAGGAAAGAAAGCTTACTTATCTGTAGGTACTCTACCATCGTCACCCTCTTTAGCCTCAGAGCTCATTCCTATTTGGTCTTGTGCCTTCTGTCGTTTTCCAGTCATACAACTAAAGCCGTAGTTTGGGCTCTTATTACCCTGACTGCCTCAAAGTCGTCTTCTCTGGCCTCGACAAGAGCCGCTAACATCTGTTCACAATGTTGCTGCAGAGACGGCTTTGATTTGTCACTATGACAACGTCGTCCTCCGTGCTGCATCCCAACACGGCTTCTTCTTTCTCCATTGCATCAGTCACTAACCACTTGTCTTCAAATCCCACCTGTAGAGACATCACTTGCTCCACTGCTGAATGGCACTTTCCTCCGGGACCGGGCTCCAGCAATGCCTAACACTAAACATCGGGTTTAGGAGAGGAAATGAAAAGTTAAAATGCATAAAATGTTAAATAAGGATGGATCTACATAGGCTGTGATAGCCAAATAGGAGCTTATGTTCTGAAAAAGGTATTACTATCTTCTGACGCGTTAAAATTTCTCACTGGCTTTTCACCCAACTGAGTGGATGGTTCAAAAGGCTTGTATCGAAACTTTTGTGCTGCTTAAACTCAGAAGTGCTTTATTTGTCTCTTAGGGGAAGCCACTGACTGAGCTGCCTGTGGCTGCTGGAGGGATACAGCTCTACGCAGTGGCCATAAGTTTGTCAGAACCTGGCCTTAGATATAAAACTCTCCTTGAAATACTCTCCACTTCCACCCCGCTCTGACTTCAAAAGCTAAATGTTATACTCATTTTAGCACAACAGCCTATAACTGAGACAAAAAGGAGAATGTCAGCTTCCAATTCTGTACAGTGATAAGCATGTACGTGCAAATTTGTGTTTGTTATGCACTGATACAGAAACTTGACAAAGCATTAATTTTGTATATAGCACTTCTGAGGCATGCTTGATATAATGTTGCATTTGGCTACAATTCAAGATGTAGCTTGATATTTATATGCTATTTTACATTGAAATATGATTGCATGCTTTTAGATTTACAAAACTCTAGCCTTGCCAGGAAATTTTTGCCTATAAAGCTATTTTAGGACTTTATCAGTTGGAAGGCTTAAGAGCTAAATTTTGTCCTCACATTGACTTAAATGGATACTGCGTATGCGTATTCAGAGGAAAGCTTTGGCCTTAACTTTGATTTAATTGTTTAGCATGGTTAGAATTACATACTTAAAAATCCAGGGTGATTAATGAGACTGGTGACAGTTTGTGAACTCCTAAAGTTTCTCTGATGCTTGGAAAAAGCCCTAAATTTCTTTCTCTGACACATTATACAAACAATAACTTAAATCCCCATGTGGTTTCTATTTGTCACAAATGTGGATGATTTAAAAGTTTTAATGAAAAACTGACTTTGAAAAGGAAATTTTCACATAGTATGTTTCCTTCTTTCACTTTTTCTTACCAACCAGTTAGGCAACTGAAACATTTACAGTGTTTAGAATCAAACAATTTTAGTATTACACAGAATTTTTGAAATATACCAGATTTTTTTTTCCCCCTCAGAGAATTTTTTGTAGCTCTTTTGTAAAATTCCGTGAAAAATATTTACTGTTTTCTAACTGACCCGGAAAGTGGAGCCAGAAGAGCAAAGGCACTTGGTCAGTAGCTGCTTCTGGCAACCATCATGAAGTTAGCAGCCCATTGGAATCCCCCAGGAATCCAAGCTTTAACTTAGGAAAATAAATATGTTTCCAACCCTAACCACTCCAGAAAACACTGAAAATATGAACTGAGAGTAAATCAATGCATTGTTCCTTTACTGACTGTGCAGATAGCCTGAAAGAAAGCCTGGAGAGATGGGAGTGACTACAGTAGACTACTAACTCAAAATCCTTAATGTGATCATTCACGTCTTAGCATCAACTGCACTGTAACTGTTTATCATTTTAGGAGCAGCATTCAACTAACATGTATGCGTTATGATTTTAAACCAGCTGTTAATCTTCTCTGTGCGAAGACTGCCAGAACCTGCCCCAAACCTGAAAAATACAACACATTGATTTTTGTATCTCTCAGAAGTCGAGTCATAGAGGCCTTGTTGCATAAACTGCTAATTAACACGGAACAAAAGGCTGGTCTCTGCCCTGAGGAGCTTGCAGTTTAATTATGACTGCAGTCAGCATGTAAATACCAACAGAAAATAAATGAGCATCAGGGTTCACTTAAGATTTCTCCAGGGAAGCAGGTTTAAGAGTTGTCCATCTTCTTTCATCTCAGCTGCTTCTCTCTAGGATTGAAGAAGTGATCCCATTTAAAAACCACTATTTTTAGTGCAGGGTTGGGGGGGTGGGGGTGTTAGCTTGGATCATTTCACTTTTGGGGGCTGGAGTGTAACCTTGTGGGGAGCCGGATCAGCAAACCTGATGGGATGGCAAGCAGCATCCCCTGTGCAGTTGGCACGTCAGCCGGAGACCTGCTGGTGCAATGGAGTCGCTGCCTTTGGGATTGCAACGGGGAGCTGCTGCCAAAGGGCATGGCCACACAGCAGGGTCACAGGAGCCAGCTCGATAATCATCAGTCTCAGTGTGCCAGCTTCAGGGAAGAGTCTCGGCACCAATAATGGTGTGTTTACATGGTGAAATAACAGCAGTGAAAGCACAGAGGACTTGTTTGAAGCATAACAGATAGTGAAGGTCAGAGTCTTTGGCAAAGAGGAGGTGGGAATCACAGTTACTTTGCTACATGAGAAGACAGGCCAAACAGGAAGGAAATTGGAACAGCCTGGAAGATGGTGCAGGTGATGCACTGGTGAGGCTGCAGCTTGAGTACTGTGTTCAGTTTTGGGCACCGCAGTATCGGAGAGACATTGAGGTGCTGGAGTGTGTCCAGAGAAGGGCAACGAAGCTGGTGAAGGGTCTGGAGAATAAGTCTTATGAGGAGCATCTGAGGGAGTTGGGATTGTTTAGCCTGGAGAAGAGAAGGTTGAGGGGAGACCTTATCACTCTCAACAACTACCTGAAAGGAGGTTGTAGCGAGGTGGGGGGTCAATCTCTTCTCCCAAGTAACAAGCGACAGGACAAGAGGAAATGGCCTCAAGTTGTGCCAGGGGAGGTTTAGGTTGGATATTAGGAAAAACTTCTTTACCGAAAGGGTTATTAAGCATTGGAACAGGCTGCCCAGGGAGGTGGTGGAATTGTCGTCCCTGGAGGTAATTAAAAGACAGATAGACGTGGTGCTGAGGGACATGGTTTAGGGGTGGTTTTGACATAAGTTTATGGTTGGACTCGATGATCTTGAAGGTCTCTTCCAACCCAAATGATTCTATGATTCTATGATTCTATGATGCCATGATGCCTGGCCGGTTAGGTTATTGGCTGCATATTAGCCACTGTCAGTACAATGTCTTGGAATTGTGAAGTGGACAAGAGCTGAAATTCCATGTTATTTCCTCTCAGAGCTATGAGTGTGCAATATTTGTTTGCACAGTTCAGTAAGAAGGAACATGTGAAGTCACACTGCAGCAGATTTCCTCATATCTTGCAGCAGAAGAGGAAAAATTTCAGCATTCAGGTATATGGCAACTGCACCTCTATTAGAATGTGCTGGCTGTGGGACAGGAAACCTACTGTGCTGTTTTACCATCATACGAATAAAGGAGCAGCACTGTCTTTTCATTATAGCACGCCTGACTTAAGGGATAGTTGTTATCACAGTGACATTTTTCTGTAGACGTTATACATACAGTAGCTATTATAAAAGGCAGAAAGAACTCTTCTCTGAGCGTATTATCTGTACACTCCAACTGGGCCTTGCTGAATCCCCCATGTAATTGTTGTGCTTTGTTCAGCGTATAAAAAAACCACCATAGACCACCATGAATTTATGGTACATGGCAGCTTTAAACTTGTTTGTAAAGCTTTAAAGACAGGAGCTGAATTCCCCGGATTAAAATTAATTTTAAATGCCTTAATGGGGTGAGCTCTCTTATTGAAGACTGATGTGCCTGCAGGCTTTATAAAACACTGGTGTTCTAGGATGCAGAGATATTCTCTGAGTCAGGTTGCTAAAGGATATCACACACCAATGGCAATTACCACTCTCCTTTTTGCGGTCACATACAATGCCATAAAATGGGCCCCAGACTTCCTTATTTAATTGCCTGGTTTCTTTTCATCTCAAGCACAGGGCAAAAGAAATGCATTTAGCTCACCCTTGTAAAATAGCGCACATTTTCTTACTGTTATGACTTTGAAATATTGCACATGACAGCGAGTATGTAGAGAATTTCATGAATGGTAGAGACTTGTGAGCAGCCTTGTCCTGGGGATATTTATTGGCACAAAGCTTCGGTGCCATCGTGCTTCAATGATATTGAAGAGGTAAGACAAGTTTGTGCTGGTGGATGTGAGCGTGAGCGCGCTCTTCCCACTTCAGAAGGGTGACTTGTCTCCTAGCCTACCTACCCAAGGACCCTGCAATTGATGTGCAAGTCAAACATTTGCATACTTGTCATTAGACTGTTTTGACTGAAGAGAGATGATAATGCCATTCTGCAGTGCTATCATCATATCGCAACTTTAATTTGACATGTGATCCAGGTCCTGGACCCCAGGTATGATACTGGACAAATTGATCCATGGAATGGACAAATCGCATGTTTGTGACTCAGTTTACCCACCTGCATATTAGGAAGAGTAAAAATGATGGAAATTCTGCCATGGTCACTGAAAATGCTTGGAGAATGCCTGAGGAAGGTACCAAGTTAGTGTGAGATACTTAGTATCGTTAGACAATTTCAAAATTAGTATAAGATATTGAAACTTTTCACTAAATAATGAAAGACACAGGGGTTCCTAGGCAAGTCCAGTGACAAAGACACTGCCAAGATCACCTCTGTGATGTCTCAACAGACACCCGACATAAGGAGAAACAGGAATGCAGAACAGAGGAAGAACAGAGGAAAGAAACAGAAACAGGAAGAACAGAGCTGGAGTGCAGAGGGGGAAAGGAGTAATGGTCGGAGAAGGGAAGCAGAAAGGAGAATGGGTCTGTTCTGCTGTGTTCTCCTCCAGTGCAGCCAAGTTGAAGCGCAGGGCGATGCAGCTCTCGCTCAAATGGCTGCCCTCAGATTGCTGCAAAGCGCCTGGCACGGCGCCTCCCTTTCCCCTGCCTGTTCAGATGCAGAAAACCTGCGGAGAGAATACATTCTGCATCCGTTAACCAGTGCCGCCAGTAAGTCGCCTTCCCTGTGCTGACCTACCTGTCAATCCCCAGTGCAGAAGGCCAACGGTGCCACCACATGCTACCACCCGCACACTCACATCCTTCACTCGCCCCTTATTTTTCCCTGCTGATGGAGCACAGAGAGGGTAAGCAGGCGTTTTCCTCTTGCCACTGTGCCTGAGCTGCCGGCTTCTCCCAAGGAAGCGTCTGCCGGTGTCTTGGTAGGTCTGTCCTTGCGCTAGTCAGGCAGGAAGAAATCTGGGTCCCCCTGATCCCCAGGCAGCAGCACGTCAGTGACAGCACCTACAGAAAAAAGGGAAAGGCACTATTGTCAAGACACACATTTTCGCACCTCAGAAGATAAAGCCTTGTCTGCTAAAAGTTATGAAGTAGTGGTTAATATTTGTCCATACAGAGTTCTGGACTAAAAGATAAATTGAAGAAAATATTATTTTTACCCATTTGGCTTAGCAGCAAAAAAGAATGTGAAGACCGTACCCATAGTAATAAAGTTGCAGCTTTAAAAGTCTGTAATCCCTCTGTTTTGCACAGAATGAATGAATCAGAAGCTCAATGAGGAACAGAAAAGAATTTCAGGGGAAGCATGAAAACAGTCCTCCTCCGTAGTTGGATAATCTCACTAATGCCTGGAAAAATAAAACCTCCGTATTCTAAGATTGAATATTTCCTTTCATATTCCTTCCTTTACAAATTCATATGTATGTTCCTTAGCACATATTGCGACAAGACTACTAGTTGTCGTTCTTTTGCTAAAGAAGATTCAGTAGCAAAAACATCTGGAGAAAAAAAAAGAAAAAGAAAAAGGAAAAGACAACCAAACCCTTCAATGATTAGGTCACCATTCCCTCTCTGATAGCTGCAGGGGGAAGAGGTGAAGAGCCCACCTTGAAGGGCTGTCGCTGCCAGACTACTAGAGGTTACTGTCCTATAGATGTGCTTGCTGAGCTACTTGGATAGTCAGCCCCTGACCGACATCCATCAAAAGGAGCCAGGTTAAAGTAGAAAGAGGGTAAAAAGTGTCAACACAAGAGAATCTGCTGAGGGGACAGTGGTGGGGACGGCCAAGCATTCCCACTGTGGCATTGCTGCTGTCAGCAGAGGACGTGTGGTCACTCTTGGAGATGAAATCTGTGGGGACTTGACAATCCTTAAGGGCAGGTCTCTATTACTGAACCTACACTCTGCTCAGCCCGGTGGTTCCTAATGACCTGGCACCCTGGGGGTGTGAGAGAGGAATGCATACAATTAATACCTCTTGGGGATATTTTCATAAGAGACTAGCTGCACAGAATATAAATGTATATTTTTGGGAAAGATCAGCCGTGAAAATACGACTGGTAATAGTTAACCTAGTTGATGAAAACAGAAATGATATTTCTCGGTCTAATTTTAGTATGGTAAACTAAGGACAGAGCTCCAGCTAACATATAAATGCACGGAGAATATAATTCTGCATTTCATAGTACTTAAAACAAGAGCTGATAACTAGAACAATCTTTTGAGGAACTCATTTTGCAGTTGAAACAGCTGAGGAGCTTATCTAGGATTTTTCATTTGTTTATTTACACCATTTGTCTTGCACTTAATACCGCATTCAGAGCCTAGCCATGCTTAGGGACATTCAGATGCTCAAGTCCACAAGGAGCACTTGTAAGGGGGCATCGGTCCTTAATCCTGTATCTCTATAAGCCAAGGAGAGCTTTAGTTGTACTGCTATAGAAGGAACAGCCAAAATATATGTTAGGCAAACTTTATAGGAATATGTAATATCTTTTATTAAAACAGCCAGTAAAAAACAGACAGCCTTTTGCATAGGCATGCCTTCTGCAGGCTTGAAATCAAAACTCTTTTATTGTCTTCAGTAAATGTTACATCACAATGAGATACGCGTGGGAAAGGATTTCTGCCATAGGTGAGAATGAAAGATGAAGTTTACAGAAAGAATCCCCACAGAAGAGCGCGGGAGGAGAGGTGAGCTGCCTAGGGGTGTGCCTCATCTCTTCTGTAAATGTTTCTTCCGAGAAGACAAGTTTAGTTCCCTTTGTATGTGCATTTAAACTTTGTTATGTACCTGGCACCTTTGAGGGTGACTCTTCTTTGCAGTTCAGAGCAAAAATGAAATATTTCTAACTCTTTGGCATGAAGCAAATGTTAACTTATTTAGCAAAGGTCTGTTGTACAGGCTCACAAAGTATGATTTGACTCCACAATTTGATTCTCACCTTCCCCACCACAAAGGCCCTATCCCATGAATTTATGCACGGTTTATCTTCTACCCAAATGAACTGGTTAGCCTTTTTTATGATCAGCTGGACGATTGTACTGGACACAAAAAAGGATCTCAAATATACACTGAGGAAGTCCAATTCTCCCAGGCTACCACCTCACATCAAAGCCTTTCCCTTCCCACAACACGTGTGTATGGGGGATCTTCCAGCTCTGGTGGTCCAATGTCGAGGGGAGGTCCTGTTGTATGGACTAATGTACAGCACCTCGTGCACTGGGGCAGGACAGACTTAAGTCCAGCTGGAAGATGGTAAAAGCTACCGTCAGGTACAGGTGTGCTTAAAGGTAATGCGTATGCTAAACATCCTTCATCCAATGTATACTGAAGCGGCAATTAAACATTCCTTTGGTCAGCGGCAGCTGTAGTACTAAGATAATGCCCAACAAAGCAAGAGCAGACCCAAAGCTATGAGAACTGATAGGCTTCCCGGGGGCCTGCTTGCAGAAACAGGATCTGGTAGCCCTGATTGATTTTGCAGCTGGGTGCGAGGCAGTCAGAAAGTGAGTGCAATGCCGGAAGGAAAAGACAACTCCAGTAGTGTGTGTGGCTTTCAGGCACTGCTTTTTTGCATAAATAATTTTTTTTGGGGGGAAAATACTAACCAAAAGGATGTGTCTGAATTCCTGAAAATGGAAACTGCCTCCTCCCCTTAGTATTACAGTGTTCAGGAGAACAGAAGTTTGAAGTTTAAATTTTTTTTTTTAGTGTTAAATATTTAAAGACTGTACTGAAGGAACTCTTGATCCACAATTAGCTGCTTCGTCTAAGATAAAAATGTCCCATGAGTTCCACATATCAGCACTGGGTGCTTGAACCAACAAGCAAAACAGAGTTTCCATGGCAAACGGAAAAATTTTGCAGGCAAATGAGGATGCATTTGTTCAACCTGCTTTGCTTTAGCAAATTTGCAGGGAGCGTGCAACAGAGCCATCTTGGTTATTCAAGCCCTTGTAGAGCACACAGCTGGCATGACAGCATTTTCTTTCATCAGGTTAATTTTGAGACAGGACCAGGGAGGTGAAACTGTAAAGATTTTGCAATTTTTAATTAAGAAATTGTGTAAGTATATGAACAGCCACATGATGAACAAAGTAACCAGACATGAAAGAGTTTATGTTTACACAATATGTGCAATAATAAAAAAAGACTTGTATAAGGGGAGAGCTACCTCCCTTCAACCTACTAGAGAACGGTGTATCCTGAATTACCTTTCACTGCGCTTTCATGAACACCCTCATGTTTATCACTATCACCTTGGTCAGAATGACTAGCAGAGCTGAGCCACACAAAATGTTGTTGAAAAAGAATGAAGACATCGGGCATTGCAAACTGTACAGCACCCCGAGAACAGGCATGCTCTCTGCCAAATTAAAAAATAATATGGCATATGCCCACGGATGGAAATGCAGACTTCACCGGGGGAAGGACTTGGTAGTTTCCACGTGAACTTTGGCTCCCTCCTTTCCAAGAGCACAGCTGCCCGTGTCCTGCAGCGCGGCAGGGCCGGAGGGCAGGGCAGAGCCCCACAGCTGGTGCTGCACAGCTGGGCTGGGGCCAGCTGCGCCCATGGAACCGCGCGATTAAGGATTAATCCGCAGCAAGGCGGCAGGTTGTACTTCACCTGATCAGCTGATTAACCATTGTTTCTGAGGAAGGCCGGGTTCTCTTCAGGAAAGGCACTCAGGATCGAGAGGCTCCTGGGCGTTTGTTTCTGTAGGAGACAAAGTGCAGTGCCCAGATTTGAAAAGCGTGTCATTCAGCCAAGGGGAGGGTGAGGGAACGGCTTGAAAGCACCATGTTTATGAAAACAGAGAACCTTATACACAGAAATACGGTCCTGTATAATTAATATTCATGCGGCCAGACCCTTAGGAAGAGGGATGAAAAGAACTTGGGAAATTATCATCTCTCTACACCTTTGGCTCAGAAACATTTCAAACATAGACAAATTTGCCCAATGTTAACATACAACTGTCTCTGTGTGCCCTCTCCTTTCTCCTCCAGACCTTTTCTGCTCCTCCTTGGTTCCCCAGCTCAGTGGAAGACCATCAGTCTACATTTGTGTAATGAAGACTAAAGAGAAGCCATGAGAATGGAGTATTTAAATAAAGCAAATGTTACAAAAAATTGAAAAAGTATGTTTAAAAGATAAAGGTTAAAATAGCGTTTTAAATAGCTAAAAGAAAAAAAAATATTTTAGAAAAGAATCAAAACGCTTTGATAGAACTCTGATTCCCTTCCTGATGGTGAGCAGTATCTCGTTCAGTGAGACCAGTCAGACTCCTCACAGATTATGAGATTTCTTTAAGTTTATTGTCACTTGAGCAACAGGAATAAGCAAATGGCTCGAGTCTTACTGAAAATGGTGATGACAATATAAACTTTATTCCTTTAATTTCAAAAGCATTTTCAAGGAGATTTAAAAGAATTTATTTAACCTCAGAAGAACAACTTGGAAAATTACAGCTGAGTAACAAGACAAGTTTTGGGCAGTTTTTACTCCAAAGGCTGCAATGTCGATTCTGAACTTCCTTGAATTATTTGAGGACTAATTCCAGAATTAGCCTGTTTTCATGCAGTGTAATTGAGATCAAAACTGGGTCAGAGAATTCCTTCACGTTACCTCAACTGACTGTTTAATAAACATGAGCATATTCCCTTTTTCTCTCACTGACAGTATCACAGACTAACCTGGAATTATTAACAGGCTTCCTCAGCATTAAAACTGACCAGTAACACTGTTAACATTTTTCAAAAAGCGCAAAAAACCCTGTATCTTCTCATAGGAAGTAATTTAATACCAGTGTGTAAAAAGCTGCTCCGCAAAAGTTATTGTATTTGTAGATACATATGTCTCATTTAATGAGTTCCTATACAGATGCATTTGAGCTGCTGTTTTATCAGAAAGCACCACCTCTGATAATAGGTGTTTCTTTAAATTTGGCCTTATTTCGGTTACTTCTAACTAAAAATGCTATTACACAAGAAAATCATTTGTAATTTAATCATAAATAATCTCTGTACCCTGTTGCGCAGGGCTGGTATTTAAATCTGCCTGTTGCAAAACCTGTTGTTTACCAGCAACATATAAATTGTACAGACACACTATGAAGATTCTTGAAAATATGTAAGCAAGAAAAATAAATCTCTGACATGGTTCTTATATTGTGGCATATTGGATTTCAGCTGAAAAAGCACGAATTCCTAAAAATGTCCATGAATTTTCACACATGCATGTCCCAAAATTTTAATTGTTCTTTAGGAAAATAGCAGAAAAACAAGCTAATCAATTAGATGTACCCAGTAAAGAAAAATAGAGTATTTAGAACATTTTATATTATTGTGGAAATGTGCACAGAAACATCACAGTTACTTTTCAGTCATTTATAGATGCAATATTTTTCTCTGCAATGTTTAATCCTTAATCTACACAGAAACATCTATGTTATGTGTATGACCAGTTTCATAAGCTATGCAAGTATCAGTCAGATTTCACAATAAGAAAATTAACAAGGTCATATTATGTTACTCTGGTTAAAATGTATACCTCGTCTGTGTATCCACGTTTTAAGCTGTAAAGGTTATACAATATTATAATATACTATGTTATAACATTGTATCCATTATGACAACTGAGAATGGTATTATGTTGACATTTGGGATCCATATAGTTTAATTGTTTATTATATATGAGCCATGAAAATACACTTTTTAAAGGTATTGTAAGATGAAAAATATGCTGTCAACATTACTTTTACAGTGTAATTTTTAAGACAGAAGATTTTATTAAAAAGTTAACATAAGAAATTTTGAATATAAAATCTCTTCTTCAGAGGATTGCAGAAGACAATGCTCTCTGTTACTACCTCTAGGTCTGACCACAGAAGAAATATGAAATATTGAGCAAACAGAGCTTCTCAGAAGCTATAGACTGATTTTTTCACATCCTATATGATCTTCTAAGAATAATCCTAAAAAACACAGGAAGCCTGACTGCTGGTAAAACAGCCGGTAGAGAACCATATCTAACCATATCCCATCCTTCAATAAGACACATGAAATGACCCACAAAAAGCATAGAGTCTCCTATATTTATTGTAATCCACTTGACAATGCTGGATGTAAGCATGTTTAGCAAGGATAGTAATTTCACTTTTTAAAAAAATTTCTTGCACTTGCTAAAATAATTTTCCAGCCTTTTTTCAAAGACTTAAACTCTTCTCTCCCCCTCAACAGTACAGCATCCCACTATTATTCCCAGCCTACCCATGCTGTGGGAGAGCAGGCCAGCTCGTCAGTACTGATAATAGCAACATTTTTAGGATAGCAAAATTATTGTATGTGCTCTACAACTGAGATCAATGATTAAAAAGAGTCCTCTCTACAGTTGTGTTTCCCTGCAAAGCTAAAAGGAACATGTACTACAGAAGTAGAGAAATTAATATCTCTATGATTATATTAATTGAATGATTTTATTGATCTTACTTATCTGGTTCATCTCTGAGACTATGTCGTTGTTATCAGATCAGCAATTCCTTCTCAAGCCCCAGTTCCAGCTAGGTGCTACACCCAGATCCCAGCTCTGCTGCGATGCGAAGTGCAGGAAAATACCAGTCTTCCTCTTCCCTGCTTTCACAAACAAGACACCGAGATTTTGGGGCTGGAAGGAAGCCCATGGAACCAAGACTCCAGGGAGTGCTGCGATGTGCCTCAGCAGGTACAGCTGGTGCAGGCTAAGATCCCACAAGACACTTGGTGAACTGCTGGTGTCCTCTGAGCTGTTGTCACCTCTGCTGCCAGAGAATATATCCATCAGTCCTAGCTATGCCCTCTCCTAGAACTCACCTGGCTCAGTCTCCAGTTGTTGTCTTTGAAAAACATTCTTAGGAAAAGCAGCCCATCCTAATCCTACCAGACTTTTTTTTTTTTTTTTTCTGGAAGGCATCAGCCATTTTTGTCCAAGCTCAGTAGAAGGCAAGAGCTTCCAAGATCACAAGGGGCTCAACAACTCTGAGCATTGGCAGAAGAGACACACTTGGGTAGAGCAAAATATTGGTTTTGTACAGGTTTTCATCACTCCCCACTCTAGTTCCAGGTCTTAGAATCAATCGAGTACAATTCTCTACCCTTACTGTCTTTGTGGTACAGGAATTACCATTGGAGAGCACAGCGCTGATCCACGGACTGGTTTGTCATCCTGTGTCTGGCAGCAAATGTTTCACAAAGAAGGTGAAAGAAAACCCAGAATGAGCAAGTGCAGAAAAATCTAGCCATGGGGGAAATATCTACCTAACTTCCGCCAACTGGTAGCTCTCTTACGCCATAACACACCATGGCTATATCCTGTACAGTTCTTAACCTGTCCAATTAACTGTCAATGTTCTTAGCTCTATAAAAGTCTAATAATTTTTCAAATCCTGCTAAGCCTTTTGCCTTAATTATCTTCTTGCAATCACTCCCAACAGATAATTACGTGTTGCATAAAGAACATTTCCTTTAAACCATGTTTCCCAATTTTGCAGGCCATCCCCTTTCTCTCATAATATAAGACCCATAAAAGGAAACTCCCAACTTATATTCTCTCTCTATTTAAATTTTATCTCTGTCTCTTAGTTCCTCTCACTTGTCTCCTTCCTAGCATGAACTATCTCACGCTCTCACGATGAAGAGGTTTCTGCATAATCCCCATGATTTTAGCCCATTGCCATGAAACTTCAACTCAGGCTTTGTTTTGTTTTGCTGTGTTGTTCTTAGATGTGGCTGCCATCATTTGGCACACTCTCAGTTTACTTAACCATATTCTTCTCCATCTTCTTGTCTATCTTAGCACTGTTTGACTTCTATTACTGATGTTACATTATGAGCAGAGATTTTCATTACAGTTCAGATGGTGAAAAAAATGTTTTTCCTGCGTGCTGAGAGTCCCTTTTGAATCCAGCAATCCCTAGAAGCTCTGTTTAATCCAAAATAGATAACATGATTTGTCATAGCTACAATAATAAAAATTTTGTGACAGCCTTTAATGAATGCACTTTGGATCTCAGGACTGCGTGCTTTTCTATGAAGGATGGTTTGGAATTTTTCAGCAAAACATTTTTATTTTGGAAGTCAACTTTCATTTTGTATGTTCTGCCTTTCTAGAGAAGCATTCGGTGTCAACCTTTTTATGCGTGTTAAGATCACATGAAATTGTGACAAAAATAAGAGAGAGAGAGAGAGAGAGAGAGAGAGTGTGTGTGTGTGTGAGAATAAGGGAGGAAGATGTTCAGTGCTGTAGAGCCAGGGCTCTTCCCTGAGATGGAGAATGATGAGGTTTAAGACTCTGCTCCGAGTGCTGAAGTCCACTGATGTTTGCTTGGATCTCCTTCCGACCAGGAGATCCTGGCATTTCAGCAAAAAGTTGAAAGGATCGAACTTGCCCAAACACCAATTTTTCATAGAGAATGCAATTCTTGTTTTTTGCCAGTCCCATCCCTAGGAACCTGCTGTTGTGCCGAGACTCTCACAGATAGATGTTTTCTTTGCAAAGGCAGTGCTTATTTGCCCCTGTTCTGTTACATTAATCACAGTGTTTTATAATTCTAGTTTTGGTTACTGCTCCAATTAATTTACTAGTTACTGAAGAACTGGTTTCTCTAGTTTTGATCTCATGAACATCCCTTACGATATTTTGGAAAGAGACGCAGCATTTACTGCCGTCGCATTGTTTGGTACAGAAACCTCTAGAACCTATTTGCTTCATGGTTCTACCCTTCTTTTCTCATATACCTCAGAACTGCTACCCCAAACCTAGTCATGGAATTGTGTTAAACTTTGTTTATTAATATTAACTATTATTTCTACAAAGTACACAAACTTCTCTCCCAGCTGCCTTCTTGCTTTTCTATTAGCCATGCATTTCGATGGATGTTTCAATTTTTACAAGCTTTAGGGATCACTTTAGGATCAAGTGATAAATGATTTTTTGACTGTTTTTGCTTTGTAGCTGGCTAAATAGAACTAAGGGAAGACTGGCAAAATATGTGAGTTCTTGGCCATAGAGTCAGAGAGGTCTACATGGAGAACCAGGCCGCTGTGCAGCTGGCAGCAGAGTTGACACGATTTAGTGAGTCTCTGGTGCCAAGAGAGGGCTCAGCAGCCGGGATGGCAAAAGTCTGTCCCAGACATAACGATGCTTTTCAAGTAGGAATTGCCCTGAGAGGAAAGGGTGGGAGGAGGGCAAGCAGCTGCCGAGAGTCAAGGAATTACAGATCAACAAGCATGTGTGGCTCACGCCACCGGTTGTCTGGAGGTGGTCAGGTGTTGATGAAGGTGGGCCTATTATAGCTTTAATTTGCGTTTGCTAACAGCCATGTAAACAGTATACGTAATCGTAACACGAAGCAACTTGAAGAGGGAGTTGTGCGGCTGTGAAAACCTCTGGTGCCCCACGCTTTCTTAGATACCTAGGCAGTACTTTACAAATACATCTAGTGTATGGATGGGGTAGACCCCCCAAACCCCCTCAATCTACACTTAGTAACATTGAAGAAATTTCCCCAACAGTTTCTGAAGCTTTACTTGATAAAGGAGCGGAGAGAAGCCGCTATTTCTGACCTTACAAGGTGTAAGGCATCTCCTCCTTTCCAAGGGTACTGGCACTTGCTGTCAGGCCTCCATGGGCTCAGCAGGTTTCCCCTGCACATGGTGCGTGTTTGGCATTGTATCGTTCAGGCTTTTAACACTTGTGTAAGGCTGTCTGGTACATTGCTACTGTTCAGCTCTGACGTGTCAGGGCAGTTCTGTGTGGAAGGAGGCTTTGAGGAAAACTGTTCAGAGGAAAACTGTTTAGGTGAGGAATGCTACATCCCCTTCACATCATGTCAGGCTTTTGGCCCACAGCACTGTTCTCTAGCTCTGAATAAACCTCTGACCTCAACCAGCCCAGATTTCAGCAAAGCATGTCTTTATTGTCACAATAGTGGTGGCTGGCTCATCTCTACAAACACACACACAGACACAAGCTAAAGCTGAATTTTGTCTTTCTAGAAGGGAACTGATGTAGACTTCACCTTCACTGATGCTTGGCTTGCTGGCCTTACCCTTGAAAGTGGGAGTACTAAAATGAAGAGAGAAGAGGAGCTTCTGTATGTTGTGAATATTATATGTATAAGCAGCACAAAACTTGGCTACCTGGACTTCAGAAGCCTAATCAGCCAAGTTTTGGAGCTGCAACCCATAACGTAATTTGATAGGAACATACCATCCTCTAACTTCTAATCTTTTCAGGTGCAACCATACCTAATCCCTCTGTGAACAATAACTGGTATGTTGCAAGTGGATGCCAACTGCGGATGCTAACCACTTCTATGGCACCTGGGTGTACGCAGTTCCTACATCAGCAGTGCTGGTGGGCCTTCTCAGATGCAGACCTTCTGTCTGTGCTTTCCTTGGTTTTCCCAGCTCAGGGGTGCATGTGGCTGAGTTTGCCAGAGCAGAATCTGCAGTTCTCCTTGCCCCAATTACTTATGCACAAACCTTTCATGCCAGGGGTGTACAAGTCTCAGATTTAATTCCTGAATAACCTGGCAAAGTGACAGTGAAGAAACAAACCTAAATTTAACGGGAATTTGCTGACTACTGAAAATCTTCATATATATATTTTATATATAATCTTAAAATTCTAAAAATTCTTTTGATATAAAACACCAAAGAATTACTGAAATTCTCTTAGTCTGGCTTTTGATCTTTCTCTAAGTCAGCACCTCAGAGCTTTGAGGATGAGTCCTTTCTGTCCACTCTCTGTAGCCACTTCTAGAAAGTGTGCAGAGTCAGGGCCAGCAATGGGAACTGGTTTGCTTTAGTTTTGAGCAAGGAAAATACAACAGTTGCAACCAAGTTTCTGAGAGCAAAAGCTGGGGAATGCTGTGACATGAACAAATACAAGCATCTCATTTCTCATGTTGAAATGATCAAATGAAAAAAAACCAAAACCACAAAACAACCAAAAATGACCAAAAGAAACTTTTTTCTGATTTCCAAGTACGGTAATTAAAAACAACAATGAAGTAATGGAAAAGAAAGGATAGATGTAGGCATCGGTTACAAAAATGTCATGGAAAAAAAATAATCTATCATTACTTTTTCAGACATCCAAGCTGTGGGAATCTGAGGTTCAATTTCTTCCTCCATCTGAAAACCATCTGAAAATATTTGAACCCTTTCCTCTCACTTGAGAGACAATGTTTAAATACTCATTGGTACAGACAGAATAAACTCTTGTGTGTTTTACAAGGAGTTTATGCATTGTTTCAAATACCAGGTTTAGTGCACATTTCAGGATAGATATCTATAGTTCCATATAGATAGGAAAGCTTCAGCTAGAGAGACTGAGAACACATAACTGATTTCAGAGCATTCAGGAATGCTGCTTGTGGGGCTGGAGGCCCAGGTGCAATGGATTTGCAGAGAAAAGAGCAAAACCTAGACCTTCTGGGTTCTTAGCAAAAGTTTTTGCCCTGGAGAAGGGGTGAAAATTAAACACATGTAATTTCTTTTCCATTTTGCAAATAATTCATTACAAAAATCAGAACTGTCTTTTTGTGCTCAGCTATAGTGTCTTAAAGCTTTTTTTTTTTAATTTTAACTTTAACTGTTTGCCTCTACTTGTTTGGGTGAGGGAGGTTTTTTCCACATGAAATTTTTCCATAAGTTGTTCAGAAATGGAGACAAAACGAGCTCTCATGCCAAGCTGGATGTTGGCTAGTTGTGCAACTCTTTCCTTAAATACAGGTCATTTCTGGGAACACCAGGCTTCTACCATTTCAAACCAGCTACAAGACTTCTGGAATAAAACAAAAGTCTGCCGTCTTAAGTATTATCATTCACCTGTAAACGTGCACGATACTTTTGCAAAATAAAGCAATACGTCTCTCTGTCACATCATAAAGGACCCCGTAAACTGCAACGATAATATCAGGGTTGCCAGAAAGTCCCAAGCAAGTGAAATTTCACTGCTTACGGGTTCTGTGTGATGATCACTAGGGCTGATATTCTCAGGCATGTCTGCTAGTTGTTGCTTGAAGCCTGGGCGCTTTTACTCATTCATTGACTAAACACAGCGTGAGTCATTGACCTTTATATTTACACACATACACACACGTAGGCACACACACGCATACATATACACACACGCATACCCTGAACAGCTGGGCTTCTCAAAACTTTCAAGCTATAAACATTAATATTTAATTTGCTCTGGCAGCTACGCCGCACTATTTCCTTCTAAGTCTTTCATAATACCTCCTAAATACCTCCTCAATACCTCCTCCTCACCTTTCTCATCAATGGGAATTGTTCTCCGGGCACACCCACCCGCCAGCACACACGCATGCTGACACACGCATACGCAAACACACGCAGAGTAAACTGAAAACGGCAAATATGCCATTCAAGAAGGCTGTCATGGAAATAAATTTCCAGGGCACCGAGCAAATCTTTGTATACTAAAAAAACAAAAGGGTTGCGCTTTTACGTCGGCTGCGATGTCCCAGCTCTCTTTGCTCAGTAAGACAAACAAACACACACAAAAAGGGACTAAGTCGTAGAAGAAAGTGAAATAACTTGTGAAATATCTGTCAATTCAACTCCTTCATTAGGGAAAATAACTGAAATAATTCTTTTAAAATGTGGAAATACTTTTCTTGGGGGGGAAAAAAAAAAAAAAGAGCAGGCACCTGACCAGCTCTGATAAATGTCAGCTGAGTGCTCAGATCAAACACTAAACTTTCAAGTGTCTTGTTTCACCTAAGACGGTAATACATACTCAGCATGGGTTAGGAACTGCAGATTTAAAGGTATTTGGGTGCTTAACTCCCATGCTGTCAGGGACTCATAGACTTAAAAAAATTTTTTTCAATTGAAATTAAGAGTCTAGGATAAATTAGAATAACTAAAATAACTTTAAAACATCATATCTCACCCTCAAGGCTTTCTCCCTGCTAATTTTAGCATAATTTCTTAGACGACTCCGGGGTAATGGGTCTTCCTGCCAATAGGCACCATATAGCACATTTGCATGACCAAGAGTCATGAAGTACACACCACACACACAGGAGCTCCAAGGAGAAGAGGAACAAGAGGGCCGGTCCCAGGAGGCAGGAGGTTGGTTTGACCGTGGGTGCCGTTGCTTCACAGTGGGATGAGAAAGGGAGGTGAAAGGCCAGTGCTGGAGTCTGCGGCTTCCTCCCCATTCCACGGTCTGGATTGCCCTCTGGCCTCAGCTCCAGCTTTTAGCGTTGTCCTCAGATGGGCGTCTTCTTCAAACTGCTTGTTGACCATGTGCAATTGGCCACCTGCGTTCAGACACGGAGACGAAGAGAGAGGGAGTACATCTCCGTTGGTAGGCAGCACATCCTAACCGTCTCCATTTCGACTGGCCTTCAAAGGTTGTTGTTAGCCTACATGAATAGTTTCCTGTATTTTATTAGCTCAAATTCCTCATTCTTTTTTAACTGGTAAAAGTATAAGGTGGAAGAAGATGGCAGTTGCACAGAAGCAAGCTGTGCTCTGTTGTAGCCTTTGTTATTGATGTTGTAGGTTTATACTTGAGCATTAATAATTGCTATTGTTTACGGTTTCTTTGCAAAATAAAGACAACCCTTTCCTGCCTCACACGGTGCAGTAGCATCTAACGAATTCTTGTCTTGTATCTTCAGCTGCAGGTTAAAATGCTGTGTATAATGGACAAGGATAGCACTTTCGGACACTTTTCCGGGCTTGTGAATGTTCTTACGGACCATTGTTCAAAGAGCACCATAGGGCGACGGTGGTGAACAAACAGACACATGAGGTGTAGGTGTGGATGGAAGGGAACCATCAGCTTCTCTTCTGCCAAAAGCAATGCTTCTTTTCTTCTTCTCTTTTACACATCTTTGTATCTTTCTCTGATGGGTCACAATGGGTACACTGTTGTGGATGCCAGTTTCTCTTGCCAGACGGTATTTTCTCTGGTTACTATTCTTACAGTTAGCTGATAGATGGAAGGAGGCATAATTTCTTCTTACCCTGTCTAACATCTAGTCTGTGCATCACCATGGATTTACACCAGACACCTACTCCCTTTTTCACTTTTTGTGTTAGATAACTAGTTAAGTCTACTCTAAGAGTTAGCCCAAGGGATCAGAGCGCAGTGCTGATTTCTAAATAGGATTGAGGAATTTGACAGCCATGAAGAACATCTGTAGCTATGCTTCAGTCCCCTCCCTGACACACAAATTTGTGCTGCCTGTGATTGCCTGGAGGGATGGGAAAGCCTCCATGGCATACACCCAGTTCACAGCTGGTCAGATAAGTTTTAGCACTTTCACTATGTTGGCCGCAGCAAGAGACATGAAGACTAATAGGCAATTTTTGTAATTACATGTTTCTGTGGAACTATTAGCCAGAGAGTAGGATTCCTGCTGTTACAAATATAACAGGAGGAAGAAGTGTGCTGTCAAAATGAATTAAACACAACTCCGGTTTAATTAAGAAAGTGGGACCGCACTGCAACTATCCAAGTCATTTTACTGAATACACACTTTTAAGTTGGACAATCTAAAATAAGAAAAGACCCCTTCACTTGTGCAAATGAACATTCGGGTCCTGACTGGAAAGAAGAGAAGCATCCTACCACTGCCAGACTGCTCAGAGACCGTGTTTCACTCATCCTCACCTCCAGCCCACGAGGGCAACGAAGATGCCATGAGCAGGGAGCTCATGCTGTTGGCCACACTCATTCCTAAAACCTTGACTGCAGAGGCGCAGAGCCTCGACAGGGAGCCCCTCAGGGAAGGCACAGGCATTAGTGGCTGTTGGGAAAAAATCTAGTCCTGGCTTGAAGAAACTGGATTAGGCATGTACCTGTGCAACCCTACATTTCCCTATACCCTGCCCATCACTGCCTTCTATTTCTTTACCACATGCCTAACTGTAACTTTGAATTTTGTTCTTTACTAGGAATAAGACAGTATCAAAGAGAGTGTATACATCAAATATTTATACAGGATCTTCCCTAAGACTTGAATTGAGTGTATGGGAGTTGTGGGGGGATAAGTTTTCCACTAATAATTTACTCAGACATGTTCTGATCTTATAACATGGACAGTGTTTTGTACTGCACTCTAGCAGGCAGTATATAATTCAAGGATAGTAAGCATGCATTTTGCTCCCCTTTTGCATCCATCAGCCTGCTTTGCTATCATTACTCAGAAAGCTGAATAGCAAAATGTATAAGATATATAAAAAGCAGGAAAAGTGAGAATATTCATTAACAATGATAGGGAGCTCAAGCTGGCAAGAAGAAGGGTCTGATGAAATGAAACATTGGTCATGTGAGCAATCAGGATTAAAGCAAAATCAGCCCTTCCTTCTTTAGTTCGCTACTTCATGGAGAGCAATTAAGGAGGCACAGTGTGCAAACATTCCTGAGTATCATCCATCACCTGGCTAATCTGCCTGCCAACCTGCCAAGCCGTACCTTTCCACTAGCTGTTTCCTCTTTTGCTTCCTACCTGCCCTCTCTACCCTGATTAGATCCCTCATTTAGGAGGGTGGAGAGAGTGGAAGGAAGGAAGGAAGGAAGAAATAAATGAACAAATGAAGGAAACAATGAGATAAGAAAATAGTGCCACGTCTCCCTAACAGAGTGTGGAGCAAATGTGTTAATTTAAAGGTATGGTTGATGATGGCTTTTCACAGCTGTCACGTTTTTATCACCATCATCACAAAGGTTAATCTTAATGTTTCCATTCAGAGAAATGTCGTCCTGATTTTCTATTTTAGAACATCCTGATTCATTCCAGGACTCATTTTCCAGGACAGGAAATTTTTTAGACCACTAATGGATCAGGAAAGAATACCATCAGCAGCATTAGAAACCAGCTCTGTGGATGTTAGATGCGACTTTTCCTGAAGTATCTGATATTGGCTGCTGTCTGGAAAAGAATGATCCATTTTAGTCTGATAAGTTTCTAAATCTTTCTGTTTTCCCTGTGGCATAGTATCTTCACCATTTGTTTTCCTCACCTTACCCCCCACCAGGTTATCTGAGACAATAAATAGGAAACGGTTAATATTCAACTACAAATTCAAAGATACTCTCACACTTGAAGCATGTTGGTTATGATAAGGGGTCTGAAAGCAACCAGAGGAGGCTCAGATGCACAAATGGTTATGTCAGTATACTCCCACACCACAGAGAAGCATCTAGTTATGTAGAATATCCCTTTATAGACACGCTCACTTCCATTCCACAGACATCTGATAACATCCTACAGTTTAGCACAGGAAATAACACAAGTGAGTGTTACAAACAATAGGAGAAAGAGAAGGATGACAAGCATAATATTTCTAACCGCATGAGTTAATGTAGATAAACTATAGGAATCCAAATCAAGTGAAACTTAATTTTTTATTGACTAATTAATGACAGGAATCCCCGCTGCCGTTATAAGCTAGTGCCTTCCCCCAGGGGCATGGTAGTCAGGGAGGAGCAGGCAGCCGGCAGTTTCATGAGCTATACTGGGAACATGTTCCTTGTGCTGCTCAAAATGGGAGAAGGAAAAGCAAGGACACCAAAGATGACTTACCAGCACAGCAGGACACTGATAAAACAGGGTTTTAAAAATTGGATTTGCTTTGATTTATCTCTCCTACGGCTCTGCCAGTCAACCAGGACTGCCTGCATGCCAGAAATGACTTTCTTGCATTCCAGGTGGAGTCCCTGAGCCTTGTTTGCCACAGCGCGCATGTAGCTGGACTCCACTGGCAGCTTCCTGCAAGGCCCACGGCTATCAAGGAAATCTTCACCCCAGGTTCTACCATTAATAAGGCAAAGTGGAGGCAGTATGCAATATTATTTCTCATCTGCCCTTCTGAACTCCGAAGTGGCATTTACTCTTCCTTGTTTTGCGGAACATCACTCAGGCCTGGTTAATCCCTTCTTACTTTATCCAAATATCTGTGTGTCTGGTATTCTGTCACCCTTTTGTTAGCCCAAAGACTCTTCTAGCCTATATAGAAATGGGACTTGTTGTTTGATTTAGGATTAAGCAGGACTGTTTGCAAATACTTTTTGTCAGGTATTCCAGGAGATTCTTGGTGCCTGATAGTCTGCAAAATCTCAGCAATGATTCATCTCAAAATATTGGAGTATCTTGTTTCCAAAGAAATGCATCAAAGAAGCAAAACAACCCCAAAATCTCATATTGATTATCATCACACAATAAGCGTAGAAAGATATATAAAACTTGAATATTTGTGCATAATGGTTGAAGTAGATAAAACTCTTAATTTATGCTCCTGCTAATCCCTCAGGTTGTGAGGAACAAAGTTAGATATGATCACACAGCCGAACCTCAGGCAAATGCCTTGTGATGATTCATTGATGTTTATCCAACTGGAAGATACAAAGTAGTGAAGGGGAAATGCCAGACACCAAATTGGAGAACTTTCATTTCATTTTTCAATAATTATAATTCTATGTCAAAGATTCGCTTTTAAAATGTGTTATTATGTGCAAAGGTTTTGCACATTATCTCCTAAAGAGAGGAAACAGAATTGATTTAAACCACAGCTCTTTGTTACACTTTGGTGGAATAAAAAAATCCAGTGTACTGGATTAAGTTTACTGTCACAAATTACTTAGATTCCTTTTGTTCAATCTTTTCAATACTACAGGACTTTTGGGAGGCATCTTCTTGGATCATATACCATCAAATGAAAAAAAAAAATAATATCCCTATAACTAAGGAGGTAGGTTTGCCATCAATCTTGATCTTTTTGGACACCGTAGGAGGCATCCAGAGGCAGTGCAACACAGTAGGTTCAGAGGAGGCAGCCTGCAAGTCATGTCTATATTACTGACCCATAGATGCTTCCAAGTTCCCAGGTCCAGATAACAACTTTTATATTGGGGTGAGTCAGATGCAAATAAATCATTCCTATACTAGAATTCCTCAGAAGAGAAAGTGGGCATCGAAACTAGACCAGGGACCCTGTAGGTATCGCACCAATCTACATTGCCACATTTCAGCTAGAGAGCCAGGACATCAACGTGAAAATCTTAGCTTGTTTCTCCTCACCCTCAGAAGGGTGAGAAGAGAGTGTGAAGTAATGTCTACGTTGACACTGTGGCTTGAAATAGTCCTGCAGTTTTGAAGAGACTCCCCTGTTTGCCTCTGTTCCAGCGTCTTGGTTTAGGCAGCAGAGTGATTTTGGTATGCACAAGTTAAATTCCTCTTGGAGAAACTAAAATGAAATCACTCCTTCTGAAGTGCTGCGATGCTCCCTGGGGACAGCAGGTTTCTAGCCAGGGTGTGGGCCACATTGCCACTAGGCGTTACATAAAATAACTATGCTGTGAGGGGCCTCTTGACCCTTCCACAGATCCCACAACACCATAAAGTGTCTCTCCTGCCACGCAAAGGAACAAGTGCCATTTCTACCTTTCTATTTATCACAACTGCTATGCCTCAACTGTTTTTGCACATGACCAGCTTCTACAGAGGCATCTCTGGGTTTGCTACTCTTCCCCTTGGTTACCACCTCAACCTTGTCCCTGTTTTCTCTTCCAACTTGCTATCTTCGTCTTGTCTGTCAAAGTACCAGATATTTGCCCGTTCTCCTAGAAAATTCACAGGGACTTGAGGAAATTACATCTCATAAAACTGTGAGATGAACAGGCTGAAAGCTACTTAGGCAGTTGAATAACACAGTGGCAGTATCAGCAGGTTGCATAAAACTCCAGAAGAGAAATGCAGTTTTTTCAAAGAAAATGATCACACTGTGGGGACAGGAGAAGACAGAATTGCAGAATAATAGAATAGTTTGGGTTGGAAGGGACTTTAAAGGTCACCTAGTCCAACCGCTCTGCAATGAGCATGGACATCTTCAACTAGATCAGGTTGCTCAGAGCCCCATCCAACCTGACCTTGTGTCCATTACAGGCAGCTTTAAAAGTTGTGTGACTGGGAGTCCACCACAAAGTTGGCTTCTTGTTTGAACATCCATAGCCCTGGGTCATGGTGCCACCAGGCCAATATTGACCTAGGCACCCCACCCCTGAACCCTGCAGAAGGCATGCAAGGGGATTCTGGGGGTCTCCTGCTTTGGCCACTCCCACCATGACCTGCAGCACTCACCCTCTGTCCAGGTTAATTCGAGCATGGGTAGGGACACAGTTTCATACTTATGTCTCAAGGCTGGGAAAAGAAGGAGTGAACATCTAGCAGCTGTATTACAGGTGTATATTTAGAGCTGTGGTTTAACATATTGCTGGTCTGAACTTTTCTGTAAACTATTCTCCAAGGGTTATAAGCTGCCAGAGAATTTTTTCATGTAGTAACTGTCTACATCCAAACCCATTCATCCAATCCCACCCAGCAGGGGCATCTAGCTCAGTCCAGGCATCCAGGCAAGCTGCAAATGCAGCACACCGTGGCGACTCATCCTTCTTAGCCTTCTGTGGACTGACAGTCTTGTATGGTCCCTTCCCCTTCCTGTATGCGCTGGATTATCATCTGAAAACGCAGTGATGGCACCGTGCACAATAACACGGTTGCTCCCATTCCTGCCTTCAGTCACGAGACTGAAAAGTAGGTGCTGAAAGGTTTCCCTGTATTTACAACACAAGGATGTTACTGGGGTACCAGCTGCCCACCACTCCTCTCCGCTTTTTTTCCACATTCTCACACCAAAACAGAAGCTGCATGGTTCTGCGTGCTTGTGCGTGCCTGCCTCCTTCTAGGACTTGCCATGGTCATGCCTGTCCTTTCATAGAAATTCATTATGGCACCAAATAGTCAACGAAGTTTTGGAGAAAATTTGCTTCCAGGAACACAGCATCTAGGGCGGAGAAGTTGTTCAAGCAGGCAGCCTGCAAACAGAGGATTATGTGTGGGTCTTGCATACGTGGAAGAAAAGTGGAGAGACAGAAGGGTTCTCCATCATATTTGCAGACACACCACCACTTTTAATAGATAAGCACAGCATGGTCTCTCACGACCTGGAGCCATGAGAGATGGGAAAGCGGACATATGTTGGCATCATCAGCAGCTCCAGGAGTACGGTCACTGGAGGGAGGGCCCTGTAGGGTTCTGCCCATCCCCTGTAACACACAGCCCCAGCCCCTTCCTCACTCTAACAGGTGGCAGCAAGGCACCCAGCAGATTTGTGACAAATGCTGCAGGGGTGCCCTCACTGCAGTCAAAAACTTCATCTACTACCTCTGGGAGCCAGAATGTCTTGTCTCAGTATATACACGTTCCAGGCAGTGAAAGCAAAGTAAGGGATCTCTGTGAGCGTGGAGGAAGCTTTCTGCTCTCACTGTCTAACATCAAATTTCTGCTCTGCCCCTCTCAACACTTGAACACTTGAAGCTTCTTGCTGCTCTGCCTTCCTTTGTTGCAGAGGTTAACTGCCCACTGGGGACTTTGTCTCCTGTGTCAAAGTGCTGGACATAGCATAGAGGTAATTAATCAATACCTGGAGGGCTATTGAGACCTTGGCTTCACCTGCTGCTCAGAGTCATCTGTCAGGGTAGAAAAGGGTCTGTTCCAGCTCTCCAGAAAGCTATGTCCATTTTTTCAGTGGTTCCCAGTGATAGGACAAGAGGTCACGGGCACAAACTTGAACACGGGAAGTTCCATCTAAAAATGAGCAGGAACTTCTTTCCTTTGAGGGTGGCAGAGCACTGGAACAGGCTGCCCAGAGAGGTGGTGGAGTCACTGACTCTGGAGACATTCAAAACCCACCTGGACACCATTCTGTGCAACCTGCTCTGGCAGGGGATTTGGTCTAGACGATCTCTAAAGGTCCCTTCCAACCGCTGTGATTCTGTGATTCTGTGACAGCTTGGGAATGATGGGGACGATGACCACAGGCAACAGAACAGGGCACTGCACGCTGAGAGGCACAGAGGGACTGACAAACTTGCTTTTCTCTCCTCCAAGAGACCTCTCATGAAGGTGGGGCATAGAGGTTGCTTCGTCCTTCATTTTCGCACCCATCTGAACGCTGCTGTAAACAGAAGGCTCAAGAAGACACTCCAGAGGGTGGTGCGGTACATCAAGCTGAAGGGAGCACCAAGGAAGAAGAAGACAGAGAAAATTGAGAGCTGGTGTTACAAGGATTATTCCAGATGTTTAAAAGGGCCAGAAGCTCAGGGGCAGAAGTAGCAACAACATGAGTTCCCCTACCTTTCTTCAGAGCTTCAAGCCCAGATTCCTGGGAAGAGAAGGAGCTGGAGGAGAAAGGGAACTGAAGAGAGACCTCCATGCCAGTAATGTCAGGTAGACAGCCTGGTGGAGAGACATCAAGCTCTGGAGACCACAGTGATTGCTTTCCTCTCTTCAGCAGGCACAGGAACAGGCATTGTGTTGCCCTTTTGATTCCGCTACATTAGCCAGTTTTTACCAGTCTTATCCCCACTGAGTTGTGTTACGACATCGACAGCAGTGGGCACTATTGCCATGGGGGATGTTTGCACTGCTAACTGTTTTCTTCCTCACCCCCTGCATCCCTTCTCTATCTCGCTTTCTCTGTCCTTGCTTCTAAGCAGTTCTCGGCCATATTGGTTTTCCTATCTTCTACCATGTTGGTCTCCTTACAAGCAATGGGGCCTGTCAGCTCAGGAGATGAAGCCACCTATGCTAACCTTTTTCTGCTTAGCTACAGGTTTTCACATTGATCTAAAACTCTGGGCCATCCTAGCACGTGCAGTACTTTCTTTGCATGGGATAAGAGTGAGCTACTGGAGATGGGACTGTAGTTTCTAGGTACTGATGGCGCATCATAGCATAGGAAGGGTGTGGTAGTGGTTCCTTGAATAGTCATGTCATTGCAGAAAGCTTGGCCCCTAAGTGCTTCATGTGTGGGAGGGCAAGCACAGTTTATGGGACTCCAGCCTTAAGTCCCTCTGGGGCAAATAGCACGGGCAACTTGTGAGGCTGGAAGGGTTCAGATTCTCTGTGAATCGAGCATTTGAGGCAAAAGCCTAGGCACAGCAGAGATGGGAGATTTTTTCCTAAAATTTGAAAATAGTGAAGGAGGAGTAAGAGAGAGCTTTGCCTGACACAGGAGGAGAGTCTTCCTGCCGAGGGGTCCCTTCCCACTCTTCAGGGCCAGATAGCTCTACTACTCCGACATTTATTGGCTGTCCCATTCCCCAAGCATCTTCAGCTAACAGAGCCTTCAACAAGCCTCCCTCCCACCAGTGTCTGCTGCCAGCTCCCTGCAGTGCCACATGCAAGCAAACCACCCTCAAGGCCCCCTTCTCCTGTCAGATCTTTGCTGAGCAGCAAAAAACACCCACCCACCACCCCTTTCACCTGAGCTGCGTGTGTATTCTGGCTGCTACCTCCCCAGAAGAAGGCAGCTACTCCACAGAAGACCTGTGAGGGCAGGAGACTCACCTCAACGGAGGGTGGGGGTGGTTTCCTGAGAGTTACTGACTCAAAGCACTTACTAATATGCAGAAAAAGTCATAGGAGGCAGAGAGAGCTAGCAAAGACTTAGCTAGAGTAACCATGTTTGCTGAAAAGGCATAGTGTCTTCAGTGCTACCAGTGAGCAGCTAAAGCCCCACTTTGGGCTATAGAAATCCCCTGCAGCCTCTCCTGGAGGAAAAGGAAGACTAAACAGACCTAAAAGATATTTCAGGATAATTTTTTTTTTCTTTCTTAAACTTTCTGATTCCCATTATGAAGTTTCATTTCTGGAAAAGATGGGAACATTTAAACACCTTGTCTCAGGTGCTCTCCATCAATGAAGGCACAGATAGCGTCCCAAGGATGCATGTCTTCCTGGGTGTTTTGTGTGCAGAGTGCAAGAGGTTGTGCACAGTTTTTCTGAAGAAACTATTCCTCACAGTTTCAGTCCAAAATACACTCTCCCACAACCCTGCAGGACACAGCAGGCACCCATAATTTGGAGGGCACTGGCATCAAGGCTGCTCTGCGTGGGTCTCCACCTTGCGGCGTGCTGGCCAAATGCACGTGACATGCACAGGCAGAAAGATGCTCCCTGCAGGATGGAAGCATTCCCATTCTTGCCAGTGTAGTCCTCAGCACAGACTCGTGATCCAGTGCTGCATGGATATGCAGCATCTCTACAGGGCCTGAGTGCCCTGAACAATCCTTGTTCACCTTGAAAAGATGGTGCAAGCACCCTGCTGACTTCATGGCTAGGGCTGTAGAAGGCAGCAGTATCCTGACTCCTTTTGGTGAACTCTGTGAAGGCATCTTGGCCTGCCTTGGGCCTGAAAAATAAGTGGTGGTAGCCCTTGCGGTTTAGGTGATTGTAGGTTGCCATGCACTGGAAGGTGGATGAGAAAGAAGGGTGCTGTTCCCCTCCCCCATGACACACAGAGTTCTGCGACTCCTGGATTGCAAAGGTCTGAAAGGTTTTGGTGCTGCTGTCACCTATTTGCAGTATATATAGGACGCAGGTGTGGAGAATGGTCTTGGAGAGCTTCACTGCACCCTGCCCGTGGTGGACTTGCCCATCCCACACAAGTTAGACACAGACCAAGCTTTGAAGTTCGTAAGACTCCACAGGGCTACACCTGCTATTCTGAAAACAGATATCAGCTTGCAAAATTTCATGTCAGGATAGTAAGGTTCCGGCACCAGCTCACAAGAGAGATTCTTGGTGGTGCTCCACTGCAGTGGGAGATTTCACACCCAGTACTGGTCATCCCAATCGTGATGCAGTCGCAGTAGTCTCAACTCAACACCAGTCAAGCCTGGACAAAGTAATCAGAGCAGACACAGGAATCCAGAATGCAAGTGCTTGTTCACTCTGACTGTCCTGCTGGGGTACCTGCTGAGCCACGGGATTCACTCCTTGCCTCTAGCACAGCACAGCCAACATTGTGAGGCTGTGAGGAGGGAGGTGGATGGAGCTGTAGGTGGCGTCATGCAGAGACAGCATGCGCAGAACAGAAGTAATACTTTTATATGTTTGACCTTACTCAGATAAAAGCAGTGAGGAAATTGCTGTGAGCAGTGGCACGAATCTGCATGAGGCAGATGGACAGTGTAGCACTTCCTAGAGAAACCTGAGGTTGAGGAAGAAAAGGCCTGAAGCACAGATTTCCTTTAGAAAGCTCTGAATCGCATGTGCAGTGGGGGCATTCAACCAGAATAAATCATATCCCAAGTAAACTCCAAACTGCCTGTAGAGGATGTTAACACAAGAGTCTCAGCACTGACTGCTTCTGTCTACTAATCCAGTCTTATTAATGAAATTAATTTGCTAACGTAGCCACAGCTTGTCTCTATTCCCTCAGCACCCTGGAGGGAGAAGATCTCTTCAAGCTTTCAGGTATACTTGTGTGAGAACAGGTAGGTATAAGCTGGCTATTAATAAGTTATATCTGCACATTAGAAGGTTCTTCAGTGAAGTGAGATCCTGGAACAGCTTTCCAGTAGGAGCTATGGCAACAAACAATAACTATTGTTAGCTGGAGCTAAACGGGCAAAGAGGGATAGAAGTTGTGACTGACTGTAACAGCGTGAGACTGAAGTATGCAGACTCCTTCAGGTCCACAGGGCCATGTACAGCTGAGGAAATCCCAGGGTCCACTCTGGACTCCTCCATCCTGGGCAGTGGCAATAGAGGTACTTAAGGGAAGCAAATATACCCATCCCCCTTCAGCTGCATAGGAAGACAGGCTCCAGGTCTTAGCAGAACTAGCAGGAGGTTGCGGTAGCCTCTGGAAAACACTTGTGCACTCTGAAGTTGAGATGATACCTGGGCACTACAAAGCGTCATTGTGACTCTGTCCCCTCTGCTAGCTCATGGTGTTGATAGACAAAGCAGAACCAGACAGCTCAGTTGTGTCTCTGTCTGTAATCAGAAACTCTTAGTAGTTGACAGAAGCACAGTTTCAAGAGTGGAGTTTGACGATTTGTTTGTGAAAGCAATTATGTGATATAGTTTATTTTTAGTTCCCCCAAATCAGTGGGAAAACCCTCTATTGACTCTAAGAGGTTTTAATGCAATCCCAGCATAAGTGCATGCATTACAAAGGAAAACAGAGTAAGCATTCTCAGATCTTTGCTTATTACTGTTACCTTTGCTTTTCAAAAATGTAATATCTAATTAAATGTATATAAATGATGCATATCTTTACTGTGCATATTTTTAAGGCAAACAGTTCTCCATTTTCATTTATCTTAATTTCCTGGGGATTTACAGAAGAAAATATATCCATACTAGGGTAGATTTTCCTAACTTAGCAAGAGTAACTAGTACGAGTATCTGAGACTGGTGCCCTGCTTCTTATATTTTCGAGGCAATGTTTAGTCTTCTCTTGGCCATGGTATTTAAGATGATAGGACCTCTACCTGGCTTGTTTCAACACAGCTTCTTACAAGCAGCATCTTAGCTGTCTTCACTAACGAATGCACTTGACATCTGTCTAGATTCATTGAGTCAGAGACAAAGAAAGACCATTATATCATCTAATCCAATCTTTTGTATATATGCGTATATAAATTACAGAGATACTGCTTGACAGGAAACCTTCAAGTTATACTTCATTCTCTTTCATTTTATCTTTTTTGTCAATAGTCCATGTACTGCACAACTAGCTCTGTTCACATGCACATTATTAACATCTCTCCAGCTTAAGCCTTTGCATCTAATCTTGCAAAATCTGCCTACATAGTTCTTACTCAAAGCTATCTTATTTAAAAAATGGGAATATTTTCATTGGCAGAATTGGTCCAAAGATTTTAAATTAGTTAAGACAGTTTCCTGTCAATTAGAGAGGAAAGAGCTCCATCTAGCTGTTTTGGGTCCAAAGGTGGAGGTTGGCATGAATTTATGCCAAAAGAACATAAAAATATTAACAGAAGGACAGAGCATACCCGCTCCTGACATCTCATAGCTCTGTTTTGGAAAAAAAGCACATCTTTCCAGACAATTTATCAGTACTGCATTAATAATAAAGCAATACCAGGACTAATAAACAAAGCCGTTTTAAGAAGATATTTGGAGGCAAGGGGAATATTTCCAACCACAAATGCACATAATTTGCTTTCATTTTAAGACATAATTATCCCCAGAAGAAAATGTACAATGAATTGGAGCAAACCAGTCCACAATTCATTTTGTTTGCCATCTTTTGTTGCATCACCTATTCTACACTAATAAACAAATGTCAACTGCACAGTGAATAGTTTTCAAATGATTCAGCAGAAGTTATTAATGATTCATTATTATTTCTATTGCAGAAGTGCCTGAAGGTCCCAGTGGGGAACTGAAACCCCACTGTACAAACAAATGAGGGCAGAGCCGGTCTGTTTGTGTGGGGCTGAGACTGGAGCTCCTGCACACAAGCCCAGTCTAACTTTAAACTAGCAGGAGTGCTGTTTCTGTATAGCCATGGCAGCACAATTCTCTGCTTGGGTTACGCAGACCACCTGGGAAGCTGAATAAATACCTGGAAACGTGGCCTGCACTGGACTCTGTGCTGCCTCAGCTATTTCTCAGGCTGTATCCGAGGCAGCTACTTCAAAGGGTGTTCAGATACATCTGTACAAGTTGCAGTGATATCTCTGACTGCAGTTACTCTGACAGATGGTGACACTCACCGGTCAACAGCTGGAGCAACTGAAGATGTTATGAGCCTTCTCTACTCTGTAGCTGCTTTTTCTTCTGGTGGTGGTCATCACTGCTATCACAAATGAAAACAGGCAGAAAGCCATGTGCTTTGCACTTTGACATCTTCGTATGAATCCCCTGCCATCAGCAGCTTAAGCATGAACTGGAACAGCCAAGGTGTAGGCAGGTGTTCTGCTCTGCTCACCCTCTCTTGGGTAATAACTTCATGCAGGTGCTTAGTGGTGGTGGCATCCACCGCAGCCTACTCCTGTGGTCTCCTGCCAGAGACCTTCAATAACAGGGGAACGAAGCAGCAAAGCAGGAAAGAAGAGTGTTTTTTACCAAAACAGACTTTGGAGGCAAAGCATATATTGTAGAAAACACAGGGCGTTACTGTCAGAACCTGTAATTTGTGTAAATACTTTAACAGTATTATTGAATAAACTCTAATTTGGTTTTATTAATGAATAAACTGAAGAATATAGCTCCAATCAGGCTGACAGAAGCAGTCCATCCCTGGCCCTTGTCAACAGCTATTGACCAACTTCAAAGGAAACAAACGTGCAGTTCCAGAGCATTAAGCGTGGCACTCAGTTTTTTCCCCAGGTATTTGTACACCCACAAACTGCTGTCATGAACACAGCTGTTGTAGATAGTGAAAAAAACACAATACCTGCGAATACAAACGTTGCAGCACTGAGACACAGGAAAACACAGGCAGTACCAGGGGAAGTTCTTAATAGGACAGGAAGGCAGAGATGGCAAGGATCTGCTAATGAGAAAACACTTTTAGAGAAAAGAGTTTTCTAAGCTTCAGCACAGTGAGATTCATTTGAGATTTGTAAGGAAGCTGAAGGGTACAGCTGGAAGGTGGTGAGTGCTTGAGAGATAACGTCTGTCTTCTGCAACACGAAGCTAACCTACAGAACTCAGCCACAGAAACTTCATGGGAGGTCTCAGAAAGTTCAAGTGACTTTGCTTATTTGCCTCTGAAAAAATACAAGAAAGATGATCAAGTCTTCAGCTAGTCCTCACTGAATTTTAAGGGTATTATAGACAAATCAGAGTTTGCCATGCAGCCTCTCCCTTTCCTATAAAATTTAGTTTAATTTTTAATTTTAATTTAGTTTATTTACTTTGCTCCTAAAGTTAGATTTCCAACAACAGAACTATCTTACTCCTCTTTAGCATATGAATTATCTATTTTCCTTTCCCACAATGAGTGGGAACCTTCAGAGATTGAGAACCATGTTACAAAAAAATAGTAATAATAAGTTGTATAAACCATTAAACAAGATCTTAAGAACTTTTACAGCCTTTATATTTAATCAATCTGTAGGGAACAGTACCTTCATCAGCCTCTCTGTCCTGGTCATTTCTCCATCCAGTGGAAGTCCAATGCAATCTGGTTTTATGTAAAAGTGTTGATACTGAAATGTCATAGACAGAGCTTTACATAAAGCTTTACATTAAAGGGCTTTCTGCTGCTTCTTGAAGCAACTAAAAGATTGAAAATGTACACAGGGATCATACAAATGATCTTAGCGTCACTTTGGAAAAGGTTTGAAATTGCTAAGAAGTGTTTGGTAGTTTATATGCGAATTCTCCCTTGGTGGTATTCACGCGCTTCATGTGGGCCAGAAGAAATGGAATTTAAATCATAAAAGAAACATCCTGGTTTATACGAGGTGGGTTTCCATGGCATCTGGATGCCGAAGGGATAAATTATATCCACTTTGGTGCTTTCTAATATACATTCAGAACAGCACCAGTGTTATTCTAGTTCCCATATATGTCCCTTTTGAAGTGTGAATGGCGACCCTATGAAGAATGCTGCTACTGCTCCCTCCCCCCGCCCCCGAAAACTGCAGCTGGGAGGAGGCTGCTCATCATACAAAACATGCCTGTAGAACTCTTACAAGTCTCTTGCTACTTGCAATTTATATTGAAGGGTTATGAAATTGTTTCGAAAAAAAAAAGGGAGCTGGCTTTCCTGAGCTAAACCAGAGTTACTTCTCATTTCCTGAAGTCACTTACTCCTTGGCTGTGTCGCTGAAATGTTTTAGGCAACATTGTATTTCTAGATAGCAGGTTTTGCTCTGGCAAATGTCTTTCTGTTCTGACCAGTATACATGCAAAATAATGTCCTACTTAATAACGGTGTTACAGATTTCCCCTGCCACACATGTTTTGCCATTGATTTCTAAGTTCTGTCTTGTCATGCAGTGTTTACAGAACTGCTTTACAGATATAAGGAAATATTTAAAAGAAACTCTGGACATACTTTTGTCAAAATTCATCAGTTTAATGCAAATAAATCTGTAAACTGTAAGTAAAACTGTAAACTGAGGACTTACACAATGGAACTAGCTTCCATTTTTACAGCTATTTCTAACACTCCAAACAAATTGTATTGGTCTTCATTCATGTTAAGACATACCTGGCAGGGATTTCAACTTCTAGTCTGAATGAAATGCATCTTTGCATGCATTTGCCTTTGAAAGCAGATAGCCAGCATGGAAATATAGACCCTAGGTACAGTGTCTCTTGCAAAATTAGCAAAGCATCTTCATAAAATGAGTGATTGCAAATATCACAAAGAACAAGAGCAACTTTAAATCTTTAATTCAAGGATGATTAGGGTTGTACTAAATTCTATGGCAATTCTAAATCTTGAAGAACTCTTGTAAAAAGTTCTTTGGCATCCTTTTTCATCTTCCATTGTGTTACTGATTTTTTATAAGGATACAAACCTTTATAGCCCTGTGCATCATCCAAACAGTTACATGTAAGTGCAATTAAACCTTCAGATGGGAGTATCCCTTTAAGATGGCATTCTACCCACCCAAAAAGTGTGTTTAGTTTGAAGGGAGCCCTTTGGCTTCATGGCAGTGATATAACGTTCTTATGCCCAACATGGATCACAGAGCAGATGGAGGTTGTGTGAGTCATGCTTATACACACCTGGGAATTTTAGAGGCTCCAGAAATGCAAGGTAGGACAAGAGATGTGGCAGATGGATGCAAGGTCTCAAAAAACAGGAAGAAGGTTTGGGGTTTATTTTAGCCTTTTAGGAGTAATAGAGTCAGGTTTTTCAGTCTGCAATGCATTGCTAAGCATGTCCACTTCCATGAGGTCCCTAAAAAATTATCTGTGTAATACAAAGATTATCCCTGTCAAGAACATAGCTCCCTCCGCTCCCTTTTCCATAGTCGCACAAAAGAGACATCAGTTAACTAAGATATGATGTCTTCAAAACCTTTCATCAGTATTTTCCCTCCAGTTCTGCAAAGTATTGCTCCCTCCAAAGAGGCCAGTGCAGGAGATGCTGCAAGTGAGCACATCATAATGACATACAACAGCTAGTGTACTGAGTATGGACATGGCTAAATCGATCAAGGGTTATTTGGGGAAGGGTGTTTTTAAATATTCTGGGATTATGCACCTTGTTCAGTTGTCTCCCTCAAGATTCACAGTCCTGAACATTTTCCTTTTCTTTGTTTCAAAACCAGAGCAGATGAGGACTCTTGTCAGATGTAGCTAGAGGAAGAGAGGGTGATAGCAGTCTCCTCTCCCTGTCCAGAGACTTCAGAGGTAGGAGATAGCTCTGGAGTGTGAAAGACCCAAGGCTGAAGGTACTCTCCCTCCCTGACCAAAATCAGTCCACAGGGATATGGTAACTGCAGGTTCACTCAGAGGCACTGGGTAGCAAGGACAATAACTCACATTTTCACCTGTAACCGGGGCACTCAGCTGCCTACCTGGTACATATCACATCTGTAAAGCTCAGATTAGCTCCCAGGTGGCCTCACTCACTGAGATGAGCATCCTTCCCCAGTCTGCCCTCTCACTTCCGTCTCCTTTCTCTGACACGTCACTCACTGACCCCTTTTCAAGAAGAAGATCCACAGGGGCCACACAGCACCCCAAACATAACCTAGGAGAAAACAAGGCTTTTCAGTGCCTTTCCACCCATGGTGTTTTACAGCAGCCAGCTGGGGTGTCTTTCTGCCCAGGTCATAAGCACTTGCAGCCCCCCCTCTCTCTGAGGTGTTTTCCCCATGCAGTGAAGAGAGGTGCCAGGCACCCAGCTTGTGGCTGCCCATCCAACTCGAATCTGGACACCAAAAGGTGATGTGTACAACCTCTGAGCCCTTTTTGGGTCTCAGTGTAAGAGTCTGAGAGGTACAATTTGATCAGTCTCTAAGTAGTTTCTGTTTTCTTCCCCAGAATCTAAAGTTGTATCCTGAGTGTCAGCTAGCAAAGAACTGAAATGTCCAAGTTACCCCCTAAATATTAACAGGCTGTTAAGGAGAGGAGGCCTTGCCAGTTACCATTATAACTTCTTGGACTGATTTTGCAGTGTGTAATGCATTATCAGCTTCAAGCTGGCAGTTCCTGAAGAATGGGCTCCATTTGCCAGAAAGGCAATATATCAAAATGAACATGATATTTAAAACAACTGTAAAACATTGTCTACCTTGCCCATTTCTTTCTGAGGACAATGACAGCCTCCAACCCCAGTATGTCTTGCACTGACTGTAACTTATCCTAACATACATTAACTTTATGTCCAGTAAAAAATGTCAGAGCTACAACCCATGATGCATGAGTTTTGTCCAACAGAGCAAAAATTATCTAAAAATGAATTGGATGTCAGGAAATGGTAAAGAGATTTGTTCCTTGAAGAAAGGGTGGCAGGGAGGAAAGCAGGAAGATTAGCAGGAACAATTATAATCAGAGCAATGTCTACAAAGTCTTAAGAGGGGAAAAAAAGCATGCTCAACTGAATAGCTCAGTCTCACCCCCTCCTTGTCATTGATCTTGCTGGAGACCTACGGACCGAAGCTGCCCAGTCAAATGAGGTAGCCCAATTCACATACACACTTCAAATAGATCTTTACTCCGGTTGTGTTAACTGAAATGGTTTTGGAGCAGCCACATAAGCCACTCTGGTAGCTGGCTGGAAAGACAGAAAAAGAACACAGTTTGCTCCCACTGCATGCAATGACACGGGGTGGTAACCTTTTCCGCTGGCACACTCTGATCTGGAAAATAAGATCCATCCCCAGGCTGTCGTGAATGCCTGAAAGGGTACCGAAGGGAGTGTGGTACCCTACTATAACAGCCCAGGATGTGAAATCATGTAATCTAGAAACAGGTAGTTTTCAAGCCATCCTCAAAAGATTGCCTAGTTCAACCCCTTCATTCCTGCCCCTCCTCCCCTCCAAAGTCTACTCTAGGATGAGGGTTTTCTAACTTGCTCTTTAAAATCTCTGTGTGATCAAGATTCCAGCACTCTCTCGGTGCTTCTCTGGCCATTCTGTTACAGTGTATTTCCTAGTGTCTCTTCTGTCTCTCCCTTACCACAGTTTAAGATCATTCCATCTTGCTTTATCAGTCATCAGCTTGGAAAATAGATAAACGTAGCTGCTTTTTAGATATTTCAAAACTATTAAAATTTTTCCCCTCCGTCTGCTCCTCTCTAGACTAAACAACCTTGGTACCTTCAATCTTTTCTCATGGGTTATGTTTTCTAGACCTCTGCTCACTCCTGTTGCTTTCCTCCAGATTCTTTCCAACTGGTTCACATCTTTCCAGAAGAGCAGTGCCAAAAAATGACCTTCCAATATTTGATGTTCAGGCTTGGTTTGTATGAATAACCTAAGTTTGAATGATAAGCAGTGTCTGAACCTAGTAAGTCAGTAAAATTTGCAGCATAACACAAAGTTAGGTTCAAAAATGAAAATGGAAAATATGAGTTTGATTGTACTTTTAGCAGTACAAAAGTTTCTGGTGTGTGTCTGAAATACTGGTATGTGTGTTTGAACATATATATATACACACATGTACACTTTTCTACCAATTAGTACAAGCATTTATAATTGAGGCCATAGCTGCTGCTGTTCTTCCTGTAACTGATCTGGATTTATAAATTAATGTTTGCAAAGATGAAAGATTAACTTCACAGCAATGAAAACTTTGGCAGAATGCACTGATCGTTCACATATGTAATTATATTCAGAAGGACAGTTTCCATTACTGCTGTCTGAAAGGAATCAACTGTAAGCTATCATATAGCTTTCTTCCCAATCAACTTATTTTGTCTGGCTGGAGAAAAAAGCCCCAATTAAATAGCTGGGGCTTTTTGGTTAAAATTTTTTTTCTTCCAATTAGGATATTAATTATCAAAACACAAATTTTCCCCTTCCTAACTTTAGGAAGCAATGACATCTCTTTGAATGGACAAGGAATAATGAAAAGGACTCAAAGTCATCATTTCAACAGCTAATGTGCTTGCCACTGTTGAAGTCAATACATAATGGGCATGCAGGACTATGTGTACTTTTCCTTTAACGCGTAGTGGGTGGAAATTCTCAATTACAAAATTACTGAAATTACATCAGACTGTAACAGTTTGTTCCTTTCATGATTTGTTTTATAAAGTTCCCATTCCTACATGCGTGTTGCTTATAGAACGTCAATCTTGTTTGTCGAAGTGTGCTGTTTATGTAATGAATACAGTTTCTCCTTGTATCATTTTGTTTTTGTGGAATAAATTGCTACGCAATAATGTTTTATAGATCAGTAATAGCCACTCATCCTTTAAAGGCTCTTAAGGCTATGGCTGCACTCCACAATGCAGTGCCAACTTCAGATATATGAGCTATCATTAACTGCTTCTCAAGAGCCAGTTTGCTAGTGAGCTAGCAAATTAGAAAGCAAGTTTGCTTTCTGAACACTGGACCACTATGCAGCGTAGACATTCTCTTGCAAATCTGCCCTGAAAATTGGTGCAGGTGGTCTACAGCAATCCTTGAGACAGTATGTCAGGCACCATATCCCTACCTCTGCATCCGTAGTTGCATCAAAAATACACACACACCCCCCAATCTGAAACTATAGTATGAAAGACACTACAAACAGGTTCCAGGTGGAACCCAGATAAATGAGGTCTGGGAGAAGGGGTATGAGGGAAAGTGCCTTCAGTACCAGCCTGCTACAGATGCCTGTTCTTCGAAGAAAGTCAACAACGCTCCTAAGATCATTCTTCTCACGAAGAAATGTAGATCTTGAGTCTTCATTTACTGGAATATTTACAATTTGCTGGTGAGGAAAGAGAAGGAGGAAAACAAATCTAAACTGGGCTGAAAACTTGAAGTAATAAAGGTTTCTCATTAGAACTACAGCTTGTTCTTACAGATAATTTTAGATTTTTGTTACGATTACACAGATTGTACAATGTAGTGTGGATATCAATAAGGTACATTTAAGAAATAAGTGTCAAAATTATATTTATGCTAAGGTAAATTCTCTACACATGTATAACCCACTGATAACTGACCTTCCCTAACAGAGATGAAGAAAAGGTTATGTTTTGCTTGAATTGCCTCAGACTTTATTTAAAGGAAGCAATCCAAGAAAAAGTAGACACCCTTCTGATTTTTCATGCACGTTACTACTTTTATGTTTTTTTATGACTTCACCCAAAACTATTTATCAGAATTCTTCAGGGCAGAGGCAGGGGAGCAGAACTATTTCAAGGCATAGGCAGCCAAATATATGGAAAAAAAGAAACAACTCTTTTAAAACTTAATAAGTGCTCGGACTGTGCTAGTAGTCTTCATTTTTGGAGGACAAGAATCAAAACCAGAAAATAGACTTGATAAAAGTCATCCTCACAGAAGAAAAAGGTGTCTTTTATGGGATAAAGTAACCTTCTGGGATTACTGGCCTTGCAGTTGTCAGGTGTTGTAAGGCAACTCCAGTTCCAGACTCCAACCTGAGGATAACCATGCTCTAGCTGGGGCAAATCAGGTCAGCGTTTTTATTGATTTGATAATGTGTATGATCACTAAGCTTTAACAGAAATTGGCTTGTATTAAGCGTAGTTCCTACGTGACTTCACCTGAAAGCTGGATGAACATGAGTGGAGGCCCACATGTGTCATGACTGACATGACGGCTGACTACTCTTTCTGATAACTATTTGCAAAACCTCACATGCAACTCCATTACTATTTTATCTTTGTCCTGGCATACATGTATACACGCTATACTTTAGTAAGCACAAAATTCTTACCAACAACAAAAGCCGGAGCCATGAATGAAGTTATTTTTTCCAAGTGCCAATTTGGATATGCCAACATAAACCTTGAAGTCCTGCTTCCAGCAGGTGTATTCTGAAGGGATATATCTGCAATGGAAACCACTAGCCAGCTTCTCCCCAATCCAAAGTGAAATGTCAAGTACAGTTGTTTATAAATTAATACTTTACAAAAACATCTGAAGGCTAGGGAAATAATAGTTTAACTTAGACTTGAAAAAGATGTAGGTCTCAATCAAATCAGAAGTTCCTAAGGAAATCCCAAGAATTAAAGGGGGCGAACAATATCCATTCAGAGAATTCTGGGACTCCAAAATCAACTGTGGTCAGTGTGACTTCAAAAGCTTATTTAAAAGTTTTTGATGAAGGCTTAGACCAGCACAGCAGGTGCTGGTGAGGAGGTAGGTGGACTGTGATAGCTCTTGCTTGCCCCCTTTTAGATTGTGCTCATTACTATTGCTTTCTCTATGTAAAGAACACCAAAATAATTATCCCAGAACAGTTTTATGAATCTTTTTATTGGGCTCCATTAAGAATATAGTAATTACGTGGGATTATAGCACATCATTAACCCTCTAACAATAACAAAAAAAACCCCCAACCAACAAACCAAAACCACAAGCATCACCGTTGTATAGCCATTACCTCCTAATCCACAAGGTTTTCATGCCATGAGATAGGTTCCAAAGATACTGGCAATTGATTTCTGAACAGTGCAGCTCCACCTGTGAGCGGGAATTAGCAGCACAGATGCCAAACCTGGCGTACAGGTAAGCTCCTGAATGGCATGCAGCTCGGCAGGGCTGGGGAGCTGGGATGCAGCATCCTGATAAACATCAGTGAGAGGCAGCAGCACCCAGGTCCTGGGAGAGAGAAAGAAGCATTTTGCTTTCTGTGAGAACCCCAGGGAAACCTCAAGGGGTTTAGATGATGCGTACAAAGCCTGGCATGCTGCGGACCTCTGGCGAGGAGAAATGTCACTTTTCACTTGCCATCTCAGGGTTCCCAGGCTGGGGTGGGAACATGGTGCTGTTATCGGCCACTTTACAAAGGCAGACAAATAGGCTTTCCAAAGGCATCAAGACAGTACTGTGATCAGTACTGCTATGAGTCCAGCCATGCTGCACACAAGACAATTTCATATGTGCAGTTTTGACAGTTTCGTGCACAGATGAGAAGCCTAACGACCTCCGGTACACACAAACGTACAGCCAGTACACAAAGCTTCATGAAAGGAAATGCACCTTAGAAAATATTGGCCCAGGATTATGCTGAGTGCCTCTAAATGAGTTCTTGCAATGTACGCCGGAATAATTTAAGGGGTCATTACTCTCAGCTGCCTGCACACACAGCCAGGAGTTACTGCCCCAAAGCTAAGACTTACGGCAGTTTCAGTGAATACACCAGGATATGACCTCTGTAGCTGAGAGGAGGGTATATCACCCTTTCTGCTGCCTCTGCTGCTGGGGTAATAGCGTCTGGCAGAAAAATGGAGCAGGTATTCTAAATCACGCCTGCACGAATAACCAAAGTTCATCTTGAGGTAGCCTCAGTAAGGCCAAACTACAAGACCAATGTCCTTAAACTTATTTGCTGCTCTACACCCTTGCCTGTGGAGTCTTTGCGAAGTTCAGAACCTCTCAATTCATCCAATAAAGTATTTAACACCAATAGATATATTAAAATGGGGAATAAAATTCATACTTTCTGCAATTAGCCAGGAGAGGAAAAGCAGGTAACAATAGATGAATTGCATATCAAGCATCAAAGGGAAATCTCATTTTCTGGAGAGTCTTCCAGCTTTCACATTCCTCTGGAACATCCAACACATCTCTTTTTTTCAACAGTGGGGTTTTAAATAAAGAAATGCTCTAAACTAGAGCCAGAACCTTAGGAGATCCAGCAGACATAACATAGGTCCCATTTACATGCCCCTGATTGTACTCAGTTCTGTAGTTCAGGCTTCTTATCTCTGTTAGTATAACTGCAAATTAGCACAATATGTTCTTTAACCAACCATGTCAGCAGACCCCACATTGCTTGCCAAATAATTATCTTCAAACTTCAAAGTCACCCTTGGAGGCTTTTATGTATAGCACTGTATCTTTTAAAAATAAAATTTTTATATATTCTGAATCTAAGCAACGATTAATCACCAGCTGATAGAGTTAAAGAACGTCCTCATGTGAATGCATGCACCAAAATAGCTTGCTTTGCAGAAGCAGGGTGATGTCTAGATGAAACTGAGAGGTGAGAGCATTATTTTTCATTCAAGATACTGTCAGAGAAAAGAAAGAGCCTTTTTCCGAGTGAGACAGTTGACAGACAGAAAACACCCCTCAAAACACAGGCAACACACAAAACACAGGCAACACACAAGGCTGGTCAGAACCGAGACAGTAATAATGTCTGGTATGACAGTAATGGGGGTAAAATCAAAAGAACAATTCAATTTGGCACAAACCAAGACTTATTCCTGATATTTCTTGTTGAAGCGAAGGGAAACCTTGAGAAAATTCTTCACATGTTGCATTAAGCATTTGATTTGACTCAGTTCCCTCTTAGATGTTGGTAATAAATGCAAAGAAAATGATGGGTTGGAACCACAACACTGGCAGAAGGCTGCAGAAAAAGAATATCAACAGTTATTAGGGAATGTGCCATGTGGGAAGACAGGTACCCGGACCCTCAGCTGTACTGCTGCCCGAACGCATACCATTACAAGTAGGTTAAAGAGTCAAAACCAGACATTTTTTTCAGACATGATATCAAGAGGTCATTTGCCTCGGGCCAGGTGGCTAAGGTGTTTCTGTCACACATGGGCGATGTAGCTCCAGATGACCTCAGCCTGAGAAGGGAAATTAATCCAAAACTGCAGCAGGTCCCTTAAGGGTTCCACTTCCATGAGATTTGCCTTAACCAAAAAGAAACCACACAAACTAAATCAAGCCTTTCCTGATTATCCTTCCCACCCCCCGACCCCCCCACCCCTAAGCTGGATTGTGACCTGACTGGAGCAGCTCTCTCAAGACAACTGCACCCAAATGTCGTGAGTCAGGTGTCTGTCAAGAGAATAAACTGATCCCCCACTTCTCCCTGGAGCCTGGAGATAAGCGGTGCCAGGACGGAAATGAGGAGGGAGGGGGAGCAGATACCTTCTGATGGAGGAAGGAGCGTGTGATTTATTGCACGAGCCCTCGCGTGAGCAGGAGCACAGGGAGATCTGATGGACAGCAGCCAGCGAGCAACAAAGGTGACAGTTTATGCTGAGGACGTGGCCCTGGCACGAAGCCCAGCAGGGAAAGCTCTTTTGCATGGCGTGCTGCTGGAGGGTACTCCCAAGAGCAAGTGAAGAAACCGGTTCCCCCGTCCAGTTCCTTCCAAATGCATGGCAATAAGGTTCTCGCGGAACTTTGTCCTGTTACCAGAAATATCCCGCGCTGCCCTGAATAATGACTAACCCATGGTGACAAGCAGGGCAAGAGAGCGAAGCCTCTAGCATGAGTAACATCTATGCTCCCCAGGACTGTTACACATAACCGGCTCACCAGTTGCCTTCGCTTAGGTAAATGTCACATGTGCTAAATAAAGGCTGTGACTAATTGATTTCTACTGGGAAGGAATGAGGAAAAACAATTGTTTTGTTGTTGTTTTTATTTTTAATACATCCAATTACTGTAGGCTAGCAACAGTTGCCAGGACAAGCTGTTCCAGTTTCATTCCCGGTGCCAGGGAAACAGGCCGTTTTAAGGAGTGGTTCATATGGGCGAAGAAACAGAAATACCCCAAAAGCTGAAGTGTCAATATACAGTAAAGCATGTTTAAGAAATCTGGCAAACTACTTGGGATAAAAGCCCCTGCGAGGGGCTGCTGAGCTGAATTATTACAGATTTATTGTAGTTCCGAAGCTGCAAACAGCATTTGAAAGCCCAGCGGAGAACATCAGTGGGACTTACCCAAGGGGGTCTTCACAGAGATCTAGCTTGCTCTGATCACAGCTAAATTGTTGAAGAGTTTTCAGATTTATCCTGAATTTTCTCGGGGCATGGCCTAATAACTACTTTCTAAACCACAAGCAATAGGACATTATTATTTCATATATGGGATTCAGATGGAAAGATACAGAGCCCTGCCAGACCAACTTCTTAACCCCATGAAGGAACAAGCAAATTCCGCCTAAAGAAGGAGACCTACTACTGCATCCCACCTTTTCCACTGTCTTTGGGACTTCATTTGGAATTTTATTTTCAATAGACCCTCAGTGCATGAAACAGGAATCACTCTATGAATGAAACAGTACTGCACTGAGTTTCTGGATGGAAAAAGGTGGTTTATATCCCAGAGTACTCACAACAGAAACGTTTTAGCCATAGCTAGAGATAAGTTTAGTCACAATAATTATGAATATGTATTAATTATGAATAATAATATTGGACAATATAGCTAGACAGGATTTCATTGCTTCTTGAGTTTAGAATAGCTGTCTTAGGCTAATTTTCCATTTCTCTAAGGTTTGAAAAATTATTTAGGCAAACATACTGCTAAAGTAAGCAACCATATATTTATCTCAATAACCTTTTAGAGTCAGCAGAAGTTGAATGAGTCTGCCAGGTTATAATTCTTTAAAAAACAGCCACAGATTATTAGCAGCATTGTCAGCTCCAAGTATTTCAGAAACCAGTCTCCTCTCATCTTTTCAACTACAAATTCCCCACCCTTCTGGCTCCTTGATGTCTGCTTAGCATGGAGACAGTGCCCTTCCACAACAGAAAGACAGACAAAACCAATGAAATGAAATTGCCTTGTGAAAATTTGTTGTGAATCTCTTTTTGGTGCAATATTTCTATTCCACTGGGGGTTATAGACTATTTGCTATACATTCTTCTCTGTAAATAAGGTTTATTGTTTAGCCTACACCTTCCGTGAGACACCACATGGTGTCCTATTAGCAAGAAATGAGATTGCGTCTGTGGGATTGCAGTTCAGTTCATGAAGGGGAATTACACACAATGAAGAAAGAAAACCCCGAACAGCCCAACTATAGCTTTTGCGAGACTGCAGTAGAATATCTGAACTGAAAATTGTGGTCAGTTCCTACCTAAATCCAGGTCAGTTCAGAGCTAGAATTTCTTCTGAATTTTTTTTCTGGAAAACCCAGTTTTTCCTCTGAAGCAATTTTGAAAATGTATGACTAGTCATCTACCTGCCCCTCTAAGCTTTTTGTCTAGATAAATTCTTTACAGTCAAGATTATGTGTCCTATTTGTTCTGTGTCATACTCAGAACATTTACGGTTCGCCATAATAAACACTTTACCTTTTAGATGAACAAGAGTAGATATCTTAAATTCTGTACAAAAAAACCCCTCCAACAAGACAGAACAATTCCTTCTTTCACATGATGGCATATGCCAGCTAATTAGCCACATGGGACACTGAACACTGCAGGAGACACAGATGGCAATTTGGGGCTGATAGTCCTACAGCAATGGAACAGCACATTGTTTGTTGGCAGAATATATTGCCATTTTTGTGCTGATGTCTGTGGAGTAATCATAGCAGCTCTTGGTCTTGATAGTTACAGTTTCTCTCAGAATAGATTCTTATGAACTTATTTATTATTACTTTCTTAGAAAGTTCAGCTTCGTGATAACAAAAAAATACAATACAACTGCGTAGGATGTGATGGCAAGATGTGAGTACTCTTCATTTTATGGATCTGCACAGGTACTTCGGCTACATCTTAGCTCTATTTTGCAAAGAAATGCACAATTTGCCTTCCGTGCCCTCTTATCCCATGACCATGTAAAGGACAGGGCATGTGGGATAGATACACTCTCCAACTATGACACCAGATTAGATCATCAGGAAACCATCCTGCAGGTTGCACTATGACACACACCAATGCAGATTACCTATTAATTTCTTGGTAGTATAGCAAAATAATAATAAATGCTCACTTTAGCATTTTGGGACCAATCTCTCTAATCCCTCTCCATCATCAATTAACTCATCTCTGAATATTCAGGGTCCCCACAGAAGGCGGCTATCCCTATACTGAACTTGTCATCCCTATATCAACCTTTTTTGATGTATTTCAAACTTATTTTAAAAATCATCACTGTGCTGGAACCATCCCAAGGCTCTCTTGGTGACTTGGCACCCCTGTCAATTGGTCATCATCCCTCTGAAAGGGGAAACTGGGAGAGACCTGCCCTACGCTCATCCTTGTGCAAGTTTTAGGTGCTGATCTTGTTCGTGCCAGGCACAGTGGAAAGCAGGAAAACCTACATTGACTGGAAACATCCCTTGAAGACTTCACATTCATTGTCAGAGCTAAAGAGTGACTCAAGAATTTCTCTGCAGCAAGCCATCCTTCTCCCATTGGTTTCTGAACCGCAGTGCACTTTCATGGGTTATGGCTTTGCTGGGAAACTAAACAGGGCCATGGACCAGCCACACTGTTGGTAGGCTCCCTCGCAAGTTTTAGAGAATATTCAGGCATGACTCAGGGGAGAACATAGACAAAGGGCTGCTTCCGGTGGAGACAATGGATAAGAACAGCTTATTTTGTTAAGAGAAGAAAGATTTTAGCCCTATTGTTTCACTGCCATTTACTTGGTGGCCCAGAGAACAAACCCTACTCTTTTTTTTTTTTTTTTTTTTTTTTTTTTTGGGGGGATTTTTTTTTTTTTTTTAGTGGGATATATATATTCTACCCACTCCATATCTAACTGAACAAATTTGATAGGAAGTAACATCCTTACCGGCTTGTTCTAAGTGTACCAACAAAAAGCTGTTAGCCTGCTCCCAAACATAAAAATCCTTTTGCTTTCTGGCCCAGAGCCCTAGAAAGAGAGTGCTCTCATTGCAAACCTCAGTCTGCTCCTGCCCCCAAGCCAGAGCATGCATCACTCCCTTTAATACCACTTCATACTTCTCTGCCAGGCTTCTCCCTTCTGGAAACACTTCTCCCCACAATCTCTTTCCATCACACCCCTGATATTCTTCCAGACCTTCTCTCATTTCCTGGCTATTTTCCCCAAGCCTCCGTTCCTCCATACCTCCTCTCACATCCTTTCATGCTTTTATCTGGCTTCCCTTTTATTATTCTGGTAGACAGATTATTCCTGAGCCCCACGATGCCAACAATTTCCCTTTGAGATTGCGTTCCCCAAAATTTCCTGTTATTAAACCCTCATTCAGATGGCCCATAACACCAGCTCTTAAGAGCTAGCACACTTGAGTACAATCACAATCTTAGATTGCATTGCCACTGTAAGACTGGAAGATATGCCCTAGGAAAGAAGAAACAGCTCGCTTGCTGCAGGAGACCGTATGCTTAACAGCACATGACAGAAGAAAACAAGAAGGCACCAAAGCCAGACCTAGCACAAATCTACTGCTGTGTTCATAAAAAGAGGAAACGTCATTAAATCTGTTTCAATGAGGTGTTTTTATGGCATGTTTGTTCCTGCAGCACAGAAAGCAAGCTAGTTTTCCCGGGGCTCCCAGCCATAAAAGCTTACCTGCCTCCTCCCACCAGAACCCAAGGAGTCACATAAATGGTTGATGAACACATTCCAAATGTTGTGAAAGTAGTTTGGTTAAATATGTTGAATCTGATGAACAGAATCAATTTGAAATGTGAGATAAACAGGTGCAAACACCACGGAGGTTTCACCTGCTCACATAGGTTTTGAATTAAGTACTCTTTAAGGAACACTTCATAAGACAGCAGATAAGTCACTCAAGCAATAGATTAGGTGGAAACTCGTATTTGAAGACAGGAAGACAAGCAAAAAGGTATTTGCAAATCATTTGCTGCTACTGGGAATTTCTGAGAGAGGACAGTCATGAAATGTTATTACTAGAGCTTGAAACTTGGCGGACATAAATTTTAGGCTTCATAAATGTGTGGAGGGAAAAAATAACTTTTCTGGATTTGAAAAATTCTGTATCTAGAGGGGGAACTTCATTAATAATGAATTTTGTATTCTTACTGTTATAGGAAAGAGAGGTAGAAAGATGAACTCGGGAACTGACAGCCACTTAAAAATTCCAAGGGAAACACAGGCATTCTCAATAGTACATCTCACTCCATTTAAACATGCAACTGCTTTTCGAATTCCAGAGGCCAAATATATTCGTGAAATGTCATATACTTATAGATCCTGTTACCTTTATTCAGCACCCTGCTCTTCCCACCTCCCTTTCCTCCGTCATTACTACTTAGTTTGTACAGTACATCCAGGACGCAGCCCTCATTTCCCACTGGTGCTGAAAACAACTTGGAACACAATCAGCCTTGTCAGGTCCTTCACTGGTATGCCATATAGGGCTGCCAGCTTTCCAAGCAATTCAATAATCCCTAGAGCAGTGCCGCAGGGTCTGCAATTAACAGAGGTGTTTACACGTCTGAAAATGTACCAGGCTAAAAATAGAAGTAATTTTCTTAGCATCCTGTGATGTTGGATTTGTTCTTTTCTCTTTCTTTCCATTTGCCAGATTGACAAATAAAGCATGTTTGCTTAATTCCTTCAACTGATATAGAAGATCAACAACAACAAAAGAACAACATCACAGTTCTGTGGTGGTGGAGAAAAACAAATCCCAAACAAAATACTTTCTGTTGCAGTCCAAAAATAGAAAAACATCCAAGAGTGTTCGCAAACTGGTCTTCTCTGCAGCACAGAGCACAATTCCACACTGGGGTGTCCAAAGGAAGGGGCCAAAGGTGGTGCTCAGTATCCCCACACAGACAATTTTGGTTTGAAGGTGCTGCTGCACAAGGAGAGGTGAGAGGCACGTGCAAATACCAGGAGTGCTTCTGAGCTGCTGATGTGATAAGGCAAATAGGTAGATTAATATTTATTTCCCTTTGGGTGGATCATATGGGATAAAGACTTCCCTGGAAAAGAGCAGTGTTAAGAACCACTACTTCGGGAGTGACGGGAAGACTGACATCTCTAAAAGCAACACTTACATTTTTTGTATTCTTCTCTGAAGGCTGGTTTGCAGAAGGCTAGGGACAGAGCTGTTCTTCCTCCCACCCATTCTAAGGCAACACATCTCTCAGGAGCCACAAACACAGTCCCTGCTGCTCAGAAAGAAGACAAGCAAATGAGTCCAGCTCCTGGAGGCCTGATCATTCCCACGGCTTGGCTGTTGTTTCAAACGATTCCCATTTGCCCTCACTAGGGCAAGTAACATCTAGCAGTGCTAGCCCTGGATTAGGTGGACATAATCCAGCCTGTGGCTCTTAGCCTTGGGCTAAGAATTGGTTATTGAACCTCTTTTCTTTTGCAGCCCAGACTCAGCCAGACCCTCTTCCCTGTGGCTACCTGTTTAATGGTCGCTGACGAGTTAAAAGTGGCTCCTGTAAACATCATGTCAGATTTTTTTTTTCTTGAAGCCAGAGCTCTAAAACACTTAGAAAACTTGTGCCCACTTCATTCTATAGACTGGGTAGGAACAAGTCCATGGTCATCATGAGCTTCACATGAGTGAAAAGAACAAATTTCCTTGAATTAAAAGTGCCTGCAGTGCACATGTCAGAACCGATGAGCTTACAACATCTACAGATTCCTAAAATGAGCAAAAAGCCATAGGTAATACTAGCATGAGACAGTACCAGTCATACCAGGATGACAGTTGAATGAATTCTCCATTCAGCTCCATCCCAGATCAGGGTTTAGTGCAATGCAGTTTGGGTCAGCTCTGAACTAGGGCTTGTTCAAAGCCTGCTGTTGGATAACTTGAATTTAACCATCCTGGGTCACTGTAGCCAGATCTGGTTTGATCATAGGAACTGTTTGTTCCAGGATATGCCCCCATTTGGGCATTTACAGACTCTTGATAATTTTGTAATTTTGGTCTTATTTATGCCAGGTAGGCAAACTTCATAGATCTTAAAAGAGTTGGTTGGTATACTGCTGTGCTTGCGAAATCCACAAAAGGCTACTAAAAGACTATGGACCCCGATTCTTCCAGGAAATGTTATAGATGCACCTAATGCCTTTATATGCTGCATTTAGCATATGACATTCAAAACTGACTGAGAAGTAGATACATTCACATGTCAGCAGGTTACTATAGGTCATTTCACAATTAGAGATATTGAAGATCACAGGCTGCTCCTGTAAGCATAAAAATAGTATCTGTGTGTTTCAGGTGGTAGGTAACCCCTACACACATTCTGAAAGACATAGTCATTTTGGAAAACTGAAATCTTAAAGAGGGACAGAGATGGCAGGTACTCCTTTAATCACAGAAATAAAGCAAAATTCAGGAAAGCAAAGTGAACAGCCCAATTTTTGCTGTGAACTCATTACTTCCAAATGCCTAAAGGTCAGGCCTCACAGTGCTTTAAATGGTGCTACATGGGGCAAATCCCTAGTGAAGTCAGTGTAAATTTCATCCCTGTAAATTATTAACAGAAAGAGGATTTATTTTACCTCCAAATCACAGTCTGCTCTCTATCTGTTAAAATCGTCACTTCATCTTTCCCTGCATCTCAGCGCAATTGCTCACAGTATAATGTGATGTACAAAAAGATTACCCAAGGACTCTTTTACCCTGGGATATCATTAATAAAATGTCTGTCTGACTTTTGGTTCCAGATTTCAGCATGGACAGTCACTCTTTTTGGCCCTAGGTGTTTAGCAAACTTAACACAAACGGCCTAAAATCAGAAGGTTTCTCTGTCCTTCTAGGCTGAGAAAAAAAAGCATCTGCAGTTTCTCTATCAGTATTTGAAAGAATGATGAAGCTGTGAAGCAAAGGTGCATTTTGATATTTTACTAGCCAGTATTTTTTCTGCTGTTTTTTACTTTCCCAAAGCCTGCCTCCTGCATGGTGATAATAAAGCAGCAAACCCCGACGGGTTTGTTCCTGAGTGAACTCTCCATCAAAGCATTTATCTTTCTAGCTAGTACCTGTGGAAAGGAGACATGAACTTGACCAGCAATACTGGAACAAATTAAGACGAGGAAGATTTTAAAATATGCTACAGGGAGATCTCACATTTTAACAGGCCAAGTTTGTAAAATGACCCCTTCACTCTGGCATCTTAACCCATGATTTCTGTCACTCAGCAGCTACTCCTTTATCAGGAGAATGCTTCAGCTGCCAGATGAAGGAGTTGCCTCTAGATGAACACACAAGGTCTGATGATTCACTATGATGCCTGATGTGACCAGTTTTCCATCTCCAACATGAGCACAAAATCCTCCTCTTCAGACAAGAGTGTTATTTTTATTTTGTCCTTCTTTCCCTTCTATAGGACTACATATGGAGCACGCCTGCCAACAGTCACTTTGCCATGGTTAAAAAGTGGTGTAAGAGTCACATCCACACTGTATGGCTGACCAACAGCTGGGCTTCATATTGCGCATGAAGAGAGCTGAGGGCATTGCTAATGGATTGAAGACAGACCCATGAAGAATATAATTTTCTGTTCCTTTCCTCTCATTTCCATAACTTCTTCTCCTTTCAGACAGCTTAATACATCTTTCTCGTGGCTGTAACACTTCTTTTTATCTAAATATATTATCCACATTTTTGATAGATTGTTAAGAGGATCATAGAGTCTTTCACCTCTCTGTCTCCAAAATCTGAAATACATCTTTCATTTACTGAGTGCCAATCATAGGAATGATATCTTGCCACCAAAAAAATTTGATCCCCAAATATAATTGCTATATGAAAAACTCACCAAAGGGGTCAGTTTAATGGGTGACCTATAAATGGGAGACAAGCAGCTCTGGAATGAAAATGTGTCTCTTTAGCCATTATGGCAAAGATCAGTAGTTCACAACTGTGGAAATACTGAGGTAACTCAGCTTTCCTAGATGGAAGTGTAGCATAAAGGAATGGGAACTTAATCCCATATTTATAACCCCTGGCTGAAGCTGTAGACATATGTCCTCTTCCAAATCCATCTAGGTCAGCTGAAGATAATATCAGGTCCCTTCCCTCCCAGCTGTTTGGTTACCACAGCACAGCCAGTGTTAGGGGTGTCTTCTCATATCTCCCTATCCAGGGCTGCCTTAGGAATTTGAAGGTTTGTATATAGTATAGGCTTTTGAATGTCTTTGCCCTGATTTTTGCAGTTCTGCATAGCTAAAATCACCTGTGCGCCTTGTGATTCTATATGATATCTGCAGTTAATGAGGCCAGTCAGATTCCATGCATATCTGAACTAAAACCAAAGAAAGCAGGTACAGAAGGTCACTCTTCCCAGTGTTCACCTGGAAAATTCTATATTAAAGAATCTTTACAAGTAAATATGAACAGTAAAAATCACTCCTGTGTTTATTTCAGTCTTGACAGAATTGAATTTAAATTGTAAAATCATCTAGATTGTCCGTCCCAGCCACTTGGCAGGAGAGAACTGGACTGAATTGGACCCCAGAATTATACCTCTCAGGCTGGTTTTGAGCTTCCCTTGAAAAATAGATAAATGTGATGTCCCAATTTTTTTCTTCATTATTTGTTTTTCCCTAAAGCCACTCGCACTTAGGGAAGTTGTATATTTAAGGTTATGATAAATGAAGCTGAACCTTTTGACCTATGAACCATACTCACTGGAGAAGCTCCTAGAAGAACATGCTTTAAATATGATATTGTGTGAGAAGTGGCATAACGACTGTGTGAGCTTCAAACCCCTTTAGATTTTATTTCTGCTAAGGTCAGATTCCAGTGTATGACGTGTACTTGTTCGAAGTTCAGTGATTTATAAATAGCAAATGCTTTCAAGGTTTACCTTACTGGTTTTGACCTTATTGAAATCCCTGTTGTATGCACTGAACATAAAGAGCATGCCACTTGACTCACAATCCATCACAGTGTTCAAAAAGGGTGCTTTACAAACAAATTGACATGGACATAGTTTGTTCTAGTTTTTAGTTTTTATCATTGAACAATAAACAAAACTGTAGGGGTGCACATTTTAAAAGCATTTTGTGTTATATATAGATGAAACATTTGATCATCCACTTATTTTGAAATGGAAGCTGTCATAAAGTAGTGTACTACCTCTTCCTATTACTGTATGAATAGAAACTGCTGAATATTTACAATATCATGGCTCTTGGGAGATACATGTGAAATTATTAATAGCAGATAGGATAATTCATTTGGTCTTCTTTTTAGGAGTATAAGTAGAGCTAATTCTGTGTGAGAGCAGGTGCTGGAATACTTTTCTGAAGTGCTACCAGTATGGCACTCAAGATCATTCTGGTACAAAATTAGCTCTTCAAAACCCATAAAATCTGTTTGAAGGAAATAGATGATCTCCTTTTTTTTAGTTACACCATTACAAGCCATTACTACCTTACCTGAAAAGCCAGCTACTAATATTATGTGCAAAGGTAATCTGTGCTCACCTTGCCCTCCAGACTGTGCCTGCTGCTGTGTTNAAAAAAAAAAAAAAAAGTGTACACCTTATTTTGTAACCATTATCACGTGTTTCTATTGTGTCAATAATGGATTACCTAAGTAGCAGATTTCTGGGAGTCTTTCTGGGAGTCACTAAGCCTCAGATGGCAGATCTGCACACATCACATGTATGCAATTTTTTTCTATAAATACCTTGCTCATCTGGGCCTCAAAATACATGCCATATTGAAATAGTCCTTCTTCTATTTGTGGCCTAATTTTCATAGAAAGTTCCTTGTCTCCTCAGAGGCTGCCCGTATTGCCATTCTCGCCCCACTGACACTTTCTGCTGGACGGATCCTTTTTCACATATACCTCAAATTCTTCCGTCTCTTCGAGTTAAGTTTTTCACGCTGTATACCTGCTTAGCAGTAAACTTCTCCAAAACTTAACTGTAAATGTACTGGGGATATTTGAGCCTTAATTTCTCTCCTGTTGAAACACACCAAATAGTAACAGAAAAATATTGCATGACTTCATCCCTAGAAACGTCTCTGATAAATTCTGGCTAACTGTGCAAGGCCTGGGATTCCTGGAGGGGAATTTCCTAACCTTTCAGTGCTCAGAGTATCGTGTAAGCCTGAGGCTAAGACTTTCCATTTGTCCTGGAGCCTGGTCCTTTCTCTCCACTGTCACCAGTTTAGCCTAATGTGAATTCCTTTACTGTCAGGCGCTGGCACTTAGAAGCAGACGACCTTCTCTTGGAGATAAACCTCTAGGGGAACAAACTCAGAAGAGATGCAGACAGCGGTATAAATTATCCTTAGGAGCAGTAAGGAATATTTAGGCTGGGCTCAGCCGCTGTTAGATTCCCCACCATCAGCTGTGTGGCAGTAATCCTGTGTGTGTGTAATCTTGTAGCAAACATGAGGTAATTGGATTTAATTGAGCCTGCCGTAATAAAGAGTTAAAATAAGCTGAATTATCTTGCATTTGCTACAGACTAAGAACATACAAAGGCAGCCACCGCAGCAGCAGCCGATGCACGGAAGTGCGTTAAACTCTGGAAACTCACTTCACCCTACGCCCGAACCTGTTGCGGTAGCCCTCGAAAGCCATGGATACAACTGCCTGCTCTGGCAATGGGAAAAAAATAATTAAAAAACATTTAAAAAACCAACCCTGAAGCAGATCTAAGCAGGAGACCGGCCACCCCACCCCACTGCCCTGTGCGGGCAGAGGGGACAAGGGCTGAGGGCAATGGCGGGGCAGGCCCAGCCTTCACCCACCTGGCACAGACCCGCTGTCCCCAGCGGCCCCGGGGACGGTCACCGCGGGGGCCAGGCAGGGCCATGGGGACAGGAACGGGCCGAGGCCAAGCTGGCGTGTGGAGTCAGCCAGGTGGGTCTGGATCAGCAAGGCCGGGCACAGGCGGACATTGCCGGCCCGGGCCGGGCAGAGGAGTGGTGTCTGAGGCAGGGCGGCCCCCAAGGAGGCTTCTCACAGCCCTCCCACCGCTCACGGGCCCTAAGTCGCTTCACAAACATTTACTAAAACAACCAGGCTTGGAAAGGCGGCAGACCCTCCATGTACTCGGTCCATGTGGCTTGAAAAGTAAATGGAAGCTGTGGAACAAACCCCAGGCGGAGGGCTGAGAAGCAGCACGGGAGGGGAGAGGGGAGGCACGTGTATGCCCTTTCCCTGGCTGATTGCTGGCCCAGGGATTCGGGGAGAAGAGCTGTAAACAGGTACACGAGCAGTGTAGGGACACCTAGAGCGCTGCAAACAACTCAGGAGAAAACGGAAAAAAGGTCCGGAGGCTATTGAATCTCATATTTCTGAGAGCCCGCAGAACATGTCAGAGAGGCAGAGAAATAGACTGGGTGTCTCCAAAGATAACGCTGCATCCACAGCAAACTACTTTTTCTCCCTCTTAGCATCCTTTCTGGGAAACACAAGCCTTCAGAGCTTTCATTACACTTACTTTGTTAATGTCTCCCACACACATTCTCTTAAATGCTCTTCTCCCAGTGGTAAACAAGGTTTTAATCAGGAATAAGTAAATAAACACTTAGGTCTGTATTCCGATCTACATCCAAAATAAGAAATAGAGGAGGCCATACCAGCGAGACATGGTTCTGGTCGTTGTACTCTGACCCTACTGGGAGAACCACCCGATCTCCAGCACAGACTGGGACAACTTGAAGTTCACAGTAACCTGAACCTGGCTCTCCAAGGCTGAGACGTATCCTAAATCCAGGATAATGTGTGTTAGAGGGCACTGGGCTAGGTCTCTGCGTGTGTCAGGGAGTCCCTTACACAGGCTGTTTTCAATTTCCTGGTTGACTGCTTCTTTTTTCCCTTGGACCAGCACATCTATGCAAAGCGACTGGAGTGAGACCAGGTTCCTCCCTCGCCCCTTTTCTTGTAAAGACCTGCAACACCCAGAGGTGCTGGAAAGTCACTCTTCTGTCAGCTCACCTTTGGTCAGCCCGAACAGGCTGGAAGTGGATGGGGAGGAAGGGGTGGCACAAAAAGAAACTCCGCCTGTGGCGCTCTGAGATGTCACCATGTACCAGCAGGTCAGGGCTCACACGAAGGCTCGGGGCAGCTCTTCCCTCCTCCAGCCGGCCCCCGCCATCAGACCCGGGATGGTAAAAATGGCTCCTCGTTTCCTCTCGCAAAACAGCCCCACCTCTGCCGGCTGCCGAGCTGAGTGTGGGACTGTTTTTGGCAGCTGGCACAGCTGGCGGCGGAGCGCACACACCCTGGCGCGCAGGCTGCCAAAGGGCTCGCAGCCCAGCCGCCGCAGCCAGGCCGGCCCCACGGGCCCTCTAGTCCTCGGCACAGCAAAGGTCTCTCCGAGCAACCCAGATCAACCGTGCAGGGTCCAGGAGAATAACTTGGACCGTGCCACACAGCTCCACGCTCTTTACAGCCCTCTGGGTAAATTATTTCAGCAAGATAGCTGAAATCCCGAACGGCATCTGCCTTTAAAGCTCTATATTCTATTAGCAAATGGTCTATTAATTATACCCCAGTGACTAGTTGTAGCAGCAGTATCCAGTCTCTCCAGCTAAAGTAATAAAAATAACCTAGTCACTTCTCTGGTTTTCCCACTCAGAAAGCTGCTGTGCATTAAGTCAATCCATCGTACAAAAGATTTCATTTTGTTTCTGCTTTCAGCCCTAAAAGGAGGCTGTCAAGCTTTTATGATAAAAAAAATAATTACCTCCTTTGACAGTGGACCCATTTAAACGGATCTTTTAAAGAGATATCTTGGGTGTATTTTTCCTTTCTTTCAACCTGACAAGAAGAAATGAAACATTTCTCAGCCCATTATTCCCTCCCTCCTCCAAATTCATGTTTAAAAAAAAAAAAGATGGCCATGTTTATTATCTCTCTTACCTCTTACGAACGGTTGGTTGTTCAGTCAGAACTTGATATAAACTAATTGAAGTCAGTACACTTTTTTAGCTGTCTTAATTAAGTCTAGGGTGACGTGACACCAAAACACGGTGTCAGCGTAACATTTTTTACTAGAATGTTCAGTTGCTGCTATTTTAAATCCATAAATGATTTTTATTTTTTTTTTTCCCCCTGTACTAGGTGGGATTGATAGCAACTTCCGCTAGGAAGCTAGCCTAGCACTTTCTGTAATAACACTCTTACCAAGACTTCCCATTATAGGATTTGTCAACCTCTAACTACATGTACAAAAGACTTCAGACTGAGGCAGACACTGGACACTCAATTTTTGTGGAAAATTTGACATGGCAAGGTCCAGCCACCCACAAGAGTGAACTTGGGAAAGGAAAGTGTTTTGTACATTCTTTAAAACTTTTATAAACATGTTCTTAAATCTAGAGGTTCACAGAAGGCACTTGAATCTAAGGGGGAATGAGTGGCTAACATGTAAAAGACCTTCTGCTTCTTTCCACCCAATATAGTCCAGTTATAAGCCTTTGAAAACCAGTGATTTCACCTGTTGTTTAGAAATCTATAGCTGATAGTCTAGAATTTGCACCCTTCCTGCACATGTTCCAGATGGAAGCTGCAGAGGGCAGAGCAAGACTCCAGTTTTACCTGGGCAAAGCAGAAAAGGAAACTGGAGCTGGAGTGGCCAGGTCAGGGAAAGGACTCCAGGGCGAAGGTGGGAAGGGTGATGTGGACAGAGGGAAGTGGCAGCAGAAGGAAGGGCCTCACAGGAAGAAGAAGCCTGCAAAGGGACATTTGGACCTGGCTGAAGACTGGAGCAAGAGGAAAAGAGGTGGAAAGGTAGAGATGGGCAGTTTGGAGAGTGGTTCCTGAGAAGGAGCAGGAAACAAGAATCATTAGGAAAAGAAACAAAAGGTGGGCAGCCTGGAGGCTAAGAATGGCCAGATGAAGAGGTCATGGGCTATCCTTTCCCAGCAGACTATCAGTATATTTTCGAGTAAGTAACAAAACAGTAACTGAATTACTACATTTAGCTGCCAGTATGTTGTAAGTACCTATTGACATCACTAAATTTAAGAGGAACACCCCTGTATCAGTAGGATGGAAAACCATTTCCCAGCATGGCATTCAAAAATATGCTTCAAATCCTATGCGGGTTTCAGGTCTTACCTTTCTCTTTGCCTTGCCTCAAAGATTTTTCTCCCATCACTTGTGTTTCCTGCAAAGCTCCAAAGCTAGTGGCTCTGAGGTTCTTCCCCCCTTACCTGTAGCTAGCACTGTCTTTGCTAGCATCAGGAAGATAGCAGAGGGCAGCAGTGGAACCACTGCGAGTGCACGTGCCTACACAGCTGATGGCTAATACAGCCCAAAGCACTCTGTCTGTTGTATTTCCTTATAGGCTTCCACCTAGACTGTATTAACTGAGCAGCAGATCCAGTTAGAAGAGGACCTTGCAGCCATCCCCTTGACTGCAGAGGCATTAAATGTGTTCTGCAGGTCTTGGGGGAGAACTGAGAAGGGAGAACTGAGGCTTTAATTGCTGGACTCTCAGCGGCACATGCCATCCGCTCCGTCCTGCTCCACCCTGGCGCTCACATTGAGTATCCAAAGCAGCAGCTGCTGTTCTGGATGCAGCATCTGGGACTTGCACTTCAGGTCTGCGCCACGGATCGAGGGGTGAGCTGGGGAGGACGCAAGGTGAGTACGGGAATTAGACAGTGGTTTTAAGAGGGAGGGAGGACTGGGATTCTGTGGCAGGGAATGGTGTCTGTAGTTTGGGCCGTGCCTGGGAAGGGTGCCCAGAGAACAGGAGCGTGAGGGGAGAGCATTGCTCTGGGGAAAAGGGGAGGGTGTGAGAGCACAGAAGGTGAGAAGGGCTTGAAACAGGGGTAGGGAGGTCTGGTTTAGGCACTCAGAGGGCACATACCCATACAGCGTGTTGCATTTCTTTCTGGGATTTCTGCATTTCTTTTTACACAAAAGTATATGCATGTGTAACACAGTCCGGTATTTCTGGGAGGTGACTAACTGGACAGAACTTGCATAGAAAATGTGATTCTTTCCAGAAATGTGTACATCTTTGATTTTTTCAGTTATATGGCAGTGGTTTTGCTGTTTCTGTGCAGTGACTACGAAATAATAGACAAATGTGCATTAGGAAAGAACAAAGGACAAACAGCGTCTGCTTCAGCGTTATTAAGAGAGGAAAGAGTTTATATGGCAACAGTGAACTGTCTTCACATGAAATGTCTGATATACCCAAATGGTTTTTGCTGCTGAAGGCTAGTTTTCTTATCTTAAAAAAATACATTTGTGCCACTAAACAGCATATAACATAGTATTAAGAAAGCCTTATTCCAGCGTTTCAATTATTTATCTGGCATGTGAAACCCTATTTCTCTTACAAATAACGGCATTTAAAAAACCCCTGGTTTAAAGGCAATGGTACTTAGTATAATATTAATTACAGTGCATTGCTAAGCAGCCAGGGCAATGTTCATATAAGCAGCTAGATGAGCAACAAAGCATAACCATAAAAGGAAAATACTCTGTAGAATTGACATAACATGTCATCCTTATGACAGAATTCCCAGCATAGCCACATACTAGGAAGAAAAACAGAAGTCCTATGTGGTAGCTGTATTCCTGTCTGCTTTCAGTCTAGTCTTAGACCAGCTTTTATAACCTGCCTCTGGAGATATTACTTGAGATCATTTCAAGTTGCTAAGCAAACAGCTACAACTTTATTTTATTGGCAAGTGCCATTTGCATTGTATTGGAGAGCTGCAGAACTAGAACTGGAAGAATCTGGGGAGCAGTCACTATGAGGGAGTCATTTCACCCTTTGCAGCCTAGGAAGTTCCGATAGGTCTTGAAGCAATCTAGTAAAAGAGCTTTTCCTTGAATGATGATTCTTAAGTGCAGCTACTCTGATACTAGGTAATTCCACAGAGATATTTTTATATGTGATGACCAAACACAATTAAACATGGCAGCAACTCTACTGTGGAACATCACAGAACGGTTGAGGTTGGAAGGGACCTCTTGAGATCAGCTAGTCCAGCCCCTGTTCTCAAGAGGGGTCAGAAAGAGCTGGTTGCCCAGGATTCTGTCCAGCAAGATTTTCAATATTTCTGAGGATGGAGACTCCACATCCTCCTTGGGCAACCCATTCCTGTGTTTGACCACTCTCACAGTAAAACAGGGTTTTGTGTGTGTTCAGACATCTTCTTAAATTTGTGCCCATTGCCTCTTGTCCTGTCACTGGGCACTACTGAAAAGATCCTGGCTCCCTCTTATTCATAGGTATTTATACACATTGATAAAATGCCCCTCATCCTTCTGTTCTCCAGGCTGAACAGTCCCAGGTCTCTCCGCCTTTCCTCATAGGAGAGGTGCTCCAGTCTCTTCATCATCCTTGTGACTGTTTGCTGGACACTTTCCAGTATGTCCATGTCTCTTGTACTGGGGAGCCCAGAACTGGACCCGGTACTTTAGATGCGGCCTCACCAGCGCTGAAAGGAAGGATCATTTCTGTTGACCTGCTGGAAATGTTTTTCCTAATGCTGTCCTGTTGGCCTTCGCCACAAGGGCACACTTCTGGCTCATCTTCAACTTGTTGTCCCTCACATAATTTTCTGTAAAGCCACTTTCCAGCTCGGTGGCCCCAGCATATAGTGGTACATGGGGTTATTCCTCTGCAGATGCAGGACTTGGCATTTCCTTTGTTGAACTTCATGAGGTTCCTCTTTGCCCTGTTCTCCAGCCTATCCAGGTCCCTCTGAATCGCAGCACGCCACCTGGTGTATCCACCACTATTCCCAGTTTTGTATTGCTTGCAAACTCACCGTGTGTGCACTCCGCCCCACTGTTCAGGTCATTAATGAAGACGTTGAACATTTTGGTCTCGTTATCAACTCCTGTAGTACACTTCAAATTATTTGCCTCAAACTGGCCTTTGTGCCACTGACTGCAGTCCTCTAGGTCCGGTCATTCAGTTTTCAGTCCACCTCATTGTGTGCGTATCTCACCTGTACTTTGTCAGCTTGTCTATGAGGATGTTGTGGGACACAGTGTCAAAAGCCTTACTAAAGTCAAGTTAAACAACATTCATCACTCTCCCCTCATCCACCAAGCTTTTCCCCTCATTGAAGACTTCGTTTAAGCATGATTCCCCATTTATAAATCCTTGCTGACCGATCCTGATCATCTTTCTGTCCTTCGCAAGTCTGGAAACGGTTTTCAGGATTAGTTGCTCCATCAACTTCCCAGGGATTGAGGTGAGGCTGACCAACCTGTAGATCCACAGATCCTCATTCTTGCCCCTTGTTGAACGCAGGAGTGACATTTGCTTTCTTCCGGTCCTCTGAAACATCCCTCAGGCACCACGGCCCTGCAAAGATAATCAAGAGTGGCCTTACAGTGACAGCAACCAGCTCCCTCAGCGCTTATTGCAATCTGTCAGGCTCCGTGGACTTCAGTATGACTGGTTTGTTTAAGTGCCCTCTAACTTGGTTCTCCTTCACTAAGGGTAAGTCTTTCATGTTCCAGACTTCCTCACTGGTCTCAGGGGACTGAGATATTCTAATAGTATTTATTATTTTATATATATTGGCTAATGTAGATAATTTTAATAAAAGTAAAACACCTGCGTAGCTTTGAGGATCTGGCCAATATTTATTATAAATAAATGTTATATATTTGGGTATTTTTTTATATATAAAATAATAAATAATATTAGATTATCTCAGGGGAGGCCTGCAAGCAGCCTCCTTGTCTATAAATTGGTAATTGGGTATTCTGTTGAGTAAGGAGTCACCAAGGGCTGCCACAAACCTTAAAGAGGCATCAGGGAAGAAATCTGAGAAGCTGAGTAGGCTGTGAGAGGTAAGACCTGAGTTTGTCTGCAATGGGAAATAATGAGAACTTTTTCAACCATTTGATATGCAAAATAATTTATTTTTTTTTTTGTATTGCTGTTGTTACAATCAGCTTGCCTCTCCTTCATTTATTTTCATGGGCCAGATTCAGATCTCTTTATCCATTCATCAGTCTCAATACCTTGTGAGCCAGGGGAGTGCTGGCTGGGAAGTGCTCAGTGATCCAACTCAGCGTTCCAGAAATTCGTATTCTCCAGTCATGTACCAACAGGCGCATTTATGAAAATGAAAGATTTGAGTACATTAGTCTGGCATTTCATAGTAGCAAATCCAAAAAGTAATTTTTTAAATCTTATAAAATTATTTTCCTATCCTGCAGCCTGGGCTGCAGGGCAAAAATATACATCCTTCCACAACCACACTGATTTCAACTGAGGTTTTCCAAGGCACTAGAGTCAGCTCGCATAAATCAAACAGCAAGATCAAAGCCAGCGCTGGAAAGACTCAGGCTATCAATTGTGATGGAGTATAATAAATGGAAGACCCGGTGACATTTCATTTTATATCACACATGTAATTGTCAGGGCTCAGTGACATGACACTATCAAAAAGTGATGTGGCTGTTCTAAAAAGCACAGCTGCTTGATTTTTCCCCCCTGTAAGCTGTTGCGTCTTCCTAAAGCCTTGAGCTTCTTTCTGAGACATTGTTTCTTCTCCCAGCATAAAAACCAGTTTGTTTGTGGACTGCCCTTCTAATTAGAAGAGCAAGCCGCAGATGTTCTCGACAGAGAACTAAATTCCGTAACTAAGCCCCTGCTCACTGAAAACATACCTCACTTGGAAAGGCTGCAGGAGAACTGTGCCACAGCTCAGCTGTTTGCAAGCAGCCCTCCATTCACCGCCGTCCCTGGGACCAGATGTGACAACAATACCGTGGGCTGCCCGCAGTTCTCCACTCGCCTTTTGTGCTCGTGCTCCCGAGGTCCTCTCCCACCACTTTTGAAGCTCGAATCTGTGCACGGCTGGCTCTACCCCAGCCCACACTAAGTTCTCCTCACAGCGTTGGGAAGAGCCTCATCTCACGACTAATCCAATTCTTTTTTTTTTTTTTTTCTAATTGCAGAGCAAGTTCCTATTAATATGTGTCAAGTTTTTACAAGATGGCTGTCAATTAATCTTGAATTCTGAGGTGCCCGGTCAGTTTGAAGTGCATTGTAGTCATTTCAAAGAAATAATAGCAGTGGCAAATTCAAACCTAAAAGGAACATATGTTTAACGCAGATGGTATGTATTGAAACACTTGTACAGTTGAATCCACTTTTAGAGTCTACAAATATAGCCACCTTTTACATATACTGTAAGAAAGTCAGATTCCCAGATTTCCATTTGCACATCAAAACAGTTATATTACAGCCAGGCGTCATGCATACAATGAAATTGTTCTGTTTAAAAACAAAACCAGATTGCTATAATAGGATCCCATTGTATCTGTGAAACTAATCTGTCTTAATACTAAGGAATAGCATCTGGTTTTAATGGAACAAAAATACCTCAGCCAGTAGAGCAAATAATGCTGTAAAGTTTCCAGACTTTCCACAGAAGGGATTCCTTGGTAAAGGTGACTTAGGCTTCCCAAGTTTTCCACATTGAAGACTGTGATTCAGACATTTCCTAGGGGGGAGTAATTGGATTGGCTTTGCATCGACAAAATGAAATGTTAAAAAAAAAAATAAAATTTTTTTTAAAAATCCCCTAAAAAAAGACAACTTTAAAGTCGCAAAGTTGAAGGGCTCATGAAACAAGGCACAACAAACCAGGTATTGAAAGAATGTCTTCTCTGCTTCCTTTATAATGCCTTTTACAAAAGCCTTTTATATAACTGTGACATAGGTCCTTGATAACACCAACTTGTTTGTTTTGACACAAACTATTCCTTGTTTTGAGCATCATTACAGAAACACACCTCGAAGCATATTTGTAACCCTAGGATGACATTAGTTCTCATCTGACCGCAATCCATGCCGTCTTCAGAAGGAAGCTTACATCACTGTAAACAGGAGCTGGCTAAGAAGTTTGACAGACATTTTAATAGGATGAAAGATTAAAAGTCTGTTCAGTACACTTACAGTAAGATCTGCTGCTAAGCTCAGTTTACCTGGTTTCCTATAAAAGAAACCTTCTGATATGGTTCCTACACACACCGTGCAAGCAACTGAAGTTAAGTCCCTTGGTTGGGAAGGAGGAATACTGTACAGTGACCCTGCTTCTGCAAAAAATATCAGATGTAGTATTACTCTTAGGTGTTTTCCTGCTGAAGTCCATTAGATTATAGCAGTTGTCCTGCCACGCGCAAGTGTTTGCAGGATTGGAGACTGCCAATAATGGCAGCAAAATGAGAAGCTTTGAGGATGGAATTCAATTTTAAGGGACAGCTTGAATTAAAACTGCTTTAAGCCAACAGACTATTTTTACATACTTTCATTTGAAATGAAATACACAATTGGTTTTCAAATAGACTGCACATCTTACAAACCAGCAGCGTTTCCTACTCCAGGCACTTGCAAAGATTTTAATGTTTTATGAATGTGGAGTTATTTCTAAACATTTTTGAGTGCTTGAGATATTTTGTTCTTGAAAATGGAAGTGAATTAAACCGTGTGTTCAAACAGGCAGTTCAAAGACATATTGAAACAATATGTATCAAACAAAAGGCTCACAATGAAAGGAGCAGCCAGTAAGTATAAAAACACAAACCATTTAAAAACAAAGCAAATGGAGCCAACATTTTATCATCACTATTAGACAATCAGAAGACACTTAAATGAGTTCTTCCTTCTACTACCATTGTCCATGGGTTGACTAACCTCCCCTATGAAATTGGTTTTACCAGCCCTTCTCTACTTTCCCTTTTTCTATCCCCAAGCCTTTGTTTCCAGAGTGAAATGTTATGAGTTATACCACACAGGCATACTTACCCTGGAACTGATTTACCCCAGCCTCCTCACAAGCAGTGTAAGTGAAATTGGAAAATGGTCTCAGAATAAAGGGCGCAGTCAGCATGGGCTTATGAAAGGCAGGTCCTGCTTGATGAACCTGATCTTCTATGACAAGGTGACCTGATTGGTGGGTGAGGGAAAGGCTGTGGATGTTGTCTGCCTGGACTTTAGTAAAGCCTTTGACACTGTTTCCCACAGCATACTGCCTGGAGAATTTGGCTGCTCATGGCTTGGGTGGGCATGTTCTTTGCTGGGTAAAAAACCAGCTGGATGGCCGAGCCCGAAGAGAAGTGGTGGATGGAGTTAAATCTAGTTGGCGGCTGGTCACAAGTGACATTCCCCAGGGTTCAGTATTGGGGCTCATTCTCTTTAATATCTTTATCAATGACCTGAACAAGGGATCGAGTGCACTCTCAGTAAGTTTGCAGACAGCACCAAGTTGGGCGGGTGTGTTGATCTGCTTGAGGCTAGCAAGGCCCTACAGAGGGATCTGGACAGTCTGGATCCATGGACCGAGGCCAGTGGTACGAGGTTCAACAAGGCCATGTGCCAGGTCCTGCGCTTGGGTCACAACAACCCCATGCAGTGCTACAGGCTTGGGGAAGAGTGGCTGGAAAGCTGCCCGGCAGAAATGGACCCAGGGGTGTTGGTCAACAGCCAGCTGAACATGAGCCAGCAGTGTGCCCAGGTGGCCAAGAAGGCCAACAGCATCCTGGCCTGTGTCAGGAATAGTGTGGCCAGCAGGACTAGGGAAGTGATCGTTCCCCTGTGCTCAGCACTGGTGAGGCTGCAGCTCGAATACTGTGTTCAGTTTTGGGCCCCTCACTCCAAGAAAGACATTGAGGGGCTGGAGTGTGTCCAGAGGTCAATGGAGCTGATGAGGGGTCTAGAAAACAAGTCTTATGAGGAGCAGCTGAGGGAACTGGGATTGTTTAGCCTGGAGAAAAGGAGGCTGAGGGGAGACCTTCTTGCTCTCTACAACTACCTGTTGAAGGAGGTTGTAGACAGGTGGGGGTCTGTCTCTTCTCCCAAGTAACAAGTGATGGGACAAGAGGAAATGGCCTCAAGTTGTGCCAGGGGAGGTTTAGATTGGATATTAGGAAAAATTTCTTCACGAAAGTCTTGTCAAGCATGGCAACAGGCTGCCCAGGGAAGTGGTTGAGTCACCATCCCTGGAGAGAATTACTTTAAAAGACATATAGATGCGGTGCTTAGGGACATGGTTTTGTGGTGGACTTGGCAGTGTTAGGTTAATGGTTATACTTGATGACCTTAAAGGTCTTTTCTGACCTAAATGATTCTATGATTCTAAGTGTTCATACCATGATCAAATCATTCAGATAAAGTTGCAGCACTAATTGCGCAGAAAATATTTTTTTTCTTGTGTAGATCAGACCTCAGTCTTAGGAATTCTTCTTCTGGAACTGTTTCCCTAGACTGGATTTCACTTCACCTGTCTTTAGATGTTTAGAAGTCAGATACCAAAGTGCAACTTATTCAGTCTTACCTCCCTTCGTAGCTAAAAAAAAAATAAAATTATGTATGTCAGAGAGTACCAGCAGGTATCCCCTAGTAACATCTTGAGTACCGTTTTCAGATTACACGCTTACCTTCAGTAGGAACCTGTTTATTTGTACCTGTGAGGGTGTGATAATGACTAACTTGGAATTAATGTCTGTATGGGAATCATATCAGGTTTAAAGCACCTAAATTTAGGAGAGCATGGAGAGCATCCTGTTCTTAAACAGGCATCTAGGTCTCAATTCAGCTAGTTCAGATGTACCCCCAGACATAAGTGTCCAGCATCCATTTCAGATGTGTGAAGGTATCTGAGACATCTGTGTGGGCTGGCAGATATAATACAGGCCTGTTCGTTCTACTTGTTTCGGGAGAGGCAGCTGTAGGCCAGATGGCACAGCCTTGGGCATCTCAACTGGCATTACATATCTATGTTTAGACAGATGAATTGTGCCCGGAGCAAATTTTCTGCTGTACTTCTCTCTGGATCGCATTGACTAAACCTCTGTTGACAGTAGTGGAAGCTTAGACAAGTGGCCCATATGTGACACCTACATACCATAACCAGAATTTAGGTGTCTTTTAGACTTAAACTGAATCCCACTTAACACTTTTAAAATACAGTTTACAGTAAGATTCATTCCATCCCTCAATTTGATCTTGAATGCTAAGCCCATATTGACCATCTGCCTGTGGATCTAATCGCTTTCCCTGTATTCCCTGCATTTTTCCTACCTTAACCACAGCATGCTGCTGCTTAAATGAGTTTGCCTTATCCTTCCCTTTAGTTATATCTCAGAAAAGCTTTGTCTTCCCACTTCCCACCCTGTGCTCTGTTCAAATTCCAGCTCCAAATAGGTCCTTCAAGAATAAAACGGCACCTGCCTGGGCATGAAACGGCATCATTTCATGGTACAATCTCAGCCTCTTTACCTAGGCAGGGGACAATGCCCACAAGATGCAAAAAATGTGGGCTGCTGGAAAGACATCCTGCTGTTGATATAAATGTGTGGTTTTCATGACAAAACATACAGACAGGAGGTCCCATCCCTGGAATTGTTTAAGGCCAGATTGGATGAGGCTTTGAGCAACCTGCTGTAGTAGGAGGTGTCCCTGCCCATGGCAGGGGGGTTGGAACGAGATGATCTTTAAGGTCCCTTCCAACATAAACCATTCTCTGATTCTATGAAACTCGTGCCATCCAAAAACATACTAACCATTAATTTTTTCTGAATTGAGCTGTCTGAAGCAAATCACAATGTAGCGAAGGAGGGGATGAATGTGTTGCTGACCACTGCCTTGCATGTGCCTCTGCTTAGGATTTTTCATGTAACAACTGTTACCCATCTTGCTTTCAAAACCTGTCCCTTCACCTTTGAACCCTTAAATCAGCAGAGACAGAGATTTGGTGCTGCCTTGCCTTCTGGCTGCTTCGCAGCACCAGTCTCTGCACTATACCCTCTCACCTGATAAAAAGCGTGCTTTCTTATTTTTATTCATTACTTGGTTTTGCCACTCTGGCCTCCATTCCATCATGCACATAAATTAAAAACCACCAATTTATACACATAGTTTAAGCAGAAAGATAAATAAAGTGGGTAAAGCTTAAAAAGGCATTGTTTCCTCTGTTCTTTCACTAAAAAGCATTTATTTCCTTTTTTTTTTTTTCGAATCATACATTAAGTTTCATGCTTCAGGACTAATCTTGCAAACATATACGCACATGAGAAAATTTAATCACATCACAGCTCTCATTTGAAATCAAAGAGATTGTTCACATGTGTTTGCAAGATTACATTTTCCAACTCCTTGAATGGGTCCACCTTGTTGCTAGTCTGCAGAGTACTACGTGCATTTTGAATGCAGTTCAGCACCTGCAAGATTTATCTTACAAAACTGTCATCGGTGGAAAGGACCTTCAGCTGAGCAATAGCAGGTTGAAAAGAACACAAATTGAGATGCAATAGTTGTTATTTCTAATCAGCCCTGATGTGAAGGAGTGAATTTTATTCTCTTTCCTAGCAGTTGGCAGTTTCACCTTGTGACTTCGTGTCTTAGACAGTTAGCAGAACAGAATGGCAGCTTCACTTGTGAAGTTATTGTAAATGTTATTCATAACAAGCTAATTTGTTGTTCTGCTAAACTGGAACTCTTGTTTCTCAAGGGCATTTACTCATTGTGATTGTGAACTGTTGCATTCACGTTTTATGTTTGGTTAATCTAGTGAGCACTGTAAGCTGACTTGTCCTCTTTGAGAGAGTGGTGTGATCATAACTCAGCCCTGAAGGGTGGGGTTACAGTCTAAAAGACTCTCAGAAAAGAAAAATAGGGGGTGTTTACCCTGGGTAAAATCACTGGTGTTATACCACTGAAGTTTGGCTCGGTACCAAACAAGTCATGATGAAAAGACTCTTGGCATAAAGAAAAAAAAAACCACCCAAAACACCTCTTGCTGATAATTCTGTGTGCGTGAACATACCAATGCAAGCAGAAAGGCAGAGAAAGCATGTGAAGATGTTACAAATATCTTGAGAGTTTTTCTGTGATTTGAAACTGGCTGCAAAATATCTCTCCTGCTAAGCAAAGCTTACCAAAGTCTCAAGCCCCGTGAGAATAAAATCTATAATCTGTATTCAAAAAAGAGGTTGCTGCTTAGCGATTTTGTCCGTCATATAACTACATAAGGCTGACTTGCATGGCGCTGGGTCAGTGTGCCATGCGACTCCATGTTCTAGAAGCAAGAGGTGAAACACAGGCATGAAGCCAGAACAAATGAAGGAGCGAGGCAGACGCGGCAGTGGAGCAGGGAGCTACACCCAAAGCTTGAGAATCGGATCTCAATGCCAGAGAATACGCTGGACGAGATTCTCCTCTGGCCCTCCCTTATTTCAACAGGTTTTCTTGCTTTGTGAAGGGATTTTTGAGTCCAGAAGTCACACAGCAGCAGCCCATCTGCCAATATGGGGTGGCCCTCTGCACTCTTCCACGCTGAGAAGCCGAGATTATCTGCAGGGTGTAGTGGACCAGACTGACAGGCAGGATTGTCCTCACACTCATTAAAAACACGAAGTAACTGATTGCTGAATAACTAAGCATGCTGGGTTTACTTTAAGCTGAAATAGCTAAGAATAATAGCAGGTATTCATTTAACCTTCACTGGTTCTGAGCCCAAGGGTTTGGCGTTAAAGAAATCATAAATGTTTATGTCCTGTGACAGACATTTCGGGAGTGTCCAAACTGCACGTAGAAGTGAGCTAACTAATGCAGGCTAGCTGCTAAAGTTTAGAAATAACCTGCTTGCTCCTCACTCACCCATCAGAGCCAAGGGTTTGACACAGTCTTTTTGACTGCGCGTCTGGGCTCCAGCTGCCAGCAGCACATTACACGAGCCTGCGTGTAACCTAACTGGTTTCAGCTGGCTTGCGGAAAAGCCCCTTGAAAATATCGTTCCCAATACTTTCTTTTCCCGGCTAAGGATAACAGAAGTGACAATGATTACATGATGTTAATGTGATATTTATAACTAGCCTATTAACTAATCTAAATAGCAGCCTCATGCATATGGTTCTTGTGCACTTCCAGCATGTCTCCCAGGCTGGGGCTAAAAAGCCTGATTCAGGTGCGATAGGTTTTGTGTAAAGAGACAATGCACGCCTAAACTCAGGGGTAATCCAAGCCCAAAGACCCCTACTCTCCCAGCTTGTCTTCAACCTGCAGTGTGGATATGACACAAGTGTGGGCTCACTGTATGGGTAGAGCCACGTTCAAACATAAATGTGGGAGTATCTACTGAATTCTGGTCGTAAGTCAGCTCTTTCTTCACATAGCTTCAGGTTCACTGTGATTTGGAGATCCGTTTTTCATGCTACAACCTTTCCTGTGCCTGTTAAAGCAGCAGGCAGGAACAGTCCAGTCTTCTTTGGTATCATTTTAGAGTGGTTTTGTATGGAGCCTGGTCATCCTCTCTTTTCTAATCGGCGTTTTATTAACTAGGACCATTTTCTACCAAGCTGGATTTATTTGGTTCAATGCATAATCTTTTCCATCTGCCTGAGCTCTTGCACACTAGGCTGTGCACACTGTCCAGCTGCGTAGACCTACTACCTTGTCAGTACCAGAAAAAGGATTCAAAGTCCAGGACAAAGTTGCACTTAGAACTTAGTGAAATAACATGTCAAGCAAAAGCAGATTTCGTTCATATAATCACCTGTTTTAGCTGTAGTGTCCTTTAATAAAATTATATCCTTGCAGTGAAAATAAGATTTTACGAGGACACAGGTTTTTTTCCATCCAAAGTACCGAAGATCCATAGATCTTTTCCAGTCCTATGCTCCTTAACAAACAAAACTGTCTCCTTTGCTCCAGGATGCAGACTTTTTCTGTGACATCAGCACGGGCTCCTTCACTTCCCTTGGCTTTTATTTTTGGCATTTATGACAAAACTTAGCAGATTTCATCAGTGCAAAACACAGATACAGAAAGAAGCACTGTTTAAGCCATTTACCTTCCAAATTTCCAGGAAATTTCAGCTCTGTTGGTTTTAGCTACTTCATTCTGCTACTCAGAGTATTTCATGCAGGTAATATGTGGTTCCCAGAGAGTGACTGTTGTTATTTCAGAAGCAAGCCTGAGCCAAGGGCTCTGACAGAGGTCTGCTTTGTCAAGCCTCTAGCTAGTGATCAGAATTGTTAGCTTCTGCATAATGCAGGACAACAAGTTGTAGTGATGTATGCTAAGGATTCTTAAAGGTAGAGCTAAATTCACTTGGTAAGACCTCTGATTTAATAGGACTGACCCAAAGAATATGGATCTTGCCACGTTAGAAGCCAAGTCACCCTGTTACTGCATTTAATAGTCATTAGGTTTCCACAACTAATAAAAAAGAAATTTTATGTAGTAGCTTTTGAGTTAGCAAGCAAATCTAAGGAATATGTAGCGATAACGTCACATTTTACATATCGGTGTAAATGTGTCTTTTGGAGAAATGTCTTTCTTTAGTACATTCCTGGACTGCCCCAAGTGTCTGAATTAATTCAGGTCAGGTGGCTCAGCTTTGTAGGTTATCTCTTTGTCAGGGTAAAGATGGAGGCTAGCAGGGGCTTAATAGGCAGATTTTGGTTCGTTTATTCTCTGCCTCTTTTTGAATTAGCTGCCATAAGTAATTTAAAACTTTGCCAATGTTCCTTTATCTTAAGAAACTCACACATTTAGGATACGAAAGCAAGTAGGCCCAAAGGGGTGCGTGGTAAGAGCTTCCCTTCAGATCACATCACTAGTGGGAAAATCTTCAGGAAAGCTTGTAAATGCAGAGGTGCTGCATTTAAACGACAACCAAGTGCTTTGTTTTATGGTGGCTAGTTGGATTCAGGGGTTAGATCCGCTCCTTCGCTCGGCTGCAGTTTACAGCACTGACACCCGGTAAAATGCCCCAGCCAGGGGCACTCTCTGTGCTGCTGTTTCGTCTCTTTTTAACGCCAATGAGATGCAGCACAAGTGGACAGGAGTACACAAGAGAGGGGCACAGGGCACAGCTGGGGATGGGAGCCTGGATGGGGAATTACCTCCTCTCAGACACCACAGAAAAAAAAGGATCACGCTTTCCGAATGAGAGGAGGTACAAATTCACTAAAAGCGCATCCACTCATTGCAAATGCAGCCTTCAGGTAAGAGTCAGCCTATGTTACTTAGGGAAATGAAGCAGGCAGTACGTGTGTTTTCAGCTTATGTGTTTTGCTTGATGGTTGGTTTGTTTTCCGTTTGTGTGTGTTTCCTTTGCATTGGATACTGCATTCAGGCACAAGCATTTCTCTTTTACGCATCTTTGCATTATGCGGGGTAACCTTCTCTTTCCCACAAGGTTTGACTTTGAAATCTTATTCAAAACATGACACTGTGTGGTTGGATGTTAACTGCTTCTCAGCGATGCTCTCAAAGCTATGGGCTTATCCCATAGCTTTACCACAAATAACACCACCCTAATTAACGGCCAGCAGAAATTTCTTACCTCTTCATATTTTTCTCACCTACCGTATCCTTGCTCACCACACTTTGCCTAGTTCCTCAAAATCACGGGCGCCTGCACAACTTTGATTGCAAGCTCAGCAAAAACTGATCTCTCCGTTTGATGCCCACATTTGGGTGGTTCACAGGTGGAGAGCCCCTTTCCTGTTAACCCCACTCCACTGTTTCTTTTTTTTCCCTCAACAGGGTAGAGCTCAGCTTCAAAAGGGGGAGCTGCTTTTTCTCACTGAGGCACAGACATACACTGCATCGGGCAGCTGAAGCTACACCCACATATCCACACGCATCCGCCGCACACTTATACGGGTAAGAAATGGGAAGGGACCAATTCAGCATCCCTCTGACATATCCCCAAATAATCAAGCAGCACTGGGGGAATTTGCATGAGCCTCGGATGTCTGATTCTACCCAAGAAAGGTAGGCCAGGGCCAAAATAGGTGGCTGTTTTCACAAGCCTGGTACAGAAGTTTCCAAGGTAGAGTGGGGAATAACTGCAGAGCTCATAAGTCTGGAGGATCTGAAGCCAGTGGAAAATCCCCAAGAAACAGCCTTAAATTACAGCAGTTCCTATAGCTGCTGTGGGTTACACCCAGCGATGTGTCAGTCTCTGGAACGTGTTCAGTAATGGAGTGAGCACACCTTTCCCTCCCTCCCCCTTGCTCTTCTATTTCTCGGAAGACTCAGAAGTCTCTTATTCTGAACCTCTAGTGCTAAGTTAATAAAAATGAAGATCAATGATTAACTACACATGGTAGGTTTTACTTGCTGGAGCATTTAAAGACGCTGAGAACACCACTTCTCAGCCTGTGGGTTGGAGCAGTTGGTGGGGAGGGGGCGCAGAAGCAGCGGAGAGCACGGAGCAGGGCAGGAGGAGAGGGAGTTGCAGCCTCCTCGGTGAGCTGCAGTAGCTTCACTGTACGGAAGGCATCGTACGTACCCTGGTGGGCAAGCGACAGCCCAGGTGTGTGGCAGAGACATCACAGGCTATCAAAACCTGCCGTGTCTCCATACAGGAAAGATGGTTGTTGTCGTTCAATGTTTTTCTTTCTAGAAAGCTGGCGAGGAAGAGAGCCCTGGGTTTTGCAGCCTGGACCCCGCTATTGTAAGAAAATCAGGCTGACAGAATGAGAACATTGTGCAATATCACCGATCAAACCAAGGATATGCTAGAAGGGTGAGATCAAAGTCTTCACAGCATATTTTTATTTTTCAGGGTGTTGTACTCTCCATTCCTTTGTCCGTTCAATTTACTCTTTTGCCATGGTCCCTGCTCTACATTTAGCCAGAAACCAGAGCGTCCCCAGCTAACAAGGAAAAGTATCTTGGTAATTAGGGCCTCTGGAAGGCTGTGGCACCAGCACTGTGGTCTAAAGCAGTGAGTCTATGGGATCCCACTGACTAAAGCATCAGGTACCACTTCTGAACCTGAAACCCATTCTGTGCACCACGATGCTATTCAGGTCGAAGGGTCTTTGAAGTACACAGGCTCTTATATTCCATTTATAATGTGCTCAGTGAGAAGCAGTTAAAGAATTATAGGGTAGATGTTGCACAAAATTGGAAGCAGTGAGCACAGGTAATACTGAAGCAGATACTGAAGGTACTGCAGGAGAAATCACGAGCACAATTAGCCTGTTGAGGTTGGAAGGGACTTCTGGAGGCCACCTTGTCCACGTGCTAGCAGTATTGTAGGAACTACCTAGGAACATTTAGGAAAAGACCCTTGCTTTTTTAGGTGTTGGCAACAAATGAATGACATAAGACGTTTTTCATGGGAGTTTGAAGAACTGCGAGTACTTACGTCTAGGTGAAGAGTTAGGTAAGGTTACTACTACAGAGATCTTAAAATATTCATAGAAGATGATGATAAGACAGTTGCCATGTTAGAGCTTATTTTGGACAAACAAATGTTCACTGTCAATTTAGAATATTTATACTTGCCTGTATATTAATGATCATGATTGGATTAAATTTATTTGACCACATTACTGCTACTAACCAGCATTATATTTTATCAAGCATTAAATAGCCATTTTTTAATATTTAAACTAATTGGCAACATTATAGTCTAGGATGTATATACAGAGCAAGAAATGCTTTCAACGAGCACACAAGCAAATGTGATTGTCCTGTGATTTCCTGTGATTGGAAACTAGTTCTTGGATGCTAAATAAAAACCTGTGATTGAGCAACTGTGAAAAATGCAATGGATTAAAAAGACACTGAGCAATAAAGAAATCCTCAAAATAAATATTTAGAATCTGTGAAAGAAAGAAAAACATCAGTGATGATAGGTTTTAACTAAAAAGGAAGGAGATAGCGGAAGCTGAAGGAATCAGTGCAATGTCACCAGTCACAGTGAATGACCAATAAAATTTAAAATTATAATAGAGCTTTAAAAAAAGAACAAATTAGAAACAAAATGTACTCTTGAAGTCACGCTCAGGTCCATTACAGGATACTGGTGGTGAATTGTAAATAGTGATGGGAAAAAAGGCAGAACTCTTAATTCGAGGTTTTTTCCGTATTTGAGAAGCATTGAAATAGTCTGTTGACAAATTTGCCATTCACAGTAAAAAATGAGCAACAGCATCTGCTGTATTTAAACACTTTTAAGTCAATAAAGTGCACTCTAATTTATGCCAGTGGTCAAGATGCACAAGTTCCGGGTTACTGTCCCCAGCCAGGATTTATCACCAGTGCGTAATTGCATAGGAAAATCATCACAACGGGAGAAACATTCTTCATGCTCCTACGTGTAATATTTCTGGTTAGAATCATGGAATCATAAAATGGTGTTGGAAGGGACCTCGGGAGGTCCCTCACGCATCCCTGCTCCAAGCAGGACCAACGGTGAGGTCAGACCATGTTGCTCAGGGCTTTGCCCAGCCGGGTCTTGAAACCCGCCAAGGATGGAGCCTGCCCAACTTCCCTGGGCAGCCCGTCCCCCTGCCTGACCCCTGCCCTGCCTGTCCTCACGGGGAGAGGTTTCCAGCCTGAACCCCCTTGTTTCAGCTCGTGCCTGCAGTGCCTTGTTGTCCTGCCACGCACGGCTGTGATGGGCCTGGCTGCCCCCTCTCCACCCCTCCCTGTAGGTGCTGGGGCGGCTGTGAGGTGCCCCCAAAGCTGTCTCTGCTCCAGGCTGGACAAGCCCCACTGCCCCAGGCTCTGCCGACGGGGACGTCCCCCAGCCCTGAGCGTTGTGGGGTGAACTCACTCCAGGTTGTTGGCGTCTTTTCTGCATCGGGAGGCACCAAACTGGCCACGGTATCCAGATGTGGTCTAACAACGAGTGCTGGGCAGAGGGGACAGCCCCCTGCCTGATCTCCTGGCAATGATCCTGCTGATGCAGCCCTGGATGCTGCTGGCTGTCCCTGCTGCCAGGGCTCGCTGTCAGCTCCTGCCCAGCTTGCTGGTCCAGAGCCCCTTCCCCAGAGCTGCTCCCCAGGCGGTCTGTCCCCAGCCTGTGTTGCTGCAAGAGACTCTTCCCATGTGCAGCACTTTGTATTTGCTTTCTTGAGTTTCATGAGGTTCCTCTTGGCGCAGCACTCCAGCCTGTCTAGGAGACTTTGAATGACAGCCCTTCCATGGAGATTATTGGCTGGCCGCCCCCAATTTGGCACTATCTGCAAACCTGATAAAAGTGAGCTCCACAACTTCTTCCAGGTCGCTGATACCAACATTAAGCAGCACAGGTCCCAGAACAGACCCTGTCGTACCTACCCTCTTGCACGCTCCAGGCAGAAAATGATCCACTGAGCGCGACCCTCTGAGCCTGACCATCAAAATGGTTTCTTACCAATCCAGTTGTCCACCCATCCAGGCTATAACATCCTGACTTGGATTGTGGAAGGCGAGGTCAAATGTTCATTTGTTCACACAGATGTTTTTGATACCATTTCAGACACTCACCAGGTCATGGCCTCATGCCAGTGTTTAGTCACAACATCGTTTAAGGTGATGCCACGTACTCCCCTTCCCTCCCACATAAACTGGCTTCTGAACAGAAGCCTTCTGGTTCACAGTTTTGGTCTCAAGATGCTTCATCTGCACCAGAACCTCAGACTTCCACGGGCTGCGGCCTCAGGTACCTGTGGGTCACTAAGAGCAATTTAGGACTGACTTTTTGGTACTTCATGCGACACTGGCAGTGCTCATATAATGCTCTTGGCAAAGGCATGCTCTGACCACATGGGTTTTTCCCATTTTCTCAAGGACACGCCCCCCCTCACACGCTTATTTCTCTACAGGGTCACAGAGGTGGAACCGTTTTGTGCAGAATTCAGGTACTTGAGCAGAAGTCCAAGTCTTTTCACCCAATATGCCTAGCAGTCATTCAAAGGACACCTGTGATTAAAGACAAGGACTGTAGTAGCCATGTAGCACTAAGCCTTGGTATTATTAAGACGGAATGGAACAGAAAGTGATGTAAGTGGAAAAGATGATGGATGTTTACCTCCTTAAAGGTATTTTCCTTGCCGAGTACGTGAGTAGCAGTTGAGTTGAGTGCACTGCCATCTACAGGCTGTCAATACAGCACCTTCCGGGCAATGTTTTACTGTTTTTATTTTTTTCCATCACTGACCCTGGCTTCTGTTCTGTTTTTCTGCAGTCCGTGAGCATTCCTTTGGGTAACGGACTTCATTGGACTAGATTTATAGTGACAGTGACCTACAAGTCACGCTGATGGAAAATTCATTATGGTTTGGGATTAGTTGCTAATCTTTGGGATTATTAAAACTATACCACTTGGACATTCTTCTTTTTTGTTTTAATTGCCTGCGTTATGAACAAAGGGCACAGCCAGTCTAGCATCTGGTGTATGTGTATAACTTCTTATGAGCATTGACAGACAAATAAATATGAGCTATTTTCAAAGTGACCTTCTCCTTCCATCCGTATTAGAATGTTCTGACAAAATTCATAATTGACTGAAGTCTTTTTATAGCAGCAATGAACATAATGACCAGGGACAGAGTTTCCAGGCTGCCCTGTCTCTACTCGGTTTCCTGTCACAGCCATGGCTCCAGTTGGGCTGCACACGATCAGGGTAGCGCCTTTACTCTGGCAGAGTGCAAAGACTCCGCAGCCTCCGCTGTGGGGATTTGACTTCACAGCGGATAGCATTTCGAACTGGAAATAACGGTGCTTTGGAAGTATCTAGTAAACCCCAGCTGGCCACGTGTCTTATTGTTCACAGAGTGAAATGGGAGATTGAGCCATCAGCAGCCGTCTAGACGCAATTTGTTCCTAAATTCTAGAAAAATCCTGTTTGTCCTCTCTATAATACGTCACTGAATTATATTGATTTTTAGTACAGTTTATGGTTCTCAGTTCAGCCTATGGTAAGAAAAAACCTCGTGGATTCGTGACAGAGACCTAAACTATTCTGCGAGCTTCCTGGCAACAGCACCTATTGAAACGGCTTCTTGCTACTTGACTACAATACAAACCCCTTTGAGTTCCTGTAGGCAATGAAATGGCTTCTTGCCTTTCCGTTCCTGAAAGACAGAACGGTGTAGCGGGAACCTCAGCAATCTGCCACAAAGAAAGAAAACCCGGGACAGCTAACAGTTTGCAAGTTTAACCTCCTTTTGTTTGTTACCCAATGTGTCTTCACGTTACTCTGCAAGTACCTAAGGACCATGATCCCATCTAACAAGCTACTAGCGTGGAAAGAAAGTTTTGACTCATTTAAAATAAAAAAATAAATAAATAAATCACCCTTCTTTGGCGATACGCCAGCCTGAGACACATAACTGAGTGCAGTCACTTGTGAAATAATTAACGCTTGCAGTGGCTTGGTCGATGTGATAGTTTGAATGACAAATGTCACTGCATTCCTAATGTACTCTTTAGTGACCTACACAGAGACACATATGAAATAATGTGTAAAATCAGGCACTTTACCAGCATTCGGCTACCTAGGCACAGAGGAAGAAAAAGTGGAGCAAAAAAAGCGCCTTTAACGTTAGCTATGATTGATTTCGGGTTAGTACTGTAGTGTGAATCATTATATGAATGTAGTATTATCCTATGGTCTCTTAAGATGCTTTGGCATTTCAGAAGGAATATTTTTATACAGGTGGTAATGAGCAGTAATTGTGGACACAATGACGACAGTGGGTGCGGACATGGCCTCGGAGCAGGCACCGAGTGTGTGAAGAAGTTGGGCTCTTGCTCTTCTCCCTGTCTGTGGCTCACAGGCAGCGTTGCCTCAGCTCCTCCACCTGCGAAACGGGGATGATCAATCACATCGCAAAACCCTGGAGCAAATGGCATTATGTAAGGTTGAAAGCTTGGCATTTGATGCCATTTTTGTATTTATAGTGCACTTTGATGTGGCCCCTGAGAAAGGACGAGAGCAGCAGGTAAGGAAGCAAGCCAGGTGCTTTCTCAGGACACCCAGATGGCAGTATGTACCGTGTCAATGATGGCAAGAGAACATATATTTCCTGCTTCACAGGAAAATCATTCATCCAAGCAATTTTTGCTCCATGATGTTTAACCGATGTCTGGTTTGTTTACAATGTAAGAAAAATACTTTTGTTTCTGGGCACAACCAGTTTTTCAGAGAACATTCCCTCAAAAGGTATCTCGAATGTATGCATTTGTTATACTTCAAAAGACTTCTGGCAATTCGTGTCCGTCAAGTAGTAGGTAACAAGCCAGAAGATGACCTACAAAACTGAAAGATTAAAAGTAGTTCTTCGAAAGCCAGCTGACTTTCCCATATATGAAAAAATGTAAGTGACAAGCTTTTCACAGAGAAGCCCTTGGTGATAAGGAAAAGGTAAGAAGCTGTTTAATTGTGCCAGGAAAGCTAATATTAAAAGAGACACTCCAAGTTAGGCTGTATTTTTTTAAAGTAAAGGCTTTTGTTGTTTGTCCTTGCTATTTAAACCTTTTCCGAGCAGACTAAGAGGACAGAAAATGAATTCAATGAGAAGTTTATAGAAAAGGGGCAGACTTTGTGTATATGTAGTAGAGAAATATGACAGTAAAAGAGCCTTACTCAGCACCCCAATTCCTGCCTTACTGAAAGAAAGCAAGGTACCTTTGCATCTTTCTGTGGAACAATTTACTTGGTCTCGTGCTTCCACACAGCTGCTCTTGTTACCTTGCCAAAGAGGACTTCTTTTGTTGCAGGAAATATTCTTGGGCCTGTTGTTCCCGGAATTAACTTCTAAGCAGGACCAGATGAGGTTGTGCCCCTAGGATGGACACACAGACATTACACCGCTCTGAAACAAAACAGAGAGGTAGACACTGCACGGTGGCGCGGTGTTTGTCCCTGAAGGGTCTGTAGAAGTAAGGGATGAGCAGAGACAGATGCTTGGGCTAACACACAGGACACGCTGAAGAGAACTGGACTTTGTGGGGATTTTTAGCCATGATGTTGATAACAGAGAGCAAAGGTCAGAATAGATGGTGGCTGAAAAGGAGCAGGTCTCTTCAGTTTGCTTTCCTTTCATCAGGAAAACACACTGTTTGTACAATCAGCCACAGCTTTCAACAATGGACTGGCTGGAGATGAGTCACGAAAATGAATAACCCTTTTTAATCTCTATGAAAAACATCCTGTTAGTGTTGCCATATTCTAGGAATTGTTATAACAGGAGCAGCAAAAGGATTAAGTGCTTAAACCCGTCCCACCAGTACGAGTCTACTGCAGCAGAATCTCTCTGCCGGTAGTGAGTCTCCACTTCTCAGAAAAACAAGACAGTATTCCTACTCTATAGTTCTTTAACTGTAACAAGCCCTCCAAGACCCACCAATAATACAGCTATTTAAAAAAATTAAAATCCGGATCAACTCACAGCACCCGCTGCGGATGAAATAAAAGTGAGGATCACAAGTTCACCAAGACCAGACCGGAGCCTGTTCTCAATGCCTTTCACCCAGAGCATTACACTTCTGCCAACAAATCCTCCGGAGAGTAAGAATCCTGTAGAGTCACGGCTGCCCTTTCTGTGCTTTGCAGCACAGTGCTGTGCCTCTTGCAAAAGGTGAGTGATTCTAGGAAGTAATTAAAATATGTAGGATATTCTTGGTAGCATAAGGCTGAAGCCCGTGCTTTCAATACCACATGCAAAAAGGCTGTCAGCTATGAGGAATGAAAAAGCTATCCAGCTACCTGACAGGAACGATTAGTCTCATGAGCTATGAAAATTGCTAGAGGAGGCAGATGACTGCTTTGTTTTCCCCACAATACTTAAAATGGCAAGAGCTTGCTAAAATATTTAGTGTTAATAAAAACTGATGACAAGCTCTTACCGGTCTCTTTTCCAGAAGTAAGAGTTCAAGAAGACTGCCTCTTTTCACTGCCTCTGTCACATCAAAGTATCCAAAAGATGTTGAAGGTGATACAGCACAGAACCCAAAGAGACATCCCCAATTAATCTCAAATAAATGACAAGGCTTTATCATCAACAGGTGGCCTAGTGGTGCCTGTTTCAAACCCTTCTTTTTAAATACATCCCACGGGATTTTGCAAGGTGCTCAAGCCTCACCAGCTCTGCTCCCCTGGACTAGCATTGACCCGAGCAGAAGCGGAGTGGGACGACACCACCTGTGTTTGCATGGTGGGGCAGATGTGGTGTTTGCAGGCCGTGCACCTTGGCCCTGTCCCCAGCCCCAGAGTGAATTTACTCTGTGACACACCCGCCGGTCCTAACTCACCCGCTGCCTAGATCATGAACCTGCTGGAGCTCACTATCAGCTTGTCTGCCCTTTCCTGTGCCTCTGGGCTTCTTCCCAAAAGCAAGCGGGGTGGAGAGGGAACAGTCTGCACCTGGATCTCTGTTCAAGGCGGAGCTGAGTCAGAGCTAAAATTTGCACCTCGATCTCTCCAGCCCTTGGCACATCTCCCACCTTCGTTGAGTAATTAAAAACTACAGAGCAGGACTTCTTAACTCTTATAAACTAGGTTCACCCTTCTGTCAGTTGAACTTGAATAATGTTTTGGACAAGTAGTACAGATGGTGGGATAATAGTTCTTAGATGTAACATATATATAAAATAACTGTTGATGATATATACTTATATATAGAGAGAAAATCCATAAAAAGAATCCCAACAGAACATGGAAGGGCAATATCTGATAATAGGGAACTACAGATATGGCCAACAGCTGTGCATTTCTTTTCAGTCAGTGCTAACACAGCTTGGGATGGCAAGTGTTCTACTTCTTCAGTCCTGCCAGCTCAGGCAATCCCACCAAATAACTACACAAATTTGTCAGTCCTTAACACCTTACATTTTCTTGCACCTGTGTTTTTATTGAAAAAACAGCTCCAAATCTCCCTCCTTTGGTGGTTATAAGGGACTCTCCAGGCTGAATTATTTTATGGTCAATTTACACCCTTCTCTACTAAACAGGAAGAGTTTTTAGCCCTCTGCTTGAAACTGTGGAGGAGTTCTAGGCTTCTGATCTTGGAAACAGGACAGCTAGGATGGACCAAGGAGGACACTTGTAAGAGTCTTTATGTCAGTATACCTGGTTATCCAGAACATCCTCTCCTAGCCATCAATTCTCCTTCTATACTGACTCTTCGTGGAGCCCAAATAAAAAGAGAGTAAGGGTCATGCTGTCTTTCCTGGAAAAAAAATAATTCTTGCCTAATTTCATCTATCATTAGTTTGCCTTGGAAGCCATGCTTTGAATACCATATTTTACTGATTTTCTCCTTCAGGACAGTGACTGAGAAGACAGAAAGCGACCCTCATCAGGGGTCTCCTCTCATGTTATTTGACATCTTACGTACAATACCCACATGGCTGACCCAGCTGCCACTTTAAAACTACTGCAACTCTGCATTCTATATAACGATGTGTAAAGTAAAAAGGTCTAACAAAAGCAACAGAATATTCAAAACCTAAACAAGTCTTTCTTTTTTCATCACCGTTCAGGAGTGCCAGACACCTTGGGGCAGAACATGATCCAGCAGGGGCAGACCTGGTCCAGGAGTTAAGGACTGACTTATTTTCTAACAAACTGTGTGTAATTTCATTTCCATTTTTTCCTGCTTGTAAATGGGAGCAATGGCATTTATTTTCGATTGTAACCAATGGAGAAATATATCAAAATATATCAAAAACCTTCTGTATCAGTTTATTCTAAGTAACGGTTGAAGATAGTTACTACTGAAGTCCTACGGGTCTACTTTATAAGCGTGTACATAAACATAACCCTCTGTCTGAGTTTGTGGCTGTTCATATGTTAGTACCCAATGCACTTTTGTTATAGGAAGCAGAGAAAAATTGGTTGTCACAAGTCTAGGCAACTATATAAAATTAGATTCACTCCGTAAGAATGACAAGCATGTCCTTTACTGAACCTCAGCGCCTCACGGAAGAGTTGGCTGCGGGTGGAAGGAGGTAGATGATCTTACACGTTCCCCCTCCTAGTACTTGCTGCCACATGATGAGTTAATATTTGATTAGACAGTGCTGTATCTATGACACCTGTTCACCAGGGAGACTAGGCCAACAACTGATGTAATCTACCTTATTATATACTTAATGATAGAGGAGAAGTGCTGCTTTTTCAGCTTCCCACGTCTGCTTTTCATTTCCTCTCCTACACATTCCTGAGGGGTCACGTTCGGTGCCTCGCAAGAGCAAACAAACAACTACAAAATTTCTCTCTCTCTCTCTGTGATTCTCTGCAACTTGCCTGAAAGAGAGGAGAAAAAGTTCAAAAATTTCCACTGTGCTGTTTGTTTCTGGAAAGAAATCTTCTTGCTAATAGTTATTAATACACACGTGTTGGCTAGATTTCTCCGACTACAATAGATGAGGACAAAACATACCAAAACATATGTTGGTACTAAAGCTACACACACAGAAGTGTTCATTTTTTTTTGTAGCAGTGAAGCAAGCGCTTGACCACAGCTTCCAGATCCTCTTCACAAACGTCCTCTCAATCTCAGGCTTTGACTAGTAGGACTTACTCGATTTTTTAGGTCAGTTCTCTGAAAAAGTGAGTGGCTGCAAGTGAAACTTCACTGGGGCTCCAAAGCACCTCATCTGAGCGGAATCCCAGTTACTCTCCTGTGATCCCCAGGTCGCAGTGCCTTCCTTAGGAAACACTGTGCTTCTGCTTTGCACCACCAGCAATCACAGTGATCCTTGGAATCTGAATATGACTTTTATTTCGAATGCATAACATTGCGTTCAGGAGAGTCTACTCTGCCAGTGTGATTTCTATGCTTTTTTTTTTTTTCCCCCAATTTGGCCTTCATAACTTCTGTAGCTTTCCTCTTAAGAAATCACCGTCTTTGTGGGGAATCCCTCAAATTCCTTCACAACTGTAGGCGATTGCAACATTTCCGATATTGTCTGTCTTACTCAAATTAACTGTTAGTATAACGTGAATATCTTACCGAGAGAATATTTTCTCAAATTTCCATTTCAGATTTTTCTTTCCCATTTTAGGGAGTTCACCTTCTTTCCCTGAAGTAAGATTTGCCTTTGAACAGGGGAGGAGGAGAGCTGCAGTGTATTTTTATTGGAATGCCGGCACTTCTTTTCTTTTCTATGTGTTTTTTTTTTATTGGCAAAGGGAGCGCTGAGAATAAGATGGGGTGTATCCTTCACTGTCCTGGGCTAGGTCCTCTCCTTAGTCCAGGGACAATGCTAAAAGGCCCGGATGGTATTAACTTTGAAGAGAGACGGTTGACAGCTCCCAAGTGCTGATCAAGGGTGGTCAAAAAATCTATGAAAAAGTTGCAGTCAGTCAATGTGGAAATGAGAACAAACAGTCGTTTTGTTTGTAGACGTGCCCGTTGAGCTACCAAGGGTCTTCATTCACTTCTGGCTGGTACCCACCTTCTTACCCGTCAGAGTTCCTGCAGACGCTGCAACACATCTTCCATGCCAGGTTTAACAGGAGGTGGCTCTCAACATATAACCACAAACCGATACTCAGTGAGGCTCCCCTGGGAATCAGTGTCTGAGCATTGCAGCCAGCCTGGGGAATTCCCAGACGCATTTTTTGAAAGCAGTACACAGGAACAACTCTTGACACGTGACTCCTGTGATTGCATTTCGAGCCCCTACGATTTGGTTGCCCCTTTGATCACATCTCACAGACATGTTCGTCTCCAAAATCAGGCCGGAAAAAATGCTGCGATAATTATTTAGAGGAAATAGGAAGAGGGGAACCTCTCCCACTGCCAGCTACTATGCCCACAAAGATAACAAAAGATTTGGCAGAACATAGCACTGGGCATGTGCTATGTGGACTCTCCACCTTGAACTTCTTCCAGGAACCGGTGGTGAGAAATAACCACTTTGGTGAGCGCCCGAGAGGGATGTTCTAGAGAAAGCATGAGTTACACCGGTCTAAAAGCTCTGCATTAAGAGTAATGAAATGCTTTTATCAACGCTCTTTAAACTGTTTTACAAGGACTTTCTCCCCTGCCCGGGCCATTTTACATGCTTATTTACTACAGTGCAAATCATACTTCATGGAGCTGAGATGACAAATGAAGCCTGCCACAATTCTGCATGAAATGTAACCTGTTTTCTTAGGCGAGACAGGAGTTGACAGAGCATCAAACGATCGTGTTCCATCTATAACTTTCACTCTGTCAAGTCTTCTGTCCTCTGCATGCCAATTATAATAAATACAGCTGACTGCATATAGCCAGAGGAAAACGAAGGCGGCTTTCTAACTTATGTAAAACTAAAGGATCCAGACATTTCTAAATCTTTTGATTGTTTAAATAAAAGCAAGGCTCTATTCTCTTTGGTTTGAAGAAAATAAATGAAATGTAAGTAAGGATATTTAGCTCAGAGTAACATTCTCTTACAGGGGGAGCTGAAGACAGAAGGCGGTGCCAGTAAACCTGGCTGGGTGAAATATCTTTACCACGGGAAGCATTTCTGAGTTCATGAGAAGTAGTAACGCTTTATCCTCCCACAGGTATTAACACCTCAAACAACACAACAAGCGTATTGTTTGCTGGAGAGAAATAACCAAAACTACACAGCCCCTCCTCGCTTTTTTTTTTTTTGGAGGACTTTCTTCTGACATGCTGAAGGAAGAAAATTGTTTAAAAAATGTGTGCTTTCAAGAAATTATTTTTTGAGGTTTGTCTCAGTGTTAGTACACCTTTCATAGATAACGTGGTGCTTCTTGCTCAGCTGTTAGTCATAAAAGTAAGTTTGGATGTTATTTTTTATTTATAATTATGCTGTACAGAACCCCCCAGTATTGCAAGCTCACAATTAATATTACGTTCCTACTAAATAAACTATGCTACAACTAGTGGACAGGTGGTATGATTTCCTTCTTTTTCTCCTCCCTCAGTCTGAAAACAGAGAGGCCAGTCGCTCCATGTGGCCACTGGATACTTCTTAATGATTATTTCTATCCCAGACCATCACTGGTCTCGGCCTGAGCCTGATTTAAGGATCTACACTGGTCTCTCATGTTCACGCTGTGTTACCTAACTCAGAAAGTGAAGTTCACAAGCAGGATTAGCTCTGTGTGAAAAGGCAGAAATGCAGCGGGCAGCACATCGCCGCTGCTACGTGAACAGCAAAGGGAGAGGAAGCTCCACCAGAGCCTCGGGAAGAACGTGTCCACACTCCTCCAGAAGGTCCAAGTGCAGGCATGGCCAACCACTGCTGTTAAAGCAAGGGATGGAGATACAGGCAGAACCAAGACACTTGCGATTTCCAGTTGTCAGGGGTCTGTCTTTGTGCCTGGTGCCCTATTTTCTGGGTTTAGTGGGCGCCCTGGGACCCAAGTGCCTGGCCCTGTGTTTTACACGTTTACGTTCCGCCTTGTATGGATAGCGCAGATTACTCACAATTTGTTAAACACAGAAGGTAGGAAAGGAATTCGCAGAAAGTCAGGCAGCTTTACAATTTCAGTCACAAAAAGGTACGGCTTTAATGCAACCGCTTCTCAGGGGGCCTGGTATGGGGATGTTGCTCTCAGGAGTCCTGTTTCATAGGAAAAAAAAGTGTATTGCATCAAGGAAGTTACCACTATAAAAAGGATAAAAGATACAATTATAAACTGAATGTATATCTGTCAGAGACACACAGGCTAAGAGATAGTTTGCTTCGGAAGATATGTTAGATTATTTAATTATATTCTATTTTTATTTTGTCTATGTATAGATTTTTTTTTTTTAACTGAAGACTGCTTCATCCCTATTTCAGAAAGAAAATTACTGGTGACTAGAACATGTCAGAATAGAGACAGAGACTCGGGAAAATAGAGAATTGTCAGGTTGCTTTATCCTTTAGTGTATTAGAGAACAAGGCATTTGTTAGGACCAATCCTACCACAAAGAGAGCGAGGGCACCACCTGCTGTTCTACAAATGTATTTATTCAGGTCATGAAAATTACTCTTCAAGTACTTACTGCATTCAAAAACAGGCCTGCTAAACAAGCTGGACTTCTTTGGGAAAGCTTTCTCCTGAAATTTAAGCTTATGCAAGACAGTTTTAACAAATGTGTTTGCCATTACCTGTTCACACAATGAACTGTCCTGTAGCAACAATGCCGTCCATAAGTGACTGAGTATGGGGTACGTACAGATTTTTGAAAGCCAGAAAGTGTTTCACACTGCTTTTCTGCTTTAGTACATGGGATCTCCCTTCAATCAAGGCATCAAAATCCAGCGTTCACAACATTTACAGATCTGGTTGGTACTCGACAACCCCCGAAAAGTTTACTTGCTGACTTAAGTAGAAATAGCATCTTAAGCGTGACAATAGTTTAGGCCATTTTGTGAGCTGGAGGTTACGGAATAAATAGCTATTACTAGGTAAGTAAGGTATCAAACTATAGTTCAAGCAGTTTTTGAAAATTTTCATAGGACCTTGTTTCCAAAATGCTCCTAGTTGAGAAGACCCAGGTTAGTGCACACCCAGCTGCAGTGAGCAGTCCCTTCACTAGCAAAAAGGGATTGTATTTTTGCCCACGGATTTGATTTAAACATACATGCAGGACTTTTATAAAGTCAGCGGTCTGGCAGTTCTGAGACAATTCAAACCAACCCAATTAAATCCCTAGCTGACCAGGAGATAAACTGCAGAGCGCAATTACAAAGTCTGAGCAGCAGCTTGGATGCTCTCAGTTAGGGGAAGCTGAATGTCTGCTCAATTACTCCCAGACGCCACGAGGAATCCCCCTACAGTCTTCTCCTCCCGAATAACAAGCAGCACTTTGGAAAACCCTGCATCGGGCTGATTAGACACAACCCCAGTCTTGTATTTTATCGGCTGGTAAGGGACTTGTGTGAGGACTGGTCACATATAAGTAAAATGATCATCTGTCAAAACTTCCGTAAGAATTAAGAACCTGAAGGAAATGGCCTATTTCCATACAGTCATTTGGCCAGCTAATGTTCTCAACGATTTTAAGCGAAAGCGAGTTCAGAACAGCAGCAGCAACAGCCTCTTCGCAAATTTCAGAACAGAACATGAAACATTAACAAATTATGTGCTTTTGCCAAGGAAAAGGCTATCACAGCCCATTTCCTCTTCAGGCAACCAGAGCCAAGATTCACCTTGCAAGGTTATACGAGATATTTTAATTTTTATCCTGTTTAACTCAGTTCTCATTTGTGCATGAAAAATTCAAGGGAAGAGTAAACAACGTATAACTTGATTGCTTCCCATGAGCTAAGATGAAGTTGGCGGATCTTTGTAACATGTTCACATCAAACATCTTTCAGTAATAGATGCGTAACTCACATTTTGTCTATCAGTACCAGTTCTTACAAGGTAACAATAGAGTTGTCAATACAGTGCCCTGTTTTCCCCTTTTGAAGATGCTTTGTACATCTGAAAGATGTGCAAAACAAAAATAATCTAGGATTGCATCAAGCTTGTGCATTTATTGGTGGCTTATTAAAAATTAATTCATTGCTATAAATGAATGCTAGTAACAAATTAGTAAAAACTTTTTCTTTTCTTCTGGTTTTTTTTTTTTACACAAATAGTTTTATTACAAATGAATTCTTAAGAAATACACATGTAAGAAATTACACAAAGGCCTTGGTATTTGCAAAAATCTTTTGGTATTTGCATGGTAATAGTCTATAAAACACTTCTGGACACAGGTGTGCTCAAACAATGGTATCATTGCATAGAAATTCTTTAGAAATATTTGAGGCCACTTAGAATTTTTTTGGCACAATATTAACAAAAATAAGGCCTTAAACTTTTCAAAATCAAGTCATTCAGTGTGTGAGTAGTGTTTAAAACCCTGAAAAATCTTAAATACAGAATAAAGACTATAAGCTCAAAGCAGGACTTACTATAATAAACACAAATAGCTATTAACCTGGGTTCAGTCTCTGCAACTTCAGCATTGAAATGGTCTATGTAAAATGAACATTTCACATCATTTTTTGGCATTTAACACCTAATTCATGACACTGAAAAGAAGAAAACTTTTGTAAGCTTCTTTTTGAAATTATAAACTCAGAGCTTGATTTGCCTAATGGTTGATATCTATATAAATTACTAAAATATTTATATATATATTTTTTCTTGACCATTGCTGGGTCATTCTTTATTCCACAGGAAAGTTTGTTCTACTGCATAAAGAAGCTGCATAGTACCAACATAGCAGAAACACCTACTTGCCTGTTTGGGGAACCAATTTGGCAATCTCTTTCCAGATGTAGTCCCATTAAAACCAATAGCACTAACGACTACAAACAGAAGCAAAGATTTGCAGGATGGCACTCTATGTTGTGAAAAGATGGTTACATGTTGCTTAACCACAGTCTGTAATCCCAAAATTCTTTTTTACATTAGTATTGCTTTGTACAGGAACAATAAGTACATACCCAAGAGTCTGGGATTTTGAGACACCTAGATAATGGTAACAACAAACTTATCTGGGGAAGAAAAATGAACCTAAATATATAATACAAGAATGAGAAAGGGGGGTCAAACAGTATAAGGCAGAACTGCATACCTCCCAGCACCTTTGCATTTTTTCTGGATAAATGCTGACTTTTTATTCTATCAGTGCATTGCATTTATATAAAAAATACATATATTTTGATCAAAAGTGCCATTTGGCATGTCAACATTTGAAGCTTATCTTTTGTTGTCTCTTTTCTTCTTCAGCAAGGACAGGGCCAGTAAAGCAGTGTGTGTTAGTTATGCAAGTTCCTAAAAGGCACTTTACTGTTTTCATATTGGACAACAATGAGGTACATATGATATATGTCTAGGCTTCATTGCTGTTAAACGAATAGCACCATATTGTGTGAAATTAGTTGAAATTCAAAAGTCATTATGTTTTTCTCATACAGACTTGACAACGGCTAACATTTGAGCGCAGATCCCCTGCTTTCAAAGTTGAGGGAGTAGGTTTCCTGTTAAAAATAAATAAATGAAAAGAACCATTAATTGCTAATAGAAATACTCAGTTTTCAGGTTTATAATTGACAACACAAACTTTGCATGCAGCCAAGTGCCTCTTTAAGCTGTGCTGAATCAAGAAGGCGTCCCTGAGTTCTCCAACATGTATTCACTTTCAAGTTGCATCACAAACTATCACAAGATCAGTTTTAAACATCATCCACTTAGAGTTACTTCAGAATTCAGTTCTGTCATGAGGCTGAATGTTTTCTTAATGAGAAGACACTACCTGTTTCATCAGCAGTTTGAAAACATGCTGGAATCTGGGTAGTAAAAAAAATGAGGCAAAGAAACTGAAGACGTTTGACTGTTCATAAGTTTCTGCTAACTCTTGTGACTTTACAGAAAAATGAAAAGCCAAAGGAAATTATGCGATGCCATATAAAAAGACAAATCAAAACCTTTAGTCTCAAACCTATCCTAAGGAGTTACCCCTAGCAGGTGGAAATAAAGCATTCTCAGACAAAAGTGTACTTACATTTAAAGCTTTTCTTTAAAAAAGATCAAGAGTTTAGAGGAAACGGTAGAGTATTTCTGAATTATGATAGTGATGACTGAAGAAATGCCTAATGCCTCTGCCTTCAGCCGCATTTTATTCAGACATCCTTCTTCCAATATTAGGGAAAAGTAAATAATTGTTCAGCTCACTTAGTTCAACACCTGCACTAATTTCAAGTGGTTCTATTATGTGTTAACATCCACTAGGGGGAATGTTATGTTCTAACTTAATTTCAATCAGTACGTCAGCTTATCCCAGTTACAACTCAGTGGATGCAATCAAACATAGCGGCGATGTGAACACTGTTAGAGCATTCTGAAAGCAAAATACCAGGTACAAATGACACATTGTAAACACTAACGGAAGATACATTCATTAATTCCCCCAAAAGCTCTTACAACGTTTTTCTTTTTGTTATGAAAATCATTAACCACACACTCTAAACAGGCTGGGGCACAGCCACTATTTGAACCACGTATTATAATCAAACAATACTTCTCTTATTCAGCGACAAGGCTTGACTGAGTCTCAAACACTGATAAATAAATCATGAACTTACTTGAACATCTCATTCCTCTCTATAGTGGCAAGCCAGAAGCTGTAAGCGTTCGCATAATAATTGCAGGTGCCCCGGCCGTGGCATTCAATAAAGGGAGCACTGCGAAACTCCTCTAGGCAGGAACCAGGAGACGCCAGGGCCTGGCCAGAGCCCTCCGCACCGGCGCTGGTGTGCTAGAAAAATGCAAAAGCATCAGTCAGAAAGGAACTTTTTAGCTCTTCTGCTACAAAACCTATTAAGTCTCTTGCACATATATTTCTTCCTAAGCCTCTCCTTGTCCTCTGTCGTGTCCGTCTGCTGTTTTGTCCCTCAGCTCAAGGAGGAGCAAGAAGGTGGAGGTGAAGGGCTCCAGAGCGGGCACTGGGTTCTTCCGCTTAAGGGCAGCACAACATACCAGCAACATCAACTTCCAGGCAGCGGTACGCACAGAAATCCTTCAGGACTGACAGTAGGATCCAAGCCACCTCTACGTTAGCAACAGGCCAGGGCCCCCTCTCCAGCCCAGGATGCACACAGACTGGTATGGTTTATATCCCAGCAGCTCAACCCAACTCCTGCCCAAAATCCCGCTGGCCTCTCTCCCACTGCGCAGTGCTAACAGCTCTGAATCCATGCTGTTTCTCAGACCATGCCCAGACCTTGCCCCGGAAAGCGGCTGTTGATAGAGGACATGAGCTTGCCAGGAAGCATGCTAACAACTAACCACTACAGCGGACTACAGAGTCTCTCTTCCAGGCCACTCCTCCGCCCTGTTTATTTTACTAGTATAGATACAGCTGAAGAAACTGGATAAAAGGTCAAAAATGCCATTTGAAAACTGAAGGCTTATTCATCAAAAAATGGGAAGAGGACAGACACTGATATGCTACCCCTCTAGGAAGCTACTGCAACATAGCTGTAGAAGGAAAATGGAAAATTATACTTATTTCCTCATTTATTCAGCACTTGGGTCTGACGCTGGAGCTGCAAACAAGAGAGCAAGCTATGTACATTTCCCCCAAAGAGAACAACTAACTGCTATTGCATTATTCTCATTTAGTAATTAGCCAGAATCTTTTTAAAGTCACCAGAAAGGGTAGAGGTCTAATGCCCTCCTAAGACCTAAGGTGACATAGTCAGATATTAACTTTCCCAGAGCAGGAGTGTAGATCAAACGCCTGAAACAAATGCTTTTCTGAACCCAGAGTACGCCCCAGTGCACTTACCATGACAAAGGAGTAACCAATCCAAAGTGAACTCCAGCCTTCAGGACACGGTGGTATTTGAATTGTTTGACTGTGAACAGCTATTACCATAGCAGGAGCTTCACACACAGAGCATCTGGAAAGACAGACACAAATGAGCTACATGCATTTGAGGAATAATACTTCTCTTTTCAGAAGTTACTTTCTTTAAAGAATCCTGAATTAGAAAAATGCTGGCAGTTTCAAAAACAAAGGAAAATCAAAATGTTTCGTTTAGAAAAACAACCAGCAAGTTCTTTTTTCTTTTTTTTTTCCCCTCATTTACTTAGGGACAACCTAACTATTAAGTCTTATTCCTATTAGCCTTCCTTTGAGCAAAGATCAAGAGACCTCTTATCTCAATATTTAAATTTGTCTTTTTCTAGTCTCATTTGTACTACGGTTTCTAAAAGTACTCATGCCATGAACATGAGAGGCAAATAGCCAAACGTTGTAACTCAGCAAGTATCATTTAAAAAATGGTCTATTGTTGATCTGAGACAAATACCAGCAATTCATCATCCTAAGCGTAGCCCTGAGTGACTTCCAGAGAGAAAGCCATCTCTCTGGAAAATGTCTTACAGAGGTAATCACCGCTAATCTTCTCCATGCATTTTCCTTGAAAGTGGCTTTTATTTACATCTGTGGTCTTTATCTCCAGTAAGAAACTTCTAGGGAAGTAACTTGAACAATGAATTTGAAAGCAACTCTTCTGAAAGCTATGCAGCATCAGTTCTTTTACTTTAGATAAATTCATCGTGTCTCAGACTGCTAGGTTACTGAATAATCCTATGAACAATCGCGCCTTCACAGGAGAATCACAAAAAAAATGTGAGTCGGGCTGGAAATTTTAATATGGGAGCTGGTTCTCATACATTATCTCTCGTTCTTGCCTACAATCCATTTTCTCTTGTCCAACTCCTAAACTGGCTACTGCAGTTAGCTATGATGAAAATGATTCAAAACAGATACTTAGAACTAAACAGTCTGATTCCTATTATCAGAGTGGTGAAAAGAATCAAGTGCAAAATGGATTAAGTTGGATTCTGGAAAATGCACAGAAGCAAAGGAATTCAGAATGAAAGCTTTCTATTTCTCACTTGTGAAGACTGCTTTCATACCTACTGCCTTCATCTTTAGTGCAGAAGTAAGACAGTTATTTTAAGAAACACATCAATGAAAGAGTAAGTTAAAAGAAGAATGTAAAGCTGCCTCTATTCTTGGAGCTCTGCTTTGCTTCAAGGGATTTCTGGTATTTCAGTTGGAAAGCCTTACATGAAAGAAGTCCCATGACCAAAGGCAGCAAGGGACACTTCTACACCTTTTCAACTTTTGGACAGGGAAAACTGTTGGTTTAAAAGCCTCGACTAATAAAATAAATTGAAAGAACAGTCTTCTCAGATTCCTTGCTGGTTTAAAAAATGCGTATTACAATTATCTCACTCTCTGCTATGGCTAAAAAGAGAAAAACCCAATGTTGGTGGGTACCTCCTTGAGCAAGAGTTTCAAAAGTGATTGTTAGAGGTTATTTTGGGTGCTTCATCGGGGATGGCATAAGAGGAACATGAATTTCAGAGGCTGGTGATTTGAATTTTTCTGAAGGTCCTTCCCATTCCCATCCAATGAACAACCAAAAAAGTAAGACCAACAAAAACTATAGTCTCTCTTGAGAATCTTGCCCTCAATCTGCCCACTCCTTGCCAAGGCACACCAATTTCTATGGCACTAAACCAAAAATAGATTACACAGTACAACTGCAGACACAAGATGGATTCTATTATGCAAAATAAATATCAAATGCTTTGCAGCAGATCCAAATAGTTTTTTGAACATACCAAGATGTCAAGTCTACAACCCACTGATGATTTGAATTGTCCTTTCTCTTGGGTGGTATATACAGCCCCGAGAAAATAACAGCAATCTTCACTCCCATTCACTTTATATCGCAGGAAGAGGGATCAGCAAGAGCTGATACAGATTAGAAGCAATGATAGGAAGCATAATAATGGCTATATTTAATGATTATCATTTAAGTTGTAAGTTGGAGATTCCCTTGTCAGATTCTTATCTAACAACAGTGGTACGAGTTCACCACACTTGTGTTCAGCACTGAGCATATTATGCCAGGGTACTTTTTGCTAGTGGCCTTAAAATTTAAAATAGATCAGAAGTTCAATGTGTTGGACTGATGCAGAACAATTATGTGTGATATAAGTGCCACACTTCATGCTAGCTGAGAATCTGGAATTATTAAAAGATAGATGATTGACTTTGCAACTTTTTCCGTTAATTCAGACAATAATGGCTGTATTCAAGCAGTATGTCCAAAACAATGGAAGAAGCCTGGCAGTGTACTGTACGATAAATAATGCTACCACTTTCAAAGAAAAGGACACTGAGCCCTAAACAGCTTCTAGCTATGGCTAGTCAAAAAAAAAAAGGAGAATTGTTTTCAACAGGAATCGTGAATAAATTCAAAACAACTTCTCCTTCAAAGTACATCATTGCTTTTGCAAAATACCATTTCAAAGTAAATCTTTTCACTTCAGTTAGACTCAAAATAGACTATTTGTTTGGGTTTCCCCCCAAATGGCTTTATTTTTGATCAAAGTCTAAACTGAAAACATGCACACTTTGAAACATTTCAAAGGAACTCAAAATTTAAAGGCAGGAAATAAAAATATGCAGAGTAAAAGCCTTTTCAAAAAGCTAAAGTACCATGCGCACTTTTCACAGGCTTCTGCGTTTTACAAAGACAGCAGAACTGAAAGCGTACCTGCTGATGAATGGTCTGATACTATCACCAGTGATAGGAGCCATACTCATTGGCATGGGTTCAGGAGTGGACAGCCAGTAGGAATAGTCATTCCTTGATGCAAAGTTACATACATTGTTGATATTGCAGAATAAGAAAGGCATTGTACTAAATTTACGAAGACAGCTTCCTGCCGTGCCTGAAAAGTTAAGTGAAAAGTTACTTGTTAACCCATTTTTGTCAAACCATTGCCAACTGCCAAGCAAATATTTCCAAGAGCAGCTGAAAAGCAGACAACCCAGTTCTCTCGGAGAAAGTGACTTCTTTAAGCTCCACAAGGAAGGAACAGGGCAAGGCAGGGACTAGCTGAGTCTCGCCTGTAGAATTATGGAATAACTTAGGTTGGAACAGACCTTTATAGGTAATTTATTCTGAATCCCTGCCAGTTAGACCAGGTTGCTTAGGTCCATAGCCAGTAGAGTTTTGAGTATCTCCAAAGAGAGAGATTCAACAGCCTCTGTGGGGTCCTGTTCCAGTGTTTGAGCATCAGCATGGTAAAAAAGCTTTTCTTTATGTTTCACTGGAATACATCTCATACTTGTGTCCATCGCGTCTTCAGTCACTGAGCCCCTCTGAGAAGAGTTTGGCCCCACCTTCTCTACCCTCCCTGTAGAGGGGGCTGAGCAAACCTAGTTCCATCAGACTGTCCAGACCCCACTAGCCGCCTTTGTAGCCAGCTGTTGTATTCACTGTGGTGTATTAACGTTTTCCTTGTTCTGTTCCTTGTGCCCTGAAGTCTGGGCACAATATACCAAATGTGGTCTCACAACTGCCGAACAGAGGGGCAGCATCACTTCCCTCCATCTGCTGGTTGCACTTTTGCTAATAGAGCCCCGTAGGCTGGGCAGTGGGGAATGGGCACACAGCCAACTCGTGTTCAGTGTTGCTCACCAGGACGCCCAGGTCCTTTTTTGCAAAGCATCTTTCTAGCAGTCTGTACTGCTGCTACTGGAAATAGCAGTCGGTCCCCAGTCTGTGCTGCTGCACAAGGTTACTTCATTCTAGGTGTACCTCTTTGCCTTAACTGAACTTCTTGAGGTTCTACTCAGCCCTTTTCTCCAGCTTGGCCAGGTCGCTCTGAATGGCAGCTGCGTCTGCTAGGGAATCAACCATTCCTCCCAATCTGGCACTACCTACAAACTTGCTGAGAGTGCACTCTATTGCATCACCCAAGTCATTAATAAATTCATTAAACAGTATTGGCCCAATACTAATTCCCAAGGGACAATACCAATCAACAACCACCACTCAGACTTTGTAGATCTGATTACATCCCTCTGAGCTTTGCAGACCCACCAATTTTCCACTCACCTTATCACCTACTTAGCCAGCCTAATCTCACTAATTTGACAACAAAGATACTATGGATGACTATGTCAAAGGCTTTGATAAAGACTTTCTTAAACAAACTGACACTGTTTCCACTATACACCAAGCCATTATTTGTACTAACCTAGAAGGCATAACAAAGCACCAGCTAGCCAAGAAAAATCACACAGGTTTGTCCAATCCAGTTCTACAAATTAAAGAAACATTTGGTTTGTAACCAATTCTAATTGGATTCTAATTTGGTCTCCACTTACCCAGATCTTGGCCATGTGCTCTTTCATTGCCCTGTACATAAAGCAAGGAGTAGCCATGGTAAATCAGCCTTGTTCCAAATGGACATGATGGTTCTTCAGTGGTTTGACTGTGTCTGGTAACAAGGAAGCCATGAGCAACAGATGGTGCACCTGGTGGGCCCATAGCCCCAGGCAAACCTTCAGGGCCAGGTGGACCAGGGAATCCTCGGGGCCCTACAATACAGAGAATCTCCATTTATCTCTACAGACAGCAGTACTCTGCCTACGTTAACTAAAGAAGTGAAATCAGATATATTCACGCCTAATCTCCTATGTTATTTTTCTGTGAAGGAATCAAGTCTTTGAAGGACTCACGGGCTTACCTGGGGGACCATAAGGACCAGCTTCTCCCTTTTGCCCAGGTTTGCCATCGAACCCTGGACTACCAGGTGGTCCAGGTACACCTGAAGGTCCTGTCACCCCTGTTGAAAAACAAAAAATAGTTATTACTGGATATTACTTCGTGTTAGTTCTGACTTTTTGGCTTTTAATACAGTATGGCGATGGCACAGGCACACCTCAGCATAAACTGAACTCATGCAGATTCAGTGCATATATTTCAATATCTAGAGCACATATGAGGGTTACTGCAGGCAAAATGATTATAGTAGAGAAGAACAGAGAAGTAAGCAGAGGGTGTGCTTCTGAAATAGCTATTATTCACCACGAATATGAAAAAGGGCAGCAACGTCTTCCCTCTCTGCTTAACATATGACTCAATCAACAATAGACCAAAAAAGTAGGGTCATGAACAGTGGGAAAATCAGTATTCTCTTAGCTTCTTCCCAAAGCGGTTTTCAGACATATATTATGTCTTCCTTTTATCAATTCCTAGGGATACTTTGAGTCCTACACAAACTCAGTAACTCTAACTTTGGGAAGAAGTTAATACCATCACCACCACACCAACATTTCTCTGGCACACCAGAAGCTTTAGACAGTCACAGCTGTCCTTTCCCTGATCACTCAAAAAGCAATATTGTGTTCATGTATTAAACCGACTACTAGAGAACAGCAACAGAACCCATACAAGCAAACCCATGCAACTTTCAATCACTGAAATTATTTCATAGCTACTTCCTAATGGACAGCAGTTGCAGAGTTGTAACCCCACCTTCAAGAGCAAGCTTCCATATCTATTACATTAAATAGAAAGAAGATATTCATTATAATAATCCACCACAATCCCCCATCATCTTCTCATAAATCAATCAGGAACAAAACTTTCCCTTAGTATCTTAATAGCTATAGAACACCTCTGAGCTCCTACTCTCCAGGTCCTGCCATTCTGAAGGACACATGTGCTTGTGCCAGTATTTCATTTGTCTTACCCTTTGTTCCATTCTTTTATTCTCCAATGTGTTTAATTTTTGCAGTTCACACTTTCTTTATAGAAATTGCAATGTCTGGATATAAAGTAATAACTATAAATACTATAAATACTTAAAGGGAAGGTGCTGGGAGGAGGGGGCCAATCTTTTTTCAGTGGTGCCCAGTGATAGGACAAGAGGTAACGGGCACAAACTTGAACATAGGAGGTTCTATCTCAACATGAGGAGGAACTTCTTTCCTTTGAGGGTGGCAGAGCACTGGAACAGGCTGCCCAGAGAGGTGGTGGAGTCACTGACTCTGGAGACATTCAAAACCCACCTGGACACCATCCTGTGCAACCTGCTCTAGATGAACTTGCTCTGGCAGGAGGTTTGGACTAGATGATCTCCAGAGGTCCCTTCCAACCCCTATGATTCTATGATATAAGGAAAAATTTCTTCACAGAAAGGGTTATCAAGCCTTGGAACAGGCTGCCCAGGAAAGTGGTTGAGTGGCCATCCCTGAAGGTATTTAAAAGACATGGAGAAGCAGTGCTGAGGGACATGGTTCAGTGGTAACTTCGCAGTGCTAGGTTAACTGCTGGATTTGATGATCTTAACGGTCTCTTCCAACCAAAACAATTCTATGGTTCTATGATTAGAATCTATGATTCTATCCTAAAATCTAGGACTATGGAACAAGCTTCCTCAGGAAGCACTTTCAACTTCAAGATCAAGGTGGTCTTCCTCATGCTTGTCTTCTCCCACAGACACACAGTAATTAAGTTTGGATTCAACACTAAAGCAGAAGATACCCTAACAAACACATTCTGGGGAAAGGATGAGCAGTGTGTTACAAGTCACCCTGCTTACTGCTGATCTCAGATACTGATGTGATGCCTGCAGAGTGAGAGCCTATAAAAAAATCACTAGAAAGGCATCTGTTTCTGGGACTCCTTTGGATGAGCTTCAAAAAAGAGACTCTTCCTCATTGCTAACAAAATTCAAGTGGCTTATAAAAAGCTGGATAATGTTATAACAAAAATCTTTTAGTGTCTAGCCAACCATGTGTCTATTTTTACATTACTTAAAACGTATTTCTACTGGCAAGTTAGAAACTCTCACCTTGCTGTCCTTTGGGACCTGGAAGTCCAGGGAATCCTTTGAGACCAACTGGTCCAACAGGGCCAGGTAAGCCAGGATCCCCTTTAACAAGCTGAAAAGCACCTGGTGGGCCTGGTGGGCCTTGTAAACCTGCCAAAGTTAACAGAGGAAATCAGCACATATTTAGTATAGAAAAGTGAGAAAACAGTGTTACCTCATAATGCCATTGATGTAGTCAGAGAGTAGACAGAGCCTATAGCTACAGGATATCATTGTGTCCAATACTTTACATAAGCATTGAGTGGGGTCACACCTGTTAAGAAGCCAAACCCAAAGCTGAATGAGGGTAGAAGACAATGGGTTCAAAGTACAATGGGGGAAGCAGCCTGCCTGGCTGGGCCTCTGCCACTGACGAGCCTCTGGTAATACCTAAGTAGCTGCACAAGCTGCTGCTGAAAACCATATTGCTACCTCCTACCTTCCTACCTCCCACCACAAAGAAAATGGTGTCCACCACCTCAACTGCAAGGCTGTGGCTGAAACCCAAATGGAAGCATGACAGCCTATCTATACTGACATCTCCACCCAAACAGACCTCTCAAGGACTGAAATAGCTGTCCAGACCTTAGCTTGCATAGACTTCTCTCAGCAAATTTGTGGGTGACACCATGCTGAGTGGTGTAGTCAATATGCCAGGGGGAAGGAGCACTATCCAGAGGGACCTGGACAAGCTTGAGAAGTAGGCCCATGTGAACTTCATGGAGTTCAACAAGGCCAAGTGCAAGGTCCTTCACCTGGGTCTGGGCAATCCCCAATATCAGTACAGACTGGGGAATGAATGGATTGAGAGTAGCCCTGCTGAGAAGGACTTGGGGGTAATGGTGGATGAAAAATTGGATATAAGCCGGCAATGTGTGCTCACAGCCCAGGGAGCCAATCATACTCTCAGCTACATGCTCCACTGCTCTAATGAGATCCCACCTGGAGAACTGTATACAGCTCTGAGGTCCCCAGTGTAAGAAAGACACAGATTTGTTGGGGCAGGTTGAGAGGAGGCCCATGAAAATGATTAGAGGGCTCAAACACCGCTCCTATGAACAAAGGTTGAGGGAGCTGAACGTGTTCAGCATGGAGAAGGCTCCGGGGAGACCTTTTTGTGGCATTCCAATATATAAAGGGGCCTTATAAGAAAGTCCAAGAGAGACTTTTTACCAGGGTCTGGAGTGACAGGACAAGAGGCACTGATTTTAAACAGAAAGAGGGCACATTTAGACTGGAATTGTGGGGTGTTTTTTGCGTTTATTTTTTTTTGTTTGTTTGTTTTTCTTTTTTTTTTTTTTTTTACAATGAGGGTGATGAGATACTAGAACAGGTTGCCCAGAGAAGTTGTGGATACCTCATCATTGGAAATGTTAAGATTAAGGTTGGATGGAGCTTTGAGCAACCTGATCTAGTGAAATGTGTCCCTGCCCATGGAAGAGGGGTTGGACTAGATGATCTCTGAATGTCCTTTTCAACCCAAACCATTCCATGATTCTATGGTTCTAGGATACCATTTAAAGATTCTAATAATGACAAAACCTCAATATTAATTTTTCAGAGCAGGAGATAAATACATTCACTCTCTACCCAATACTTAAATCTAATCTGACCATTCAGATGCTGATACCATGATACCTGGTTTCACAGTCTGCCTTTTTGCACTGAATAAAAAAAGGGAGTGAGATATCCATTCATTAGTCACAAATAACCATTTTAACAACAACATCTGATAAAAAACCCCAAGTCTTTATATTGTACCTTTAGATCCAGGAAGACCTTGGTCACCTCGCTCACCCTTAAGGCCTGGGAAGCCAGGAGATCCTTTTGGACCTGAAGTCAAAGGAAATATTTACATGGAAATTCAATAATTTATTGATTTGGAAGGATATGTGCAGAATAATCATGTACAACCTCATGATCATGTATGGGCCATGACTTTATTCGCACAAGTACTTTTTAACTGTTTGCAAGAACAAGATACAAACAGCAGCACTAAGTCACCAAAGACTGATAAAGAAAAAAATCTCTTACTTTAATCAAAAATATCTTCCCCTAAATTACAAAAATTCTTTTTTTTCGAATAACTGCATTTTTTATACACTTGGTGTTTTCATGTATATGAGGGCGACAGTAGCAGCAATATAATCGGCAACGGAGAAATACTGAGCCCGTCTTTCCTCAAATATAGCTATAACATTTGCCTCTCCAATTCTCAAGAAAATCTTGCAGAGTCTCGACCGGTAACATCTAAACAATTATTTCACATCTACCTTTTAAAGCAAGTGCACACTTAAAATTGGCAAAATAACAGGCAAAAGGCAAAAAACCTTGAGAAAAATATCAATGTCCTTATATGCTTTTTGATGCAGCTTTCCACATCCTATTTCAATAATTTGTAACATAAAGTCAACATTCTTTGAGCATCTTTTCTGAGAGAGGAAGGATATGAAAGAGTCATCTTTGCATGCTTTTTAGGAATACAGTAAATTTTCTTCTCACCTGGAACGCCTGGAACTCCTGGAGGTCCCAGATCACCCTTTTGACCAATATCTCCTGGTAAACCAGGACTACCCTATATAAAAGAAAATGTGAAGTATAGTTATCCTACACTATTATGATATGACTCTCAAATAGGCTGTGTATTTCTGGAAATCTGTGAAAAAAATTTAATGAGAGAAAAAACATTAAGTTTAAGGAATGGTTATTCTCTACCATGATTGGATGAGAAGCTTCTCTTACAGGAAGCATGGCAACTTGTTTTTGCGAAACTATTTTTTGCCTAAAAAAGATCAGAATAAGGTCTCACTAACAGTTTATCTGATAAAAGTTTCTCAACCATAGACCATATTGTTATGAAAAACATCAGCGAGCACAAATCTCAGCAAATACTAATTTCAGTGCAGCCCCAGCAGGTGGTTGCTAGTCAGATAATTAAATGGGTTAATTCTAGACCACAGCAGACTTGAAAACTTCTTCATCCATATGTGGAATGAAAATAAATGTGCTCAACAGTTTACAATCCTCTGAAGATTTTTACTTCTCAACAGGACTAAAATACTCAAGGACTTAAACACTTCAAACAATGCAAATTCCTCCTTCTGCCTTCACTATTATAAACTGCTCTCATGAAATTAATGGTAACAACATTTTAGCCTCACTTCAAGGAAAACCAAGCCCATATTTCAAAGGACACTGTACATAGTCATTTAAATTTCCTTTTCTTGTTTGTTGCAGATCATCTGCAAAAAGCTTGTAAGTGTAGAGTTTCTCCCTGAGTAAAGCAATATTGCAGCGATAGTCCCCTATATAATAAAACATGGAATGCAGGTGGAGGAAAGAAACTCCTTTTGCTACGTAACTTGCCAATCGGAGGCTGGAGATTTGAACTGAGTACTCAGTGAAAAATAGTATCAGTGGTAGGATTCATCTCATCATATTTGGAAAGCAATAGAATAGACACACAGAGGAGTGATTTTTCATTTGACGTTAGTTGCTTACAATAAGGTGAGAAGAATGGCTGTCTACAAACGTCTAATTCTTTCCACTGACTATAAAGGGAGAAGAGATGACTAGCTCAAAAACAGATGTCAACAGTGAGACTTCCAATTTTAAACAAAAAGAAATGCTACCCTCGGAGTGGTAAGGGAGGTATTAATAAAGTAAGGTTCCCTGGTTTCCTTCAGTCACATAGTCACAGTATGCAGGACTGTTTAAAGAAATGCCCTCTCTTTGCATCATAACATGTGAACTTCTATTGCATAAACCAGGAGAGCTAACATTCATTCAGAAGACAGTCATGAGTCAGACAATCTCATTAAAAGAGGTTTTTTTGTAACTTTTTTTAGGTTATAGTTATAAAATGGAATTATTTATAAAATGAGCTTATTGGAAGCTTTCCATCAAAATACTTTTTCCATAACCGTATGTAGTTTCTTAAACTTTTTCTTCCCATCAGATATATCTTGGCAAACAACATTTCGGTTTGGATCTGCTCCAAACAAAACAAAACTATTTCAGTTCATGAAAATGATGAAAATGTTTCTGTTCTCATTTCAACGTTAAGATGCACATAAAATCCCATGGAATTTGTATTTCACAGTCTGATCTCTGCATTCACTTTTTTTGGATAGGATTTTTGGGCAGGCTGTGTCACCCATGTTGTAACGAAATCTCCTTTCTGTAGAAGCAACTGAGTTGTAATCAGGGCAAGAGCCTGTCACATTGGGGAGGATGAAGACATTAGAAACCCAGCGTAGTAGGTACCACCTGAGGAAGTTTAATATTGGAATAACTCTCACTGAGCATTTCACATTGAGTTACCAACACAATACTATGCATTGTGGCTCAAGGATAGTAAATCATTTTCTTCTGACTGAAGGAATGGAATCAAAAGCCTTTGGCTTTTCCCATTCTTGATACACAAACAGTCTTGGACTGAAGTATCAACCCGTGAAAGGCTTTAGAATTTCCTGGAGTAAAGAAATTTAGCTCTCTGCCGAAGTACTGCAAATTCTTAAAACACGGAAAATATACTGGAATGTTATTTTGAAATTTATTATCTTCAAAGATAAAAAGGCATAGCCAAGATCTAGTGTCGGAACACGGAAGCAAATCCTTAATGCCTCTGTGAAGTGACTCCTAGATACAGAAATGCAGTATCTAGACGCAGTAGACCTTTGCATTATCAAGAATAACGTGGACCTTTTAGACCCACCACCAATATCTACTTTTCACATCAGGACCTTATTCTTGAGCTTTCCTTCCTTTTGTACACTAGGAATTGTTGAGTCATACCTACCTAGTTTCTTATTCGTTATTCCATAACTAATAAGATTATTAATAAAATAATAATAATTGTTATTGTTATTGCTATTCTTATTATTTTCTTACTAAGAAAGAGGAAATGGAAAGTTAAAATATAGAGCGTATTTTTCAGTGTGGAAAAAGGCAGCAGACACTCAGAGAGAAAGAGTATAGAAGACCAACTGTTCTGTGTGACTGTCCTATTCTACCTCATTCTCCTTAATATACAGAAAAGGGACTGGTTTAGATCAGGGAAAATGAATAATATATGACAACAATGTATTAATAGCATTGCCTGTTTGTATTTCTAAATCAGCAGCTATATTTCATCACTGACAGTACTGAAAGTGCACTTTATTTGAAAGGTTTCATAACAAAAGCAAACAGTTCAGGTATTTTCAGAAGGCAATTTATCGTGAAATATGCAACCTTTAAAATTAACTACTAATGCATTTGCAGGATTTATGGATGTGCTGCAGCCATCCTGTACTGTTAATACACTGTAAATTATATTCTGGGTGTTGTATGTTACCACTCACTATCTATAAATTTCTAATAAGTTCATTAGCTCACTGGGGCTTATTGGTAGGCAGCTTTTAAAAGGAGAGAATTGAAAGGTTTTCAAACCGACTTTACACCGTCAGCAGTGAGTCCAAAGGCACTTTGAGCACAAAGTATCATTATTTTGAAAGAGAAACATCTACGATTAATATATCCATTAATTAAAAGAAGCAGCTTTCAGCAATTCTGGAGTGTACTGAAAGTAACTTACTGGCAGTCCCTGGAAACCTGGATCACCTTTGATTCCTGGACCCCCAGGAGTCCCAGGCCAGCCATTGCTGCCCTGTTCTCCTTTGGCCCCTTTCAGACCTGGGGGTCCTGGTGGCCCCATTGGACCTGGTAAACCTACAAACCAGAAGAAGGCATTTAGTGGCAAAATTTGTTCAGAGCAGCACCGGATGGAGGATGAGTTGACTTAATCTACAGATGGGGAGAACCAAAGTAATTATTGTCGTATTTCAAGAAAATAAGTAGGAGAATCTGTGGCAGGGAGGTCCATATGACTCCCCATCTGAATGGACATCTACAATTTATCAGCCTGTGGCTAATAGAAAATAGTGGAGAGTTTTCTATATGTGCCCATATGGTGGTATGTTCTCAGGTATCAACATGCTAGAGACATATGGCAGCTCTGCTCTACTCTCCTCCTTAACCTCTAGCACAGGGCCACTGCTAAGATAAGGCCATGATGGGCTATTTTTAAACACATTAACGTTCCAGGACTTCGGAACAGACAGCTGTGGCTGCCTCAAAACAGTAAATAAAGTCCCAAGGGAAACACGGAAATGGGAGGCAAACTTCTCAATGTCAGGAAGACTTCTGGACAAAACCAACTGTCTGAGGACGTAAAATCAGCCTGTTCCGGGACATAATGCCAAACTGCCTATGAAGGGGAGCTTTTCCCTGGTCTGTGAGAAGATAAACAAGTATATGCAATATTGATTATATTATTAATTAATAAGGCGAGCTTTGATTAACAGCAGTACATTAAGATAAAGAATACCTGGAAGGCCAGGTTGGCCTTGGGGTCCTCGGTCTCCTTTAGGGCCCTCAATTGCACTTCCTGGTAGTCCAGGAAGACCTTGGTTGCCCTTAGGGCCTGGTGGACCAGCATATCCTGGTTCTCCTTTCAGGCCTGGGATCCCCGGACTTCCGGGGGATCCTGGAAAACCCACATCACCTTTCACACCTAAGATTTGAAACAACCCCCAAAAGATGATTAGAGAAAGAATCACAATCACTGGAGTCTTCTGCTTTATTATCCACTTATAGTAAGCTTTATTCCTTAAGAAAATACTGACCTTGCCTTTGTACATTTGTATAAAAATGCAAAACTTTAAGAAAACTGTACTGTTCTCCACACTATGACATAAAATGAGGAAAAGAGTAGCTTGACTGACATATCTTCTCTTAGCTAAACTGATCACCAGGCTATTTTAATTCACTCTACAAATAGATGAACATCCATCATCTCTCCATCAGTCCTTCCACAAGGAATATAAAGCCCCCAAACCCTTACTCCATTACAATTATTATTGCTATAGCTGAGTAATGGATGTTTTGCTTGACTAAGCATAAAAGGACTTGCTCCTGGAGAAAAATGGAGTATTTTTTTTAACTAAGATCTAGATATAGACACTTAGTACTTACTTTCAGGCTTGTACAAATAGTTAACATTTGCTATTCAGTCGAATTTTATATCATGATTGAGCAAAAAGAACACAGATTAGCTGGTATAATAATAAGAGAAATAAAATGTATAAAGAACACTATCCCTGGCTCTTTGCCTAGAAAAAACGGTCTTTAAATCCTGGGCTTGTTTTTTTGGAACTACAATACATTTGGAACACAAATTATGTCAGCTGCATATCTATTTACTCTAAACCCAGATCCTTTTAAATGAGCTGTGCTGACAAAATAAGAGAGATGGGCAAGGTGAGAAAAGCGCTCTTATAATCTAGCATTCTACATGCCTTACTGAGCTATGATTAGAAAATTTGCTTATCAAAGTCAGTTCGCTAACATGAGGGCTTTCTCAGCAATTAATGACTATTAATTACTCTGAGATGGTAAATAAAAGATATTCTAAAATTCTGGTTTATCACGTTTGATTGTCCACACAAGTTTCCCGTATTTATAGACTGAATGAGTGAGGTAGGGCACTGATATTTCAAGCTATGCAAGTTCTTCAAAATCTGCCATGTCATGTTAATTTCACAGATGGAGTAGTTGAATCTTTTTAGTTTGAAAATCCTTTAATTGTACACAATTTCCTTTATCAGCAGCAGCCTGATGCTTCTTCACTACTGTATCTATTGCAGTCTAGTGTCTAGGACGTATTTATTTGGAGCATGGTGCATTACAGACACCTTGAAGAAGCACTGACTCACACTAATCAAGCCATTCTCACAGCACAGTGTAGTGACACACTCTGCACAGATCATAAGCGGTCTTGAAATTGTCCTAGCTACGTGCTTGTACCCAAGCTAATCAGTCCCGAGTCCAGGTAATAACGATTTTCAGTAAGATCTCATCAGGTCTCTGCTACCTTTTGCATCTCTGCACCATGCTCCTGGGCATAGCTTAGACATGCTCTACTGAGCCATAGAGAGTAACTACTTTAGCAGTGAATAAAATTGCACCTGGGCTGCACAACAGACCCGGGTAAAAAAATTACTGCAGTGTCCTGGCCACGAAACTACTGTCTTCAGATTTCTGGTGCACAGAGCCTCACTAGACTTTGATTCTTGCAAAATTAGTACAAAACCAGAAATACTTGGGAGTCAAAAGCACAGCACACCAATACGAGAGTTATTTATATTACCTCATCACAGCACAGCTTGCAGTAAATTCCACACTATGAATAATTACCTATTTTAGGGCATATCTAACTCATGTCCAAGATGCTGCCACTGTAACAGAAATTAGTATTTAAGCCTCTCAGAGTTTCTGCCTGCTCTGAAAAGGTATAGCATTTAAAAGAATGAAGTAGAAAGCATGTCTGAATTGCAGAATTATGTTTATAGTTTGTTGGGAGGGAGGTTTGCTGCTTGTTTAAAGAGGTGTTTTACCTTTATCTCCCTTTGCACCAGGAAATCCTGGAAGTCCTCTACCAGGAATACCTGTAATACAGAGGCAGCAAAAAATCAGAAGATGGGACAGTACTTAAATGTAACATGTAATGAACAAAGCTCTATTAAGCAAATATAAAATCTAAATAAATGGTTTATGCAAAAGTTCTTCAGGGCAGAGACTGTCTCCGTTATGTATCGGTATTGTATCTAGCACAATGGGCCCCGTATGACTGAAAACCCTAGCCTAAGAAAAGGCAAGCCTGCTCCATTATTTCACAGCTAAGACGCAGGCTGAAATTAATTCCAAAACACGCCAGTTCTTTAAAGTGTTGCCAGCTTTTGTGAAAGAAATTCTTTCAAGATTACACTGATTAAGCGCAGTTGCTCATCTAAATGATCGGCTTTACAATGATGGATGATAGTCAGTAGTCTGCAAGACATCTTACTGACTTTATTTTCTAAGGTTCCACCCAAAGTACCTCAAGGCCAGCACACCCCTCTACCAGCTACTCTTGTGTAGCCTGTCTCTGTGCATTTTCGTACCCCGCAAACTTAACGTGACAGTCACAGTACCTTGTTCACCCTTTGCACCAGCAGCACCTGGAATCCCATCATAACCTGGTTCCCCCTTCTGTCCAATGGAACCAGCAGGACCCGGAGCACCAGGTTCACCTGAAAAATCATTGCCATTTTAATTTCATCTATAAATCATAAGACATTTTTTATACTTTTTTTCTTCTAAAAAGAAGCTTAACATTCTTTTGATCCCACAGAGACCAAGCAGATAGTGCATGATGACTTCCGTGTGACTTTTCTCTAAGATTACTTCTGAATTAAATCTGTGTGAGACAGGGCTCAAGTATTAAAGGTTTTGACATAGCTAATTATCATGAATCTCAGTGAGCTTAGAGTGCAGGAATGCCAGCAAAGACTTGTGACTAGCACAGCCCATTGTCCAATGAGATGATGTGTCCTGCAGCCAGTAAACTAGGAATACAAGGCTCCAAGTTCAAAAATGTTGTTACACTCACAACAGCAACGCACTTGCTCCCCTCCCTACTCTGCCTCTTTAACATCTGTGTAATGATGCTTATGTCATCATTCACGTTTGGGCCCATGGATCAACTTTATTGCTTTTAAATGAGCTCAGAAACAACAGAACTAATGGCTGTAGCAAAAACCAGTCTTGTGGAAGGTGGTAAAATCTCTTCCAGAAACAGTGCAAATGAAGTATTACCCTCACAGCACAGTGACTCAGATTTACCTGGGAAACAACACTGCCTTTCCTTGCTTATGAAATGAACAAATGTACCAGGAAATATCTGAGCCATAACAAATGTAGAATGCCCCACTATTTGTTTTAGCCGCTGCCTGGAGGTGAACAGTATTTTAAGTAGCATTTGGTGTTTTATATTTCTTTTCTACCTGGTTCTCCTTTTAAACCTGGAATGCCACTTAAGCCAGGAAGTCCTTTTTCACCCTTTTCTCCATGGCGGCCAGGGCTCCCTAAAGAAAGGAAGAAAACATGGTTTTACATGCAGAATATTTGGTACAAGTCTCACATTAATTTTTTCACTCAATTCCTGTTTTATTAAAGCATAAACACTTGCCTGGAAATCCTGCCATGCCAGGGGATCCTTTGGGACCTGGGGCACCGGGCATTCCAGGAATTCCTGCAGTACCCTTTTCACCCTTATCTCCAGATAAACCTGGACTACCCGTTCTTCCTGGTTCTCCCTAGAAGAAGCATCAGAACACACTATAAAATGCACACATTAATTCTGAAACAGCCTTTTCTGTTTGAAATTATAGATGTCACCCCTCATATCCAGACTTAAAGAATTTCATTCTTTTTCCATTTAGAAACAATGTAATTTAGGATTAAATCTGGCATTTAATTCCACTATCAGATTTATTGACTTTTTTAGCAGTTGCTTAATACCTACATATGAAAACGAGCAGTTTTCTATGCATTTTTATGACAGTTTTTACAAAGTCTTTTCCAAATTAGCCTCTTAACTTACTTATTACACTTAATCATCTTCAAAAAAATCTTTTTTTAAGTCTTCAGCAAGTTTTCTACCAGATTAGTAAGTTTTATTTTTACTTATAAATTCATGATTACTGTCATTGTACAGCTAGGAAGAGGAATGTGAAACAAATGAGAATCCTATTAGAATACTATTAAAGATTAAATTATCTTTACAGGCAGTATTAATACAATTCTCTTTCCACCAGTATCTGAGCTTATTATAGTTTTTTTCAGCTTCCCAGTATCTCTGTAAAAGTACAGAAATACTATCAGTGTGATTATATGCTCTGTTTGTAAGAAGCTCTTTTCGCTTTATTTACTTAGTATTTTTAAAAGTTCTTCCCCTCCCACACATCTCTAGCACTGTAAATTAGTCTATTCTGAAAACACAGAATAAATAAGAACCCTGGAGATAACAGTCCCATCAAACAGAATGCATCTAAACCTGTGCATGTGCACACCTTTCAAGTTTCTCATCAGGTATTTAAAGGAGTGTAATAGAAAATATAATAAAATAGCTTAAAGGCAAAAGGATCTTTTCAAATGAGGTACTTGGTAGAGACGCACAATTAAATCCTTAGGGTTGTAAATACCTTCTCACCAGGAGACCCTGGAAAGCCAACTCCAGGAAAACCTGGTGCTCCTTTGTCTCCTTTTTCACCTTTTTGCCCAGGGAACCCTGGTGTGCCTGGTGAACCTGGTACTCCCGGCAGACCCTTTTCTCCAGGTGTTCCTAGTAAGAGAAAAGGAAAAATGGATGTATCAGAACAAGTGGTATCCTAGCAGTGTTGACAATTGCCTTAACTATTCAGAGCAAGTAAAAGTAAAATTAACTTTTGAGATTGACTCTCTAAATGGGACTTTCCATGGGGAGATAAGGTCGTAATCTTGGATTCAGAGTAAACAGCTCTTGCTAAAAATAGGAATTGAATAAAAGTTTACGTTGATTTGAATAATTTCTAACAGGACCAGAGTGACAAAGGGACTCTGCTACAGCAAATTTTTCTGTCCTCCTTTACCATTTCAGTCTTTCACCTTTGATTTCATAAATATGCTAGACAGAAGGCCATCTGAATGGAGACAAAGAGAAATAAGTTCTCCATTCTATTCTTTACCAAACCCCTCCACAACACCACTCTTCACAGACCACTACAGCTTGTAATTAACATGCAGTACACAGCAACTCACCTAGCTTTTTAGGAGGGGGAAAATACACAAGAAGCTTAAAGCAGTTCACACACTAGCACAGACAGAGAGTTACCACTCGAAAAACTGCCCGCCTGCAACAAACACACAAATCCTACATATCCAGCTAAAGGATTCACATGTAGAAACTCAGGAAACCATCCTGTTACTTGTATATCACAAGAGGATTGAGAAAGCAATGACCCAAAAGCCTAAAGTTCAGACATTGCAAGAAGTGTAACCTTTTAGTAGATCTACATCAACAAATATTTCATACAGGACCCTCATGTCCTATATTAGCTTGAGGAAAACAATAAGAAATGCCCAGGAATCAGTACCTGGCAAACCCATTTCACCAACTGATCCTTTTTGTCCTGGAATTCCTGGATCCCCTGGGTACCCTGGGGGGCCCTGATCACCTTTTGGTCCTACAGACAGCAGAGAAATTTAGAGTCCCGTTAGTTAATGTGCTTTAACATAGCTTATAAACAATCTCTCTGTTGCTAGCTTCCAACATACCTGGTTGTCCTGGAGTACCAGGTTCACCATCTTTCCCAGGAATTCCTGGTTCTCCATATTCCCCACGTAACCCTTTTTCTCCTGTTGCTCCGTGGTCCCCTGGACACCAAGAAAACAAACACAGTGTGATCAGTTTTATAAAAAATTTACCGTAATGCCATATATTAATCCTAGTTAATTTTTGATCTCCACTGAACAAGGAAATGGCTGAATTCAAGCTTCATACGTTGTTCAGTAGAGTCACACTCTAATAAAACACAACTCTCCAGTCACTAAACGAGTGCTGAGGAAAGGCTGCAAACTATTACAACTTCACAGAGGTCTGTGCAAATTACAAGGCAAGTAATACCTTTAAAATAAATTGCAAAAAACCATGTGTTTGATTGAAGTGGTATTTCAGAAGTGCCAGACAATATCAGATGTTAACAGAAATGACTCATTTGACTGTTCTGCTGTCTAAAAATGTACATATGAACAACCAGTTCATAGACACAAATTCGCTTTTTCCTCCGTTCTATCTCATGTTTAAGCATCTTCACCATTCCAGAAGGCTCCACCTCTTACTCGGGGTGTGCCTCTTCTCCAGCTTTGAGGTTCAAGCTTTTTGGTCATAATCCTTTCTGTTAGTGTTGCATTTAGATGCAGGAAAATAGGTTACTGAAGATAGCTCACTGAATGTTTTTAAGTAAACAGATTATATTAAAAACATCCCAAGATGTCTAAACCCAAATTTTTTCATTAAACATCACTGACAATCTTCAATAAAAAATACTATGTCTTTTCTGCACAGTTTTTATTTTAGAAGCTTTTAAAAACATTACTGTGATATTCATGCCTAGAGACATGAAGGCAGTAAAGTTATGATGATGATCAGTAAAGTTACAGAGTATAACTAGGTTATTTTTCTCTGCTGGTACCAAGTATCTTTAGGTTGAAGCGGATGAGATGGGCAGAGTAACAGTAGGAATTTTCCAGCTGGGGTCTGTTTGGAACCTACCCTTCCAGGCTGTGTGAGCCAGGCCAATCTGTAGACTGTATTTGGTCAGGAAAAGGTAGAGCATACAGGTTTGCAAGCGTGCATTATTAGTGCTGGAGAGATGAAGTTGTTAGAAACCAAAGACATTAACCATTTGAATTTCTCAGCAAAGGCTTCTTTATATGCATGTAACCAGTGTGCCTAATTTGGATTTCTGGAAAGGAAATAAAACTAATTATCAATCAGTCAACCTACAGGCCAATAGTAGATGAGAAAGTAATGAAAAACAACCTACGTGGATTTGTTTAAAGGCTTTTCGTATCACCATATATATCAAAATCAGAAACAAATGAGAAGCATTAATCTAGACGAAATCTTTATAGACTGGGACAAATACAAAAGTGCTCTCAGAAGCTGCACCAGCTTAGAGGCAGATGCACTCCACGCTTGCTCCTACCCTCTCCTGCAGTCCCTGGCTGTCCAAACTGGGAGACACTGCCTATCCATGTGCTCAGGTTTCTCCGAGACCCAACCAGGTCACACAAGCCCAGGTCTCATTCTGACAAGCAGTCAGGACATGGAGGTAAGAGCTACCTAGACCAGGAAACTCCCCTATTCCCAGAGTTCAAATATAATAGTTACTGGTGATTCACTGACAAACTGGAAAGGAGTCTCAAGTGCTTTGTCCTGGGCCCAAAAGAGAATACATCAACGAAATGTACAGATAACACTAAACTGGAAAGGCTTGAAAAGACTACAGGATTAGAGTGCAAAAGGATTTTGAAGAGTTGAAGTAATGGTTGAAAATTAACATAATGAAATTTAAAAAGCGTACTACACCACATATGTGGTAACAAGAAGTCAAAAGCATGCATAGAAAATGAAAAACGATTGCAAAGGCAGCAGTCCAGAAGTAAAGGACTAAGGACTATAGCTAATCACAAACTAAGTTGTCTGTTGTGTCAAGAAAGGGAAATTTCATTCTAGCAGGGCCTAAGCTGAAGGACTTCCCTTGTTTCAGCAAAGTGCACTCTAACAAGGATGCCGCCAAATTGGGCAGAAATCAAAAACGGTAACAAGAATGATAATTATTTCAGAAAACACGATATACAATGAAAGGTTGAAGGATTTGGTTGAGGGAAATGGAAGACTACTTGATCTCGTAGCTCCCTTCCAAGCCCTACACTTCTATTTTAATTAAAACAGTTATTTCTTTTAAAACTCTTACAGGACTTTTAAATAAAAAGTAAATCATCATTTTAAAAGGACAAATAACAAAAATATACAAAATATGCACTATTTTTTCTTTGAAAAGAAAGACAGAATGCTCTTAACTAAATTTTCATGTAGCTGTAAAAATAAAAATACAAGAAGAATGCATTGTCTAAAAAACCTAATAACTCTACTACCATTAAGTTTTTAAGTAGAAGGCTGATTGCCTTTCTCCAGCATATTTCCAGATGTTTCTAAACTGACATAAGTTGATTTTTTGGTATCAGTGGCATGCCCGTGTGTCTTTCCTGAAATTTCTTCAGGTCACAAAGAAACACATATGCCAAAAAAGGCTGCCTACTTTTTCTTGGAGTATCAATTAGTCTTCACGGCCACAACAGTGTTTCCACCATACATATGTTTTCCATGAAAGACAGATTTTCTCTTCGGGCAAGCTCCAATTTCTACTTTTAAAATTTCTTTTCTTTCGAGAGAGTCTTCTGATAAGAGGTAAAATGGATTTTATAAAAGCAAATTGAACCTCTTCCATCCAACCAAACCCCTTTCTGTTGTGATTAATCTTTTTTTCTATGGCGTTGAAAGACACTGGAAAAATATCTGCATTTGCCATGTGAAACCCCTTAATCTTATTTTAAAAACTGTTGTCTAAAACTGAGACACAACTGAACTTAAAGCATTGTAATTAACACTCATATACTGTTAAGCAACACTTATCCACAGAGACTAAAGTTACCTTTTTCTCCTTGATCTCCCTTTTGGCCTTTGAGACTAACCATGTCCATATTGTCCATTGTTCCAGGTTTTCCTGGGAGACCGGCTTCACCTTTATCTCCTTTGACACCAGGATCACCCTGTGGTCCAACTACACCTTTGAAACCTTGGCTACCTATAAAGGGGTAGCACAGAATATTATAGTGGCATATAAAACTTTGCAAAAGTATTTAGTAGACAACAACAAAAGAAATTAGCTATTTATTCAAATTTTGAGCACTGAATACTATGCTCTGGAACATCTCATTTATCTCATATGAAGCTTTTTCATACCAGGATTTCACAATAGCTCTGTCAAAAAAGTTGACATGTTTTTCTCACTTCACAGACAATAATTTTAGACTCTCAAAACAACAGGGATAGGAGTTTGGCAGTAATGTAGGGCACTACTTGAAGAATTTAATTAAGACCTTCTTGCTGGCTTTTTGTAATTTCAAACACTGTTTTTCTTGGAGTAATATCTATATCATCCTCACACCTAGCAAATCCTTACGTTGTTGAAGAACGGATCAAAAATCCTGGCTTGTTGCCCAAATACATGAGTGCTCCTAGGATATGGCTTTCTAAATTGCACTATTTCTAACTTACAGGGAAGTTACTCCGTAAAACATTCCTTAGGCCAAGCATATTCCTTATATTTCGTTACTTTCAGACTTGTCTTCTGCTGGGAAAAAAGGTGAATTTTACAATTTTGATTTTGAGCAAATCTCTCTCTTACCTTTTTCACCAGGCAACCCTCGATCTCCAACTGGTCCAGGAGTTCCTGGCAATCCAGGAGTTCCCATAACTCCCATTTCTCCTTTGGCTCCTGAAACCAAAGTGAAAGAGTGAGTAACAGAAATAAAGCAACAGCGTAAAGAAGTACAAGAAATGGTATTATTTACTCCTTATCACATTAGGAATTGCACTACTTGAGGAAAAATGGGACAAAGAAGACGACTAATCTAAAATAGCCCGATAGAGAAAACAACAGTAAAAACAGTGTTATGAAAACCAGAAAAAACACAGTTTGTAATGGGTTTTTGACAGATTCTTTAAACTTCTTATTACAGTAAACAATGCTGTCATTAACAAAGGCATTATTAAAACCACATTCTGTCACTGAAACTGAGAATAATCCCCTTTCATTACTACAGGCTAAAGGCTAGTTCCTGCAAGTTGCTGGATTTGATCCACCAAAGGACTTGAGTAGCAGTGCAGTTACACGTGCACAGATCTGCTTTACTGACATCAGCCCATGTGTTTTCCCCAAAAACCCTTTGGAGGACCAATTCCTGACTGAGTGAAAGGGTATGCTACCACGATTTAATAAAACAGTTGTCAAAGATGCCAGTTTGTGAAGGCAAAGATGTTTACCTGCCGATCCTTTCAGTCCAACGGCCCCCTGCGGACCCGGCAGGCCAGGTAACCCCACAGACCCCGGTACTCCGGGCTGGCCCTGGCTACCTTTATCCCCTTTTGGTCCTGGCATATCTAGACCTGGGATACCAGGGAAGCCCCTTTCTCCTTTTATTCCAGGAAAACCTAGGAAAAAGAGAACATAGAGGATTAGTCCTCAATGGAGCACAGGGAACACCACGAACACGAATATCTGACAATGTCCACCCGCGCTTCAGAAATTACACGGCATGAAGAACGAAGACTCAAAGCCAGACAGCACAAGTAGTCCTCATTTTCTAAGCAAGGTTTTGATCCTGTATGTGTTACCCACTGACGACCTGAGGAGACTGAACAAAATGGCAGGCTTTTTCTCAGGAGGCCTCACCCTGCATTTTGGACCAGGCCGCGGAGGGCCGCCGACATGCCCCCCGCACACCCCCATCGACCTCGCACCACAAAGCAGTTCATGAGCAAGGCTTTTAATAACACCAATATCCATTTAAGCCAAAAGTCTGCTCCTAAGCACCGTCGTGGGAGTATTTTCCTCTCACCTGGCGGCCCCTGGGGTCCCGGCTGGCCGGGGGGTCCCGGTGATCCCGGCGGGCCCAGTCCCGGCGTGCCCGGAGGGCCCTGCAAGCCTTGGGCTCCTGGGAGACCGGGGTCACCTGCAGGGAGACAGAGACATAGACATAGACCGAGCGTCCTCCCATATCCTTTGAAATACGGTTTGCTGAAGCTGCTAGACAAGGTGCTTTGGAAGCCCGTGGCCAACAAGACCTCATTTCAGCCTCTAATACCTCCTGGCTGGGCTTGGAGGAAGGGCTGCTCTTTGCTGTTCTCCATTTGTTACTGGTGGTTGGTAGGAGAAAACACGGGGAAGGAGCAAGGCCAGTACCCTGAGACATCAGTAGGATATCTCAGTGGTGAGTAGACTTTTTGCTGCATCTATGAGGGAACGACTTTAAAAAAAGAAATAGAAATACAGAGCTGTATTTTTCTGGTGACATTACCTCTGAATCCTTGCTGTCCAGGTATGCCTGGAAAGCCTTGCTCGCCACGTAAGCCAGGCAGTCCTGGACTTCCCTTTTCTCCAGGGATGCCAGCTGGGCCTGGGAGACCTGGCAACCCCTTAGGGCCAGGCAGACCTACACCAGGTTCACCCTAGCCAAAGAAACAACAATAGATCAGGAACCAACACATCAAAACCAAGAATTTGTTCACTGAGTGTATTTAAACCACCCAGAGGCAGAGCAGCACTATACTTGACTGCAGGACAGAGCTGCAAGCCCTTCAGCATTAATGTTGAGCAGTTATCCACCTAGTCCGCTCTTTTGTGTCCACGGTGGGAAACACAAGATGAAGGAAAGTTTGGACACTTTTTTTTTTTTTTTAAAGAGCAGGATCTTTGCACACGTTTCAGTTAACATGGAGAGTCACAGATAATCATATCAGCAGCTGACACCTACTTTTTGACCTTGTAAACCTGGTACACCTGGCAAACCATCCAGGCCAGGTGTTCCCGGAGTCCCTGGCAGACCAGGCGAGCCAGGCTGACCTTGGAAACCTACAAAACAAAACAAAACTCATGTCATCACTGTCTCTGCCTGTAAGCATCCTCTGCTGTTTCTTTAAGCCTCTAACTGAACTATTCACGTCCTCACAGGGACCTGTTTAAAAATGTCTGTGGAGTCTTTTATGTCAAGCTTCTAGGGATGCCAGCACCCAAATATCTCAACAGAGATTCAAACGCTGAGCTTTGTGCAGCATTTGGCTTTTGATGAGAAACAACTATCCCGAAGAAATAAACGCTGACTGTCTCCTCTTAAATTAATATCCTTATGGGTTCATGTCATTGAGAAACATCTGGTCTGCAAAACTGGGTTCCCAAAGTCTTCTTCAGAAAAGCCAACTTAATGCGTGGGCCATCAGACTGAAGGATGCACAATAAAATCCATCTGTGAATCAACATGTTTTGTTCAGTGTATCTCGTGTGATGGACGTGTCCTACACATCCTGGTGCGGGCTGCACACAGAAGGTTTCTATGTCACAGCTAGCCCATGCACTGCGCCTTGGGAAACGAGGAAACATTCTGCAAATCACTTAAAAAGAGCACTCACTCAACACCAACACACACTCAACAAATTTGAGATGAAGCTCCTCTCCCAGGCAAAGGTCTCAGAGAGTAGGAAATCCAGCTTTTAGGCTAAGCCCCAGGAAAGTTATTGGGCAGAGCTGAATTCAAGAAAAGGTCCTTGAAAGAAATGTATTTCATATGTCATGCCTTTCTCGCTGGCATCAAAGAGCATATAGCAATCCTTTTGCAGATGCAACAAGCCTCTTTTGTGCAGATTTGTTCCATGCCAGTCTCAGAGGAACTAGAGGACGTCACAGGTTAAGATTTGCCCTTTTCCTTTCTTAAGTCCTTCTGATCCTCCCAGTTCATTGGTGTGTGGAATCATAATAAATTCAGTAATAATGAGGACACACAAGAATTTTAGGGACTGAGGTGGCTGCTGAAAGCTCAGTCATCTAGTTCTAAATGAGTGGCAGCTCTATGAAATACATCTCCCAAAAATCCAAAACTAGAATACAAACATTTAGACTCCCTCTAAGCTACGTGCATACCCTGACAAAGGCCATGCAGGGAAGACTAAACTTATGCTGAGTAAGCTGGTATTCTAACCAAACCACTCTCAGCTGCCTGGGACACAGCAGAGCTGCTAGCTCTGGACCAAAAATGTCACCGTTATGTCAGCATGTTTTTTGACCAACCACACACAGTGCTTTATCTCTCAGAAAGGTCATCTCATCTTTTAGCAACCTCAGTTGCTGCAACGTAAGATGTTGTACTATATCACTTTCTATTCTGGCAGTAGTATTGATATTGTCTGTATCTGCACCACATCACTGCACAAAGCAAGTATGTGTTGAAAATATGCTTATTGTGGTGCTTGTGGGCTTTCTCAAAGGAGGCTCTTCAGCTGCACATCCCAGATCTCATGCAGCTGGATGATAGAGAGCAGGCCTCCATCCACACTCCAGTTCCACCAGCTCTGTTAGACAGATAACTTTATCTTACCTTTGGGTCCTGGAGGTCCAGGGAACCCTATACCTGGCTGCCCAACAGCACCTTTTTCTCCTGGCAGGCCGGGTCTACCTGGAAGCCCAGGATTCCCTTTGTCACCTTTACAAGTGAAAACAGACAAATGTTAAAACAAAGGCTAGCTTCTGGGGAACAGAGCCATTATGATCATCAGTCAAAGATTAACAGGCTACTGTACCTTGGGGTCCAGGGAAACCAGGTGGCCCAGGAAGGCCATCCGCCCCAGGAGGTCCCGGGAGTGGTATAGTTCGTCCTGCTTCACCCTTCGCTCCTGTGAATGTAAAGATGTATTAAGTACAGGAACTCAAAGTTAAAGAAGGGAGTTTCACCTAAACTAGCAATATTAGTCCATCCATACCACTGACTTGTTGCGAAGTTTTTTTATAGAAGATTCACAGAAAATTAGGATGAACTCAGTTTAGGATGAACCTAAACCCATTTGGATTAATAAACTCTTCAAGAAAACTGCTCTCAAAGATTTGCTGAAACCAACACCGATTTAAACTAGAAAGTATTTTTATTTCAATCGTAAATTCCAGTGATCCTCAAAGTTGTACCACTTAAAGGGCACAATTTATTTATTTATTATTATTTTTTTTAAAGCATACTATAGTATTACCTGGAAGGCCTGGTAAACCTGGGGTTCCAGAAAAGCCTCTGTCTCCTTTCTCACCAGGTAACCCTGCAGCACCTATCCCAGGAGGGCCAGGAAAACCTCTTTCACCACGTACTCCAGGGAATCCAGGTTGGCCAGGGGGACCACGTTCTCCTTTCAAGCCAGCTGTACCCTAGTTTTTGGAAAATATAAGTGTACTTCTTGTCTAACTGGCAAGACAGGACACGTCATCCTCTCTCTTTGAATATTTCTTAACTTGGAATTAGCACAGGTATCTGTAATGCTGACGAAAGTGGATTTTTTATCACTGAGTTCAATGGAACTAGAACTGGGTTCCATGTGGAATAGCACATGGAAATCATACTGAGTGTGCAATGCAGCTAACTGGACCACGTAGGCTATGTTCCCAGTGGTGGATCTGGGAGCAGATGTGAGTTCCACATTCAGCTCCACACCCGTATCAGCTGAACTCTGTCAGTGCAAGACTTTGAAGCATTAGTTTCCACCAGAAGAGAAGTATGCTAGAATAGAGTTGAACTGTCTTAATCTCTACTCGGATAACAAAATCTAATTCTAAAATATTCTTGAATTGTTGAAGGACTGTCTTCCTCACTAGTTCCAGGGAAACTGGAGTCTTCCTCTGAGGATGAATGAATAAGGACAAGATGTGAAACTATGAATGAAGCCAATAAACATAAAGCATGTATAGGGCATAAAAGCATGTGAATTCTGATCTGAAAGACAGAATGTATAGGACAGTATGTAAACATAAACACACAGTAGGACAATACGTAAACATAAAGAAACACACATACCGCTGCTCCTTTCGGACCTTGGAGACCTGGCAATCCATCTTTTCCTGGTCTTCCTTCTCTTCCAGGAGTACCTGGTTGTCCTGGGAAACCAGGATCACCCTTTTCACCTTTCAGGATAGAATCATAAGTAAAATCTCCTGGTTCTCCTTTTGCCCCAGGGCTGCCCATAAGTCCTGGAGTGCCGGGGGGGCCCTGAAATGTCATAAATTCAGAGATCATCAGTTGCCCTATTAACCTTTCAACTGATACAAAAGAAAACAAATCTTCAGAAATCAGAGTAGACTATTCAAGTAAACCATTAATTTTTCGATTGAGGAGGTCAAATGAGAATATTTTTCAGGACACAGCAGTGTGAATAAGGAACTAATGCAAACCTTATCCTGACCATTTTATCTTTCATCATATCACAAGTATATCATTTTAGATGGTGCATATAAGCTTACACCCCTTATGCAAGAACTGATGCAAATACACCTTTCCTTTCCATACTAACGATCACAGATTTTGTACAATTAACAATCACAGTCAGCTGGTACTATCAGAATACTACTCTCATGCTCAGAAGAGAGTTTTGTAAGCTCTCCTGGGAAGAAATTATCTACCTAATAGGATTTCCAGAATTCCAGTTTTCCCTACCTATCTTCTAAGACTCATATGAGCTTTTCTCATAGGAACAGCCTCTCTAATTTCAAGTGAATCAGAGCTACTCAGTAGGGTAGAAAGCACAAATTTCATGGGCAACACCCACTGCTTATGGTTGATATGTGCCTTCCATTTAAACCTGAACCAGCCAAAGGTAATCTTTCCATTAGCTTTGGTGGATCCCAGATCAGACTCTGATGCTCTGGCATGGGCCTAAACAATGTCAGCTTGCGAGGCTGGCCTCTATGTAGTTTTTCCAAGCTAAACTATATGCTGGACCACCACCTGGCTGAACTTTGTGGAGCAAAACAAGCTTAAAAGCATTCAGAACAGCAGCCAGTCCTTGTCTGATGAAAGACATGAACAGAATTGAAGAGACAATAAAAGGAAAATATAAAGGTGTGGCAAAACACATGCTGAGAACGAACGAACGTCAGACACAAAGGAAGCTTAAATACATTAAGATGTCTTTTATTTTTCTCCACCGTTTCTTTCATGGATCCCACTTATATTACAGTAATTTCAGTTACTGAGTAATACCATCTTGTTTATCATGGTAGAAACTGAGAATGGACTCCATCCCAGCTAACCTCCATCAGCTAAATTTAGGCATCTAGGCCTTATGTATACTCAAGGAAGAGAAACAGATTCTTTGAGTAAAGAATTCATGCAAGTGGGTTGGTTTAACTTCTGAAAGTGCCTCTCTCTCACCACTGGTGATAGAGGGAGCTTGCATAACTCCAGTCTGTGTCAAAGTTAGTGCAGATGAATGCCACTGAGAAGTTACATTGACAAAAATGATCAGCTGGAAGGACAAAATAGCTTTTGGAAAAAAGGTCTCGGAAGGCTCTAACAAATTCAGTCTACTTACGTTAGGAATGGCGTCAAAATCCACATTTTACTACAGGAGCGTGTATACAGCATACCACAGTGTATGAAGGGACATTCAAGTGAACTCCGACAAGATCAAGTGTAGTACAGCACTTGTCTAGGAGTAATTTGTCTTACATTTTAGGCAAGTGCTATGCTTATGGCTGTTCTGCTTCTGATACCCAGCCTGACTCACTGAGAGCCGTGTCATACCACGTCAACATAATTTACAAATGACCTTGTTATCAAGATACTATCCACTTTCACAGCCTACCTTTACTTCTTCAAAATTACTGAGCTTTCCTGTTAACTAGTTATATTTTATGGAATATACTGCACACATTTCCCAAAATTCAGCCAATCTGCCAAAGTATATTGCATGCTAATATTCGGCTGCTTACACTACACTAGATGGCACTGTCTCTCTCTCAAATATATATGTACACAACACCAAAGAGTTATTGGGAAGATACATGAGAAGGTCAGGGCAGACCTGCATCTGTTTCATGTGAAATCCTACTTTTTTACTCAACTGTGCTGTTTAGATTGCTCAGTCAGAAGGTCATGTGTCCTGCTGAGTTCCTACGATAGGTAAGCACAGAAATATAACCCATTTCTGACAGCTCTTTTTTGCTCTCATAAACTGCTTCCTAGTTTATTTTGCTAGGCATAGTTCCTTAATTTTATCGTATCACTGTGCTGGTCTGTTTTTAAACAGAACTATTACACAACTACACTGATGATCACATGTTTTTTGATCACGTGTCCACTACCAAATAAAGATTTGCATTTGGCAAGGCATTACTTACAGGTACTCCCGGAAGGCCATCAAGCCCAGGTAAGCCTCTGTCACCCTTGAAACCAGATTGTCCCGGAAAACCTTATCAGAGAGACAAAAATACGATTCTATCTATTATATGCTTCTACAAATAGATCATTGTATGTTTATTCTTTGTTATCCTTCTCAAAGTTGCATCCCCAGTTGTATCAGCATAATGTTGCAAAAGTAATTTAAGTTGTCGATGCCCCGTAGCAGTAGCAATTGGCACCTGCTCTTTTTCACCCTCTGCAGCCCCATAACAGAAGGGTTACCTGAAAGACCAAGTTAGGCAGACAGTTGTATAATTCCTCTACAGCTGCTATACCAAAAGCCCATCGATACCCTTTTGGGTCTTTAAAATACCCTCTTGAGGAAGTCTACGCCAAGGACACACAGAGCATCTGGGCCAGTCACAATGGGGTGCTTCTCCCATTTATTCCCAGTTAGGCTCCCTTTGGCCTCCAATACAGATAGTTCTTGAGACCCTCCTGTCACTCCAGAAATAGTGACGGATTCTGCCCCTTTATGATTCGATGGCACCAGTGTCCATCAGGGCTTTATGCTTTTGTGGCACTAACGTGCCAGGCCATCGAATCCACACAGTCCAACAAACTTGGTTGATGTGCTTATGTGCTCCGTGTGTCTGCATTCACAAGTTCAGAAGTCAATGATGCATTTGACTGAGGAATGAATTCAGTTTACTATTTAGACCTACCATGTAACCCCTGCAGTCTTGAAACTATCTAAACCATATTCATTTTTCTTAATGAAAAATTCTAGCCACTAGAAGTAACATTAGCTATATCGCTGTTTGCATGTGGCACTTCTCTCATATGGCAGCAGAACAGTAACTATCTTTTCTGGCCACAGAATTTAATGCTAGGATTGGGAATGTACGTATGGGCCACTGCCAAGCCTGGGCACAGAGGGTAAATGCCCTCCACATTATTTTTTCCTTTCCCAGTCTTCTGTGAAAATATCTGGGCCACAGTTTGCAAAGACTGTCCACTGTGGCCAATTTATGTTTTCCCTGATAGTTCTTGTTGATTGCATCGGAAACTTGGAATTAGGCCAAAAATAGGAATATTCCATCCTCCTTTCATTAGTTTCACAAACAATTTGATTAGTGGAACAAAAACCAATTAGTTTTATCATATATGCTGCATTTTCAGATTTTAGCCTACATAGTCAATTCTCAGGTAGTTAATGAGTTTTTACCTGATGGACCCGGTGGCCCCTGTGGTCCTGGAAGTCCAGGAGGTCCTACTCTATCACATAAGGCACAAGTTTCACCTTTTTCACCTGAAAAAAAAACCACAAAAAAATAATGAGTAACAATGAAGAGATTTAAAACAACTGCAAGCAGGTGGATTCAGAGGAAAACGTCAATTTAATACACCTCATGTTGAAATAAGAAGGATGGAGAAGAGAAGGCTCCAGTGAGACCTTACAGCAGCCTTCCAGTGCTTAAAGGGGGCTTATAGGACAGATGCAGAGGAACTCAGGGAGTGTAGTGACAGGGTGAAGGGTAGTGGTTTTAAACTGGAAGAGGGTAGGTTTAGATTAGGTATTAGGAAGAAATTATTTACGCTGAGGGTGGTGAGACACTGGAACTTGTTGCCCAGAGAAGTTGTGGATGCCCCACCCCTGGAGGTGTTCAGCGCCAGGTTGGATGGGGCTTTCAGCAACCTGGTCTAGTGGAAGGTGTGTCTGCCCATGGCAGGGGGAGTGGAACTAGATGTTCTTTAAGTCCCTTCTAACCCAAACCATTCTATGATTCTACGATTCTATGAATAAAAATAAATGTGCTACTTCTAATTATGTGCTTCAAAGAGAATTTATCAGTGAACTGATACTCAAAGATCTTTAAAAGTTTTAAAGGAATGGCATGAAAATCAATTTAAGTCTTATCCTAGTGATAATATTTAACTGAACAGTTAAAAGGGACCAGGCTGCAGAGGATCAAAAAAAGGAAATACACACTGGGTATAGAAGAAATAAGAAGAACAGACTGAAGCACAAAAAGGACAATCTCTACACTCACTGCAATTTTGCAATTCTAGAAAAGCAGTGAGCAGAATGAGATTAGGAAGAATCAACCAGCGTGTAAATGACTGCAGCTCATTTTTTTTATATGTCCATTTAGTCAATGCTGCTAAAACACACAGTTAACAGTCCTATTTATACGTGTTACAATTTTAGCTTCAATTATAATCATGGCAATGATTCACAAACCATTTCCATTCCCCACTCATCTGCCCCTCTCTAATTCTTCATCTCAGAATTCACATCTTAAATTGCCATGAACAGTTCAATTTACACTTAATGGGGCTATACTCCACCCTTTTTTTTCTTCCCAGTTTCTCTTTCAGCCCTGCACCATCCTTAACACTTTCCAGCAATGTGCTGGGTAAGTAAAATGTAAGTGAAGTGTGTCACACAATTCAATAAACAATATCCTTCTTTTATTCACCAGACACTGAAGAAACATCTTCCATGTCCATGAACTATTTGTTTAACTAACTTTAAGTACACTTCCTCTCATCCAGCCTAACTTGCTCAGCCTCTTTGCATACCCAAGCTCCAGGGTACAGAGCATTAAAAAGCAATCACTTTAAAATAGTATTACCTTTCTCTCCCATCTCTCCTGGAAATCCATCTCTTCCTGGAGGTCCAGGACTACCTGGTGCTCCAGGTTCTCCCTGCTGGCATTGATCAATTCCATCTGCAATGGAAATGCAACAAAGAACACCATTTGACAAGTGCAAGTTTCCATTATAGGGCTGCATTTATGAATGTCTCAGCTGAATGTATCTATACAGAGCAGTGAGGAGAGCATTTTACTTTTCTATTTGATTTACTTTGAAAAATTTAACTGGGACTCTGTATTCTGAATCCATACATACTGCGTAAGAAACCCTGAGAATTACAGAGAAAAGACAGGCTCTGCCATAATAAGGTTACAAACAACTTCCACATAAAATCAATATTTATTGTAAGTTTTGGCTAAGAAAAGTGCTGCAGGTGAAAAATTGCTGGTGTTGACCCTGAAGAGAATGGAGAATACTGACATTCTGAACAAATTAAGTAGTTTTCAATGTTTTAGGAAACTTTCTAGATCACAGGCAGCTTGTTAACATCTATTTAACTTCTTCACACTGATCAAGCTTCCTGAAAACAAGAATTTCATATGTTAGGAACTGAAATAGGTAACAAATAAGAATATATAGCAGGCTTGATATGAGAATACAAATTGTGCTTGTTTTGTTTGCTGATATGACACAGGTTCTGACCCAACACAATATGACATCATTTTCGCCAAAGCCAGTAGTCAAAATGTTAATGTGAAGTTTGGCAAACAACAGTTAAATGAAAAAAAAAATTGTTTCCCATTATGCATTTGAAGAAAGCTAAAGAAGTGTCCGGGGAAGGAGCAGAATTAAGCAGTGACAGAAACATGTTGTATGAAAACTAGGAATTGCTCTTATTTTTAGGGCAAGGTAAGATTTAGTTACTTAATTCCATATTCCAGGTGGTGCATTTTGCACTGCTTCACTGGCAAACACAGCAACAACTAGGCATCTTCAATTGGTTTTGAACAAAGTATTTTTGGTTTAGGAATTCCATAAAGAATAGTTTTAGACTACCTAAACTACTGTAGTTGGGATACCATTCTTTATGTTGAAAAGACAATTTAACTCACAATATCAGTATCACCAATAAGTTTTCCTTCAATGAAGGAGTTAAAACATCAGTTGTAAGGAGCTATTAAGCATGGACCACTTTCACATGTACTTTTTTCATTGTTTCATTGCAGAGCTAAATCAAAAAATTTTTCTCTTTAAAAACGCTTTATCAGAATTTAATTATACATAGCTGTATAACGTTACCATTACTCCCAATATTAATAGGTATTTATCACATCATTGCTAGCTTTTCATTTACCTCTATAAAGCATGTGTTGACCCCATTTACCTGTAAGATAATTTCATTTTACAATAAAAACTGCTGCCAGAGTGGTATCTCAGCCTGCAGTTCTTACACCTTTTCAATCTGTTACAGATTGGTACTGTAGACTTGTAAATTGTTATATTGAACAGCTATATTTTATGCTAAGAACAGTATTAGTACCTGTTATTTTTATAATTGAAAATCTACAAATATCTATAGGTTGGTACCTTAGGACACAGAGGAAACCAATATATACTAAGGTCAGTTATTTGGTTATATTGTAACTGTCCACAATGAACTTTTGAAGAAATTTTAAAAACACTTATTTAGCACATAATCCTATCCCAGTAAGGAAATGAGGGGCTCGGTGCATCGTGGAACAGCTTTTACTTAGTCTGTTAACAACTCAGGTATGTTTCTTCACGCTGTAGATTCATTCTGATTATAGCTTTTATAATCTTCTCTTTTTTGTTGGTGTTGGTTTTTATATGCACGCAATGTGCAATATTGAGTCTTCATTGTGAAAAGCAAACAAGCGCTTTACCTACCTGTTACACCTGGAGGACCTGGTGGGCCAGGCAACCCTGGGGGGCCTGGAAAACCGTCTCTTCCCGGGGGTCCAGGTAAAGGGAATCCCGGAGAACCCTTTTCACCTTTTTCACCTCTCTCTCCAGGGACACCAGGTGATCCTACCCTGTCCGGAAGTGGTCGACCTTTGGATCGAGTAAAACATACATGAAAAAAGCAACAAGTGAAAAGACAGTAACGTTATCAACACATCAGCTTCCATTAGGTTTCAGAAAGAAATGGAGGAATGTTAGTGCAAAATAAAAAAGGGACTGTATTTTTGCTAGTGGTGATTTGTACAAAATTGAGATTATACACTCACTACAGCTCAGAGTAAGTAATTTTGGTTACGTCCCTAGACAAACACACTTACTCTGTACTAAGTGCCTTTCTGAGATTTAGCTGAATCAACTGTTGCTCTGTAGTAAACAATAAATAGTGTTGACATAGGAGTTAAGTTAGCTATTACACTTAGAAACTATCACATGCTTCCTTATCTCATAATAAACCAAACACTAAACACACCTAGAAAGGACAGCGTGTCTAAGAACTTCAGTAAATAATTATTTAATAATGCTAGGAGATTTCAGAAACACTAAAACCAAAACTATTTGTAGGAATAACACAACGGCCAATAAAGAGAAGCAGCTAAACAGCTAGAAAAAAAACTCTTTAAGATCTCCTTTCAGCTATTTGTACAGTCATACAGAACTTCATACCTTAATGAGTTATTTCCATTTATAACTAATCACTAGATGATCACTAAACCATTTTGAGCCTTTGGCAACATTGCAGGAAGATAGGAAAGTCCCACAAATCTCAATTTCTGTAGGATAGTGACAGACTTAGAGCTACCATTCTTCTTGTCTTGTCACACAGAATTCTTTAGGGACTATTACAGCCTGCAGTATATAGTATCTCCTCCCTAACTGTGAAAAATTTCCTGGAAACTCTCTGACCCTGGCTCACATTAATTTCATATTTAGCTCATTGTCAAGACAGAAAATGTGAGCAAACGAGGTAATAGCTGTATCACTGCAGGATGTGCTGGAGTCAGATTATTTGCTTAATTTTAAAAAAGCAAATATTGTGGCTTAATTCAAACACATGTACAGGTACATACATACATAATAATGGTGTTGTCAGGGATGTGAAGATGTTACGACTATGAAAAAGGCAATATTTGCAGGCAAAAGAAATAACTTTCATTAGGTCAAGTGACATGGTGGGGAAAAAAAGGAGGAAGCCTTCAGGAATGACGTTGATCTAATAAATGCTATTATTTCTCCTTGCAAACCTTAATTTATTGTATTTATGCAAACAGATACAGAGCTGAAGTGAGAGCAAAACGAATTACCTACATACGACTATACACACATAGGTGCACATGCACATACCCACACACATATTCACATTTTACAACGTTTCTTGCCCAACGAAGCCATACTCTCTGAGCTATCTCTGATGACCTGTGCACGCTACTTCTTCCACTTAGGCAGAAAATTATCAGGGCTCTACACAAAGTGCCAGGCTGGATCACATCAGAGACAGGGGAAAAGCAATCTACAGGACGGGTCTAGGGGGATGACCGGACCGCTGGAGAGGCCACTGCCTGGGTGTTCTCTAAGTCAGGCAGCACCTGGCAGCAGCTCAGGAGAACATTTTTCAGGACTCTTGCCCCCAGGAAGAACAAAGGAAAAGTGTCAACGAAATCAGTGGCCATAAATTCATACCTGGAGGTCCTGGGATTCCTTGTACACCAGGGAAACCTTTAGAAAGAGAGTTTTTCAATTAGGCAACGAAGTCAGCAATGCCAACACCAGTGAACTTTTTAGCACATACTATTTAAGTGCACATTACAAGCTAGTATGCCCTGAATCAAAGGTTAAGTTAAATAACCTATTGATATCTGAAAATGATACGTTTAGGGAAAAGGCCCTGCTGTGTGCCATCATCTCCACTGACCTTTCTTTACTAGGGTAAGGTCTGTAATGGGTAAAATGGGAAGGGAATGCTTGATTTTCTCTGCTTACTGAAGAATTTTGTAAATTATGCAAGGCAATTTTAAGATTAAAATCTAGCTACTGACTTTTTAAAAGGAATGTCAAGATTCTCTGCATTATTATCCTCTTTATGCTTGTGCTGATTTCCATCTCTCAAATAATCTCACTGGATTATTTAACTGCCATAAAAACAGATCCCAGTTTATCTTTTTCCAATCTATAACTGAAAGGCAGTCTTATTTACGATGAGAAATATCCTACAAACTACAACAAAATGTAATAAACCGAAAGCAATTGAATAAATAACTGGTACATTTCACTGTCACACAGAGCTCCTGAGCTCATAGACACTGCAATTTTAATTTCCTTAAATAAGAAAGCTAAAAGCATAACTCAGTCAAAAAGACAAGACAAAATACATACCTTTTTCCCCTTTTTGACCTTTTAGTCCAGGCAAACCTGAAACTCCAGGCTCTCCTTTTTCACCAAAGGTATCTACTGGTCCAGGATCTATAACCTGAATCACAGGACAAAGACTAGGACACTAGAAACATACAACTGTGCCCTCATTTGTACCTCCCCCGTCTTGACCTAATGGTACAGAGGCCGTTTTGTTTTGTAATAACAACTTTGAGCAGTTTTGGTTATACTTGCAATTTCAGTGATAGGTAACAACTAGTGTGAGAGGGCTGTAGCTGATGAGGAATTACTAGAGAAAAAGTACTATTCTACCAAAATTCCTTCATATCACTAGTAGGAGGAAGGGGAGAGCTTTATAGCACCTTTCTGAATAAGAATGATGCCAAGCAACCTCAGCATGGTCGAAGCATTGACCCGTTAGGTTTGTATCACACTTTTAGTTTTCAAATATTCTGTTCTGGCAATTTCTGCTAACATTGGCCTGAGCTTGACATACAGGGTGCTAACTTTTACAATAAAATTTTCAGGAAGTATGCACAATTTTTCAAATCAAACTAGCAGGTGTTGGGAATTTTCCCCCATGTTGGGGAAGCAGCACCATCAATGATCTATTTGTTGCTGACTAATCCCATTTTTTATTTGAAGTGTTAAAAAAAATATAGACTGCAGAGGTAACAGACTTCTCTTTCGAACTTTCTTTTGGATACTTTGTATTGATTAACAATGCTTATCATTTTCATAGTCCAAAGCATTTGAAATTCATATTCTTTGAGAGCTCCTTTTCCAAACTTCAAATGTACTTAAAAGAACTGTATCCAACTTTTGTTTCCATTAAGAAAAAATAAGGACACGACTGATTAGAATGAGATCGTAACATGCACAGACTCTTTTTTCCCCTCATTGTTTTTCCCCTTATTGTTTGAATACTTTGACTTTCACAAAATTTTTATTTTCATTTAAGTTTAGAATAAAACCAGAATTTATTTTACTTACCCTTCCTGGAGGTCCTGGAAAACCTCGTTCACCTTTGTCACCCTAAACCAAAATACAACTTACATTTTAAATCCAGATCACGTCTTCTTCCCCCACAAAATAGGATTTCCTTAGCAAACGAACACTTTGACACAGATTCATGTAACTTCCAAATGGTAAGTACCTGGACCGTTATAACAAGCAGTAAGTAGTTAACTTGCAGGCCTGTAGCGCTTTACACTACATAAAGAGGAACTGGATTTTTTAGGAAAGTAGATTTGTACATATGCTGGCTGGGCAAAGAACTTGTGGGAAATAAAGCCTGCATTAATCACTTCATATACGACACCCAAACCAGGGATACCTAAGCTACCTTAATTTTGACTTTCCCTAGTCTCCGAGTGATGATTTTACAACTTAGTAACATTCATTTAACGTCGCTTTATGTGCATTCATTGCTTTAACGCACATCTATGAACACGCCCTACAAGCTCAGAACTCCTTATTCTGTGTGACAGGAAGCAAAGGCTGCTACCACCCACCTTCAAACCAGGCTCTCCAGGTCGTCCTGGAATCCCAAACCCACCAGGCAAACCCTGCATGCAGAAGACAGCAAGACCAGAAAAGGTAAATATAGTTGCATCTTAGCCCCGGCAGCACCAAAGTTTTAAGTTTTCAAACCAGTTGCCAATTCACCGAAAGCAACAACTTTAAGTCAGTAATTCAGAAGGCTAGAAAATGTCAACCATTTATAATACATGGACAGTTATTTGTTTTGAATGTAAGAAATGTTACCGGAAAGTCAGTAAAATACATACGGGTTCTCCTTTTGGTCCTGGTTCACCATCTTTTCCAGGCTTTCCCTGTAAAACACCAAGTTCCACTCTGCTTAAACAGATGGCCACATACATGCAATTTCTAAATAGGGTGGGTTAAAGACTAGAACAAAACAACCCCTATTGTAATGCACTAACTGAACGGTGCTAACACAGCTAACAGCGCAGAGGCTACAAAGCAGGCAAATTGTGACTGCCTAGTGCTCATGTTACTCAGCATCCTACAAACCGCAGAACTAAATAAAATCCTGCAAATCTGTTCCCAGTTCCAGGAATAACATAGGGATTTCCCAGTCAAGGAGGCTTCAAGGAAAAATGTATCAATAGCACAGGAAACTGGAACCAGACCCAGCAATTTTTCCCTTCATAGCAATCCCTTTTTTTATATATATATATACACACACATATACACACACACACACACACACTCTTCAGCCTCACAAAACCTTTATTCATAGACATTCAGTGGCTCAGTTTCAGTCAGGAAGGCTTGGAGAGTGGCCCCGTATCAGCCCGCATGGCAATCCAGTAGTAAAAACCACTTCCCTAAATTGAAAGGTATAATTTTAAATCACAAGGTGGATGATAATTTAGAATCCAGGACTCCCTCCTCCAGAGCAAAATGATTCACTATTAGACCACTGTGTTTGCCTACAGAGGGGATTAGATTCCCTTGAGGTAATCAACAGGTACATGATAAATGACCTAGTTGGACTGCCCTACTTTCCAGCATTCCCTTCCTCTTCCTATGGACTATGAAGGGATCAGCACCTAGGCTTGTAGCCTAATCCACTGGAGGCTGATTTTTACTTGGTGTCACAGTGCTCCGATTGTATGCCTTATCATAAGCAATGTGAATATGTCCCATAAAACCAAGAAAATTTATGTACTTAATACACAAAGTAACAGTGCATGCAATTCAGTCTAAAAAATAATCCCATCACTTTAAAACATCAGTTTAAAACCCCATTCCGTCTAAAACAATGCAACTGAAGGATAAAAATGATATAACAAACATGAACAGGCCACCACCACCAAAGTATGCAGCTATGGTATCTAATAAAGAAGGGTTACAGGTAATTTTTAATGATTAATTAAAAATATGATCTGTAAAGTCAGGACAGTCTTCAAATGTACACTGTGATTGGAATTCATCATATGGTTTCATTCCATGAAACCAGAATATCAGATCTTAACACCCATTTATCTTTCAAGCCTTATCTTAATTTCAGAAGTAGCTATGATTTCTTTGAACAGCAACAATTATATACAAAATATCTCAGAAATTTTGTTCAGGGAACTCTGCAGAAACTGGAATCTGTGTTTCTGAACAATTCAAAGATGCTCTGGTTTCCTCAACAAGTTCTAGGCCAACATTTCTCCATTCTTCCAGCTTTCAAGCCCTCATTTACTATAAAGATAATCCTGTCACATATCTTTACTGAAAGGATGACAATATTTGACCTTGAAGTATAATAGAGAGGGATATTCTCTCTTTTTCAGACTGAAGCACAGTTCAATGCCTATAGATGTGCTGGATCTTCTTGTAACAGTTTATGAAGACGCACAATTTGAGACACAATACTTTAGGTACATTTAACTGTAGATCTATGTTTTTACTACCAGCAAGGCTCATGCAGAAATTGTATGGATGAGACTGTTATATACGTCGGACTAGGCAAATGTAACAGACCGTATGGCCTCAAGCATCTACGGTCAGGCTAGAAACCAGCAAGGGAACGTATCTCAGTCATCTAAATGTTTTTCTACATTCATCTCCTTTATAAGAAATGGTACCATTAGGCTAAGCAGCCTTATTTTGTATATTGCACACAAGAGTATTTGAAACAAATTCAGTATGTTCCATTTAGCTAAAGTCATTCCTACAGAGTGATTTGTTTTGCTTCGATTTCCTTTCTGTTCTGTAATGACTTAACTGTGCATCACCTGGGATCAATGGCACTCTTGCCTTTGCCTTCAGCACTGCAAGTTACTGTTAGGTGTCTTTAGTTATCTGAAAACATGCAACATACTACTATTACTGTATGTTATTACTACCTCAACTTGTACACCTGTCCTACAGCAAAACTGGCTTGTTTGTAATATACAGAATCACTAATGATTTCACTAATCACTAATGATTTCATTCACTAATGATTACTAAGTTTAATTAGCTTATAGAAATAATACAACAACTGTAATTATGGTATTGATAAACTTGATCATACTTACACGTGGACCAGGCTGCCCAGGTTCACCCTTTTCTCCTTTGAAACCTGAACCTGGCAAGCCCTGGAAAATAAATACACGTCACATTAAAAACACTGCCAAATTCTAAAGTAAATTTGGTTTTATCAAATAGCTATAAATATATTCAGGACCATTATCAGATTCTTCACAATTTTTACAGTAATAAAAAAATAATCTACACAATACTCACTGGGACTCCCTGTTCACCCTTTGGACCTGGATCACCCTAATGAAATTGCAAAAAAAAATGTAGATTAGGAAGCAAAATCTTAACCATTATTCATTCAGTTCTTAAATCATTTAATTCTTCATGTCAGCAAAAGCACATGTAACCCTGTTCTTCACTTCAACAACTGTGCCTAATAGTATGATATGAAAGAAGCTAGACAAACACAAAATATGAATCCATTAAGCTAGCTTGTTATACAAGGATATATTGCTTAGACTGTCTAGTTCAATAATTTTGAAAAACTCATTAGCACTCAGATGCCATGAATGTGATTCTGGATATGAAAAATCCAGTATAAGCTACTTAATTCAAATTTTTAGAATATTTGGTGTTTACAGGACTATGCTTACCAATCCTCCTCCTTCCTCAGAAAGTCCTCTCCTGTATGTGTTACTTATTTATGCGATTATTTATGCATTTATCATCTATATTTTTCAGAGAAAATTCTAGAAAGACAATCAAAATTCATCCATGAAGTAAAACAGGGAGAAATTTTTGAAAGAGTGTCTGTAGGTGACAATATTTTCTTTTTCCTGTTTTGTTTGCTAATTCCTTTTGATCATATTTTAATGAAGAGTACAACAAGATTAATCATTTAAGGTCTCACCTTTTCTCCCCTTATGATCTCACTCCCTTTTTCCTTCACATGTGGTGCTGGTCCTGGGGGGCCTGGGGGACCCCTTACCCCTTGTTCTCCCTGTCAACACCAAATCCAGGATAGTCCATTTATAAACAGTACTGACACTGAGAACAAACATTACTAAGACCAACAACATTAAAGAGAAGTACCACCTGCTTTTAAAAATATAGCTAATTTGGTTTTTTAATTTTTATTTCAGCAAAATCAGTCAAGAAAGGGTTATATAGGAGAGTTGTAGGAGACACAACTCGATATAATGGGTGACAGACAGGGACTGCCCTGAAGAAAGATCTCTGAATCTCCTGTTAGTGTGAAGATTGATTAATACCGAGTATCAGGAACATATCCAATTAATTATTGTAATAGTACAAAAGTACTTCCTTCCTCAGGAGGAAGGAGACCAGCAGGAATGAGGTCAGGTGCAGAATGTTGATGCTTGAAGGAAAATGTTAGTCAAAGCTTGTGTGTTCCACCAGCTTTACAACTGTCCAAAAAGGCCAACTCCAATATGATAACTGTGGATTATGCGTCCATAGCAGGGTCAGAACCTCATCTTATATAATGCAAAAGCACTATCTTTTACAGTAAAACACCTCCAAAAAGGCTCGATACATTTCTGCCAAGCAGTAATGCATAGCAATGCCATTTATTTTCTGCTAAAGACAAACCTGAGGAGTCCAGGAAATCTCCACATACTTCCGCGGCCAACATTTTTCAAAAAATTTTATGATAACAAGTTAATCTCAACAATGTGACAGGTAGCAACAAAATTCTATCCATTAGGAAGAGTGTGGCTCAAAATACATAAAAAAAGGTGGTGGATAAAAAACCACCACCTAAGTAACATAATTTCCTTATACTCCAAAAGGCCTCTGTCAATGACACTCCTGAGAAGCTTCTGGAGAAGGGCTCAGACACACTATTAATTTACCAAATAACCCATGACTGCAAGCATTTCTTGTCTCCCGAAAATGCAACATAAGGCACTTTTGCCTAGACCTCCCAGTGGGAGAGGCAACACATTAAACCTGACACATTCTTACCTCCCATTTAATGCTGGTTAAGAGAATAAATGGGATCTTGGAGGACATTTTTTGGCTTAGTTTCATTAGAAAGTAAACCGGTCTGTGTGCTCTGAAAACTGCTCCTAGTTGAGCCAAAACACAGTAAAAAGGCACAACTGAAAGATCTCCTTCAAAATATATACTACCAATCCAAACTGAAGCAGACAGGCCCTCAACAGTCCTACCACAGCACATTAAATCTCATCCCTCAGAACTAAACCGGTATCAAATAGATCTCATGATGAGTCCTAATATACAGAGCAAATGTTTTCAGATCTGCCTACTGCAAATTAAAGTAGTTGGTACTAGTCACAGCTGGAAAACAGGATAACAACCTAAATTAATGTCAGGTAAATCATCATCATGAACAAAGTCTGTAACCATTCATGACTTTTTTCATTTAGGTGTAAGTTACAGATTTACTCAAGTCTTCCAAAAATTACAGTGCTGATTTTCTCCATTGATAGGTTCCAACAGTTTATTTATTTAAAACAAAAGTACCAAGAATATTTCTGACAGTTGTTCTCTAGATGTTTTCACAGTACTTACCTTTTCACCTTTGGGACCCTGAAAGCCCAAACCCATGTAGCCCTGAAAATATAAATTACACGTACTTAGTCAATTTTTATCAGCAGTGTATACGTGCATACCTACACACGTGCGAAGGTATTTTGTACATGGTAAAAATTAAGGGAGGATAGAAAAGACAGAATATGTCTTTTAAATGCACGCGTGAAACAAACAAATAAATAATTATGTACTAATTCCCCTGCTGTTAAGGTCTTGCATCACAGCAATTTGTGAAAAAAATAGATATAATCAAATTTAGATACTGTTGTCAAAATCAGATACTGTTGTCAGTATGCTCTTTTTTCAACATTTTCCTGAAAACCTTGACATTTTTAGATGAGTTCCAATAATTACAGAATGTTGTAATTACTACCAATTTGTTCAAGTGACAAAAAAACCCTATAAAAATTGTTAAAAATCTCTCTTTATGATGCCTATCATGACATAAAAATAGAGTAAAAAGTGTAATAGAGTCCCAAAGTGTAAAAACCCCACTCTTTTAGGACCATTAGTTTCCAGATTTTTGGAATCTAGTGTGCCTAATAAATAAACAAATATATTTAATATTCATAATAAAAAGTGTCTCACCTTCTCACCTGGGAGTCCTGGTGGCCCTGGGGGACCCTATAAGACAGTAGATTTTAGCACATATATGTATATAGTACAGTAGATGGAATAATGCCTTATTCTATAAAGAAAGCAAAAAAGCAAATCTTTCTATTAAACCGAGATATAAAGTTTTTCTGCTACTATGTGCAACTCACAACTTAGAATAAGTAATAAAACCAAACAGAATCTGTCTAAGCTATCTCATCAGACCTTGCTTTGCAGTTAAGAACTTTGGACCTAATCAGCACCTAGACAAGAGACAATCAAAAAAAAGCCTATGGTACTTTATTGTAAAATAACTTCATTGCTGACTTTTTTAATTATTATTATTTTTCAGTTTTGCATGCTAAATATTAGTCCTTACCTTCCTTTTATTAAAATTGTTTTTCACATCAGCAAGTGCAAATGCTGACTAAACTATACTACGATTTTCCTTTACATCACTTTCCATTTTTTTCAGAAAGGTAAGAAGTCTCACACAGCTCACTTCAATAGCCAGAAACACTGGGTGGACTTCTACCAGATGCAAATAGCTGATCCCTGTTAGTGTTACCTGCATCCTGTGCAGGAAGAAAAGATATTAGGTACCTGTTAGACCTGTCAAAATGTCAAATAACTGAAACGCCTTCAGCATTTGGCCATTGCCGTAATAAGAGACAGTTGATAACCTGCTTTCCACAGTGGTACTTACTGTGGCTGCCGGTAAGAACAACTTCAGCAAACGTTTTGATTTAGATCTGGGTGCTAGGTTTGTGGTTTATTTTCTATAAACTAAGTGGGGGATGAGGAGAGAGGAGGAATAACTATTACAACCCCTCCCACACAAAAATACCCTCCAAGCCTGCAAGAAGAGGACTGTAGAACAGCTGCTATTGAAAACCTATGTTAACTAGTCATTCCTGCCAAGGTAGAGTTCAGAAGGCTAAAAGTGAAGCCTGGAACCACAGGTTATTTTTCCCGGAACCCAACAAACACCAGCTATACACACCTTGTAGAACTTTCTTATAATAAAGCTCTATAAGTAAAGTGCACACCACCATAAGAGGAAACTTACTGGTTCTCCCGGAGGCCCTTGTGGCCCCATTGGTCCCTGAAACCCTGGAGTTCCAGGTGGACCCTATGAAACATTAAAATGGCATAATTAAAAAGTGATATTCATTTGGTAATTTGATAATACTGATATGATTTTAATTGAAGCTCACTGACATTCAAACACCATTTAGACTTACAGGTAGTCCAGGTTGGCCAGGAAAGCCTTTATCACCTTTTAGCAAACTAGGAGGTAAAAGACCAATCACTTCACCTGGATCTCCCTATAATAGGAAAAGAAAAAGAATAATACTTGAACATCCATTCAGATACATTCAAAAACACTAATATTGAGATGAGAGGGAAGTTAGAGCTACAAAAAGTTTGGAACCGTTTGGAAAGCTGACTTAAAAAAGTCACCTTACTTCTTTTAATTCAGTGAAAACAAAGCAAGAGATATTAAAAGTTAAGACCTTAATTGTCCAATGTCCTTTAAAGCCACCCGAAGAGATCCCAGTACCAAATCTTCCTTTTCCTATACTGTAATGAGGAATCAGATTTTCTATCTAGTGAAATCTATCACTACTACAGTGTCACCACACAATTTGAGCATCTGACCTAGCTGTTGAGAGAAGTGGTAACCTCACAATTTCTTTTCCAGTCTGAGGTCTTCAGTCTTACACCTAACTTTGACATAAAACCCATTTATGGCATCCTTTTTCCTCAAATAAGGAATCCAATTAGTCTTACTTTGGAAAACTATTCTGTTATCCACTTCTTTATGTCTCTTTTTTTGATTGCAAAAGATCCCATTTTCTCTGTATTTCTGTATAAAGTTGCAATATTGTAAGTGATTTTATTTTAGGAGCTGTAGACCTACGCATACATGTCTAGGGAAGAAACAGTTGTTTTTATAAACTGAGTCAGTTCTTCCCATATGAGAAAAAGAGAGAAGGGCATTTTACAATTACAAGTAGTCGTGCCATTACAAAGGCGAGATTACATTTAGACTTTACATTTGTTCATTTTAAAGAGCAAAAGCTCTCTGTTTACATTCAATATTTCGTTCTCCAGCTCACAAAACACACTCAGATACTCAGATATTTTCTTTATGAAAACCATTTAGTATGTGTTAGATGCTTCTCATATTGTGCGCCATATGACCTTCCATGAAAATACTTGGATAAATGAAATGTTAATACCAAAACAAATGTTTGAACCATAAAATCTATCTCGATCTTTATGCACAATTGATTGCCCACCATACTACTTATACATAACTAATGATATGCACTATTTTTTTTCCTGTTGTAATCTGTGTAATACTTACACTTTTAAGACCTGCATGGAACAACAGGTATGTTCAATTGTTACTAGCAGGAGGTCACCCCACTGTCTTTAGTGGGACTGCAGAACAGAGTACAAAGTGAAACATGCCAGTAAAATTTTCCAGTCCTTAAGTAAGGAGTGCTAATCTTAGTGGGTGTAGAGTTCATCCTAATTCTTACTGTTATAAGCAGGATATGAAAACACTATGAGTAACATACGAGTAAAATGTACCTTCATTCCAGGAGGTCCTGGGGGTCCCTGTGGAAGAAGACATATTTGATGTTATTTTTCCTCAGTATTGTATATTTTACATCTTGTACTCTCTATAATTTCACATAGTTATATTTGCATTCAAGAATCAGGGTTGAAACAAGTGTATCAAGCATGAAAGAATCTACTTACTATGCTCCCAGTCAGCCCTGGTAAACCTGGGGGACCTACTGGACCTCTTTCACCCTGAGGGGAACAGAGAAATTTGGTTTGTTTAGGGAATACATGCTTGAGGGATGTTTTTATTTCAACACAGAGATGCTGTTATAAACATATGTAAATGTCACCTTTGTGCCATTACATCCTGGAATGCCAGGTGGACCAGGAGGGCCATCTTGTCCTGGAATGCCCTACATGAAAACAAAGTAAAGAAATTAGCAATTTTAGTAATAATCCTGGCCAGATGTCACAATTAAAACCTTGATGTTCTTTGTAAAAATACATATACTTCATACGTACAGGAAGGCCTGGGTTTCCTGGAAAGCCTGATGCTCCTGGGGGGCCCTGCAATGGACAAAAACATAAACTGAAATGACAAACCCACAAACCAGCAACTCCAAGATGCAGCCCAAGTCACATCTCCAGTGGTGGCAGTCAAAAAACAAGCAACAGTTTCTTTTCAACTACCTTGACAAAATAGCTCCAATCTTCAAAACCTCTCAAATGTGGCACTTTTAATTGTGGCATGGCAATTACCATGGCACATGGTAATTGATAACTGAAAGCAACTTTTAAATTTTTTGAACTTTTTAAGCAGCAATATGGCTTTCCTTCAACAGGAACTGGACCAGAGCCTTTTAGTACAGGTAAAAAGGAATGCAGATTTGCCATCTTCTCACAACCATCATTCCCAAAATGAAATTTACTGTAGGCACCTCTTTATAGCAGAAGAGGATGTTAATGTAAAGATGTTTCTCTATCTTTTACACTCAACATCAGTGTATCAATTCATCCTTATTATTAAAAAACCTAACAGGTTGAGATAACTCTTTCTCCTTGAACAGCTTTTCAGTGTAATGAATCAGGAGTTGAGCTTGGCACATCATTTTCATCCTCCCAGCTTATTTATTCATGCAGTGTTTCCTAATTCATGTATTATGAAGCAGAAAAGATGTATGGGAACCCTGTGCTCAGATAGTATATTTGCATCTTCCAAAACTTAATAATTGCTAAAATACAGTCTACTTGCACTGTAGCACACAAACACATTCACCAGTAGATGCCAATCTGCATTAACACTCTGGATACCCATGGGTATCATGAACATCATGGACTGAAATAAGGATTTCTTGATCTGGCAGAATACCCCCTCTGTAATAGCTCAGAAAGTGCAGTTGATTCAGTAAATAATATGTGTTGCAGCAACTGCAGGCAAATGGAGAACAAAACTGAGAAGGCATTTTGAAAATCTATGGACAAGAGGGTATAGCTGAAAATGTATGCATCATTACTGGTAAAGTCATTTGAATCCCCTTTCATCATTACGTTAAGAAGCATGAAAATGCTGAGAATGAGCTTGGTACCTCACAAAACCCCAAAAGACATGGCCCTGGCTAATACAATGTGCTAAAATAAGTGTTATATAAGTGTCACATTAAACAGAAATGGCAAAAGGAAGGTTATAGGCATATTCAGAGCTTCTTCTAGAAAAGTCAAGAGATTTTTATCCCTGGGTTTAATTCGGCTCTGCACCTTGTGCACATTTTTAACACCTATGTGCTCCTGGGTGTGTCAGCTTCTCTGATGGACTGCTTCAAGGAAGTTAGATGGCAAACATAAAGGAGAGTTTGGTACGAGGTCATAAGGTTGGTTCTTATTCAAGCTGGAAAAAAGCTTCTTGGTATATCAGAAAAATAATGAAGGCATACTAAAACCAGTGCCGCTGATGCAGTGGTAAGTATCAGGTGAAAATGCAATTGGACAAAGGCACTGACTACCCATTGCAGAAAGAACTTCAAAGGCAAAAGCAAGAATTTTGAAATTATTGTGCAGCATAAGGGGATGTAATTGTTTAACTCTAAGAAAAGACCAACCCCATCTTGCACTTGAAGGCAGCCATGGAGAGTTAAAGCCATATAAACCCACAGACATCAGAATTACAAAAAAAGTAAGTTAGAACTCACTCTTGTTCCCTTTGTTCCTGGCAGTCCTGGTTCTCCAGTATCGCCCTGCAAAGAAAAAGAGATAGCTTTGTCTTTCCTAGGGACAACACTTTATGGAAATCTGAGTGTTTTAAATATTAAAGATTAAGTTCTTACCTTAAGACCTGGTGGCCCAGGGGGACCTTCAGGTCCTTGCATTCCAGGAAACCCAATCACACCCTGTAGACCTGGTAAGCCTCTTTCTCCCTGCGGAAGAAGAAAACTCGTTAACAACTAAACAACTGAATGTCAATGAAACCTTTTTTCTGTCTCCCTGAATAGCACTGTTCAGAGCATGTTTATACTCCAGGGATCAGGAAGGCCACTTTCGCTCTAATCGGACCTATCTTCATTCCTATAGAGATACTGCTAAATCCTGGTAGAAAATCTAACACCCCAAATCACAATTAAATTCCTGAAAGCTGCATACAGTCACTACTGTATGAATGGCCAATACAACTCCTCTTCTTATATATCATTCACAACACCAGATTTTGGAGACCAGGCTTGCCACTTAGTCTTGAATTTCAGGCTGGTTCAGAGACAGGACGCTTTGAGATACAGGATCTTCCCAAGAAGCTGAACACACAGGCTGCATGTGTCATCCTTTTGCTTCTTCTTCAATGCTGTATGAGACATCTGTGTTTTCTGTGCTGCCCCTCTGCCTACAACCCCAAATGTATTTAAATCAGATAAATCTAGGGGCAGAAAATCCAGCCACACTCTAGATCAATATTGCAGCTATTATACATTCACTACACTTGGACTCCCAGTGAAGCCAAAAGGAACACTGTCTGAATAAAGGCTGCAAAATTGATACATAGGGGAGAGGGGAAAAAATTATGCATGTCAAAGTCTGAAAACAGCAAATCAAAAGCTAAACATTCCATGTAGGAAGTAACCAGAGTTGTCCTTTAAAGGTGTGGTGTGAAACATAACATGACTAAAATATTACTGAGCAACTGCAAAAAGGAAAAGGCATACAAGGTAGGACAACTGCTGAAAAACATGGCATCTGTTTTAGAAATTCAAGACACAGACCAATTTTCAAAGGATACCAACAAGAAAATAAAATCAACAATGTTCAAAGCACACAAAAGGATGCTACAAAAAGATTTAAGTATTTTCAGCAAAACAGTGAGAGATGAGATGGCTATTTTTAATGAACAAACAATTTAGGATGGTGAAGAGCAAGAAACTTTTCTCCTGTTTGCTCGGGGCAAAGATTCCCAGCAATGTGCTGATAACTTGCAGGGGTGACCTGAGGACTGAGCACACAAGGAGAACAACATTTGAGTCTTGGAGGCCTCGTTCTTCATGTAGATATAACAGGCATCTTGCAAAGAAAAGGTTATGATATGCAGACAGAGGAAAATGAGTAATGACCCACAGACATGGTGCTAGTTACGGTTTTGAAAGATAAGACGAACTGGAAAAATTGTGAAGTTACTGGGTTGATGTTGGTTTTTAGCTCCTTGGACGGGATACTGTTAAGAGAATGAAGAGACAAAGAAGAGAGGTGATTGAGAGGTAAGAAGAGCAGGGCCAAGGAGGAAGGAGGGGAGAAAATTACAATTGAGATGACAAGAGCATAAGAAAGTGAAACCAAAATAACATTTATTTATTAAAATTTCCTGCCAGGAAAAATTCCTCTGCTGCTTCTCCTCTCCCTCCTCTCACAAAAACATTTTTTTCAATAAAAAGATACTTCTGAGGCAAACAGTTTTCCCTTGAACTGCTGAAATGGCATGATCTCCTCTACTTACTCCCCAGCATTCTCTGTCACGGTTCGAGAAGAAAGTTTGCTAGTAACCCAAATCTGAGGCAGTGTGTTAGACCACAAAACACAGCAAAACAAAGCAAAGAGCAGAACAGCTGAAGAAACATATTTCTAGGTCAGCTGTAAGAGGTACAAAGTCCAAGTTCTAAAGTAACTAAAGTTGTTTTGATAAATATTTTAAGGAATAATGTATCAGGATCCAGGCCTCTGAATAAATGTTGAAGTAATTAAAAATCTGAACGCTATCTGCAACGTTAAACTGAGGTTCTTAAACACTTCCATTGGCTGGCTAATTGGCACTGCAGGAACAAGTATATGTCTGTAAAATCAGATGTTGTGTCACTTCAGACCAGGATTTGACATTGAATCCTGGGCACTTGCTCTCATGACCTGCTGGGAGATGGACTAAAGTGGAAGAAGACACTCAAGTACGTAGAAGGGGTTTCCATTGCTGAAGGAAAGCACAAGATGTGCAAATGAGAAGAAAACAAGATTATTTTGACACCCACGGAGAAATATGAGTCACGTGTAACACGACTAATACTTTCTGCACTCAGGAGTTCTGTCCATCTGAAGATTTCAACACACTTTGAACCACTGCACCCTGCAACACAGGGAAATAATCTACCCTCCATTCTTAAGGGAAGATAAAACTGAGGTTTACAGATTGGCTTTTCACTTAGTCTAAGGCTCCCTTAAGACTGTTCTGGCACTGTAAAAGGGCCTTAACGTGTCTCTAAATCACTCACTAAGGTAATGACCACTTCAGCTTGCCAAGGAGGTTAACTCAAGGCTTGAAATAAATACAAACTTGGACTTCCAAGGCAACTATAGTCAATTCTCTCAAGGCTGTCTTCAGCCTCCCAGGCTGCCCTGTCTGAGGGGTAAAACATATCTGCAGGAGCAGGGCCGAGACCATACTGAGTCCCTTTGAGCTAAGATACATCCAGGTTTCCCTAGTAACATTTTATTTTACTGACTTGAACTGTTAGGCCAACAAGAAAAATAATTGGCTATTTGTCCAGGACTTCTGGACATCCAGTTGAGCTACTGGATGTCCCAAGGCCTGGAGAGAGTAAGTCCAGAGCATGTGGAGGGCTGTACTGTCCCAAATACTGCAGACTCATGGATTCTCATACTGGAACTGAGCTCATCTTTTTGCCTGTGATTTGACAGAGGGAAGTACGGAAACATAAAGGTGACTGTACGATAGCTGCCGGATCCCTCTCTGCATGCAACCTGCCACCTTGGCCGCTTATTCTAACAGGGGAGCATGGACTTACACACTGCTTACACCTCTCCCTCTACCCTGCCTTCCCATTTGATTTTACTGCAAAGTTTGGGGTAAATAGTCCAAACTAAGTACTGGGCAAGTAGCCCAAACTTGTGCAGTGTCAGGCCACACAGTTAATGGGACCTTACTCCTCCATGCCATCCATGGAAACTCAGAAAATTTAGCACAACTTTTTCCACTGGGACCCAATAACAGACCTGGGGATATCTCCTGGGTTCCAGTCCCTTTCTTTAGTCCAGGTATCAGACTGCCTCTTTGTATAGCAGTCTTACAAAAGCAGTGTGCCAAAACCTGTAAGGAAAGAATCATAGAATAGGTCGGGTTGGAAGGCCCCTTTTAAAGGCCATCTAGTCCAACCCCCCTGCAATAAGCAGGGACATCTTCAGCTCAGCTAGATCAGGTTGCTCAGAGCTCTCGCTAATGAACTTACTTCAATACTCCTGCTCCAGTTAGTACCAACTTCCACCATGAGATTTTTTTTGGCAGCAGTGAAACTACACTAAAATACAGTAAAATTACATCAGTCTTAAAGTATCTACACTGAACAGAGAGTACAAAAACTCTATCATCTATAAGCTGTAAAGTCATGTGCATGCAGAGCTCGAAGTGTCCTAATGTCACTGGGTAGATTAGCCCACAGAGGTCAATGAGGCAGCAACGTTTCTACCATTGCTTTCCTACCTGAAGTGGCTTATTTGGAACTTCAAGCTCAGATGAAGCTGTTGCCTATCATGCTGTACAGTACAGACATAAGCATGACCTGAAGATGTCTTGCATTACAAGGAAACACTTGAGCAGCATCCTTTCCCTGCTTGCCTGCCCAGTTCCTTTCTTCACTCAGTGTTCCAGCCAAACGGCCCAACAGCTAGTGTTTACACCACATTTATGCTGCAACCCATTAAGCATCCACACTACATAAATTGGCAAACACCAGATCACCGCTGCTACCCCACTTATTTTTCGCTCAGCACTGAGACTTCTAGCTGTGATGCGTGAAGAGCATAAGACTCTGACTGCAAGGGCTGTGCACTGTTCAAGTTCCAATATTCACAGCTGCAAAATACTGGCAAGTAATATTGAAAGAGCTTCTGCTTCTTACAAATCAATTCATGAGACTCAAAAATTAAAACAGATGTAACCAAGTCATCTGTACCTCTGCTGATTCAATGCAAACTGTCAGAAAGCACAAAGGAGAATTCATTAGTCAGCTCACAAATATGAATATTCTGCCACTCAGCTGCTGAAAATGCGGACACGCTACATAAAAAGACAGCAAGTGCTCAGTTGCTGTTGCAGTCATTAATAAGCAAGATGGCTGTGTTAGCCCAGCTTTTGTGAAATGCATCCAAATGCCTTTGAATTAGGTGGTTCAAATTAAAAGCAATCAAATGGACTTCTAAACAGAGGTGAACCTGTTAAGAGCGTAACTACTGGGGCTGATATTTTTGCTGGCACCTACCCTTCCAAATTAGCCATGAAATGCTGTTTGACATATGGAACAACTGCAGCTTGCTATGCCAGAGAGTCACATGAAGTTAAGAAGATTCAGCTGTAATAAATAAAGTGCTGAGGGGGAGGAAATAATCACCATCCCATTATAAATTATTTCCCCTATTAGTTTGCCTAGGGACTGCTGGACTGGGAGACTGTAGACTTGAGAGACTGGTAACATGGATATAAATCAACTGTTTCCAGAAGTGTGGGCTCACAGGGTGTCTGGCCCGCATGACTACAATGTCCTCAGGCTCTCCAGAGACTCAGGCACATGGTGAATAACAATGTGAAGATCTTCCCCAAGCCATTTGAAAGATGCTTCGTTTGCCTGTGCCAGCAATCACCCTGCAGCTGAGACAGCAGGACAGACACAGGCCTGCCCTTCAGCTGAAAAGACATAAAACTCAGTCTTAGGGAGAGATGTCAAAAGGCAGCTGAGCTGATCCGCCCAGCAAAGGTGGCTCTTCTTCTAAAGGGATGGTGGCACCTCACCCTTCTTTACACCAACTGATATGATTCCCTCAGCCTCCACTGCACCAGTTCAGCTCGCTAAATCTACTCTTTCTTTCAGGAAGGAGCTTGCTCTGGCCTCAGAGCTGAGGAGCTCATCAGGTGGCCAGGCAGCTGCCAGCCCCGATGTGAAGAGGACGTAGCAATGCAGGACGCAGGGCAGAAAGGCAGCAAGAGCAGCTTCTCACACCAGCGCAGTGGGGTTTGCTGGAGTTCATCTACCAGATCTCCTCAGCTGTGCCTTTACTGCAAGAGGAACTGAGCTGGGAGCCAACAAACACTGGACTTTGCCAGGGAAGCTGTCTTCAGACCAGTGCTGCTGCGTCGTTGCAAGCTCAGACTTTCTCACAAACACACATGCTCCCCTCTTCCCAAAAGCTAATGTTCGTTGAACTGAAACACCACCAAGGGCGTGTGTGGCAAAGAAATCCAGCTGCTTCAAGATGAAAATTGACGATGCAGTTTCCAAAGAGAGAGAATTAGGCCCTGACAATTCAGCATTCTTTTCTATTTTTCTCTTCTCCAAAGTCTGACTTTTAGAAACAGTCTCAGACATTGCTTTTGAAAGAGATTAGAGGCTGAGGTGTAACTGTTAACAAGAAAACCCACCATCCAAAACATCCGTCACACCTTGATGATCCAGTGTGACCTTGCGAAACCCACCGTGCTGCACAACAGCCTTGTGACACCCTAGATGGTGTCTGCCCAGACTACCCCGAGCCACAGGAGAGCAGAATGCAAGCTCTGTATTTGTTCCTTCAGCTGCTGTAACTGCCAGCACTCCAGTGAATTGGCTTCGAGGTGTCAGACCAGTAATTATGCCGCACAGTGGGAAACGCTATTGTGCAACCTGAGTAGCACTCTCCAGTCCCTGTGTTTCTCTCCACACTCTTTTCAATACGTGTCACAGAATTGTAATTGCCTCAGTGTTACATCAGTGAAGATGCAGAGGTGGGGAATAGCCAATTCTTTAGTAAAAGAGTAGTTTTAACCACCAGAGGGAGCACTGGCCCTGAACATCTCTCAGGATTAAAATAAACGTACAATAAATATCATCTGTTTGTCCTCAGCTGCACTCACCATTTTCAGTACTTTATTGAAAGTGTGAAATGGATATCAGTCAAACAGAATTATTGCTATACACACACATGGCAAGCGTCCTCAGATGCACTAAGGATGCTTGACATTACAGAATTCCCACCGCACATCCTTCAGCGCTAGACTCTATCTGTGCCACAGCTATACAATTCTGGAGCCACACGAGTAACAAGTAATTAATTACACAAGCAATTGTGAAGACATGCAAAGAATCTGTGTAGGAGCTCGGTAAAGATCTCTGCAGGAGCTCCGGAAAGCTCTTGGCTCACCCAGAAGTTTTGGGCCCGAGCCCCTGACAGCATGCAGAATGGAAAAGGGAGGGTAGGAGGGGGAGAGGGGAGTCAGCAAAGTCTGGATTCCTGCACTGCTGGGAAGCGTCTGAGAAAGCGCACTCACATGGAAACACCAGTCCAGCATTTTTGGCATGACTAACAGAAGGAGCAGCCATGACAGTTTCACAGCACCTGCGCAGCTCCACAGTCAGGCTGGCTGTGGGCTGGGTGAGCCGTCGTCCCCCCCCGACATCTTCGAGCACTACCAGGGCTGCTTTACGCTACAGGCAGACATATATGTCGACAAAGAGCTACCCCAACACCTGCTGGGGAACAGCACTCTGGTCATGCCCTCTCTGCCATGGTGCTATTCTGCCATCTCCTTCCCCCTTTTTTCCCTTCCCGGTGACTCTAACCTGTGGGACTCCTTCGGTCCTGCAGTTAAACCAGCTCTCAGGCTGCGCTTTGGGGTGGGAACACTGAGAAGCAGCCACTTCCAGTGCAAAAGCCAGTGCCATACTGGTTCATATAAACAGGGGAAGAACCTGTACTCTCATCACCAAATGGTGGCATCTCACTCAGCTCTGGTTTTTCACTCCCTGAAAGGATTCTTCCTACCACAAAAGCATCCTTCCCAAAGCCTTGGGAATTGTCAACACTGGGGAACCTGTGCAGCTTGATACAAAATGAACCCAAACCTCCAACAGTGAATCTATCAGTGTAAACATTTAATTGGAGAGCTGTTCAGGTTTACAGTTCAGGAACTGAGCCTGTGCCTCTGCCTCCTAAATAAGAAAGACTGCTTAGGCTGAAAGCATATTTCAGTGTCGCCTCATGGCTGCACAGAACATTCCTCAGGAAGCTGCTAAGTGCTTCCCAGGAGTATAAAAATAGAAATAACGATCTTTGATTATCCTTTTCTCTACATATCAGTACGCATGTGCTTAGCTGGTATGCAAGTAAGTGGGTGGATACACAGTGTGTCTGAATTTGTCTTAGAAGCTGAATAAGAAGTAAAATAAGCTGAGTGAAGTAAAATTAACATTCAAAAGTCAGTCATGGCTACAGACTGAGCCTCCATTTAATTACAGTCAAGCAACTGGTTGCCTATCAGCATTGTACAATTTCAGTTAAACCAGCTGTAAGTAATGGCCCCACCCTACATAATTTACCAAGCCTTCAGCACCTCATTCCTCCTCCTGCTAAACCCAAAGTTATTCCTCATTTTCCAACTGCAGCAGTCAGGTTTTTTCAATAGAGGTGCCCAAGTTTCACTTTTTACAACTTCTTGAGCCATGTACACTCCTAATTTAAGCTCTCCATGTTTCCTTACATTTGTATGTCTTTGGCTGATGTACATTTTGTGTGATATTTGACTCCAGTGTAGATAAATGTTACAGATCCAGAAGTAGCCAGGATGCTGAGGAGGAACATATTTGTACCTGCAGCAAAATACCATTTTGCTTGTCTTCCCTCCATTAAAAACAAAAAAAAGAAAAAAAAAAGAAAGAAAAAGTCACTGATATTTAGTGAGGTACATGCACCTTTCATTCATTCACAAAAGACAGTATGCATGACCCCTGGTTTGAACACTTTATAAGCCAGGAGTAGTCTACCTCAAAGCACAACTGAGGGCATAGTATATAAAGGACAGGAATACAAAGACAAGACTAAAAGATAGCAGAAGTCAATAGGCAGTAAGTGAACTTTCTTTTCCAACTGTGGAAGTCTGTTTGCACAGTGCTTGGCAGTTTAACACCAAGGTATGTGGTTAATTGTCTTTATGTTTAAACTTTTCTTGATTTTTGAAAAAAAAAAACAAAAACCACCAACGCCTGGAGCTCATGATGTTTCAGGAGGAAGTCACACAAACCTTTCACCAAAGGTGCACGTGGGTTTTTCCAAAGGTTTTTTTTAAAAATCAGACATGGGTCAAGGAGCCTCTTCCCATCAGTTAGAGCCACCCTGGGGAATAGAAGAACCTCAAAGAAGCACAGGGAAAGAGGACATTTGAGGGACAAGTATGTTTGCAGTGTAAAAAGAAGGAAATTCTACCACCTGGAGACAGGTCGAATCAAAAGGGTACTATATTTCCCACCCCTTCTAATCATCTGTTGAACTCATTAGGTCTGAGTAACTCTTCCTTTGTTTTATTGCACATTGTGTTAAATCACTTCCAGTGTTGAAGGTCCAAGAATATAAGGGGCAAAAATGCTCCACGCCCTTCCTTCTTCATTAGTGAAAATTATTTAGCATTTGTTTGCATTTGGCATTGTTTAAAGGCTCACATTTAAAGATGAAACAACAGCAAAAAAAAAAGGTCTTGAACTTTTCAGGTTTTTTTAATTTATTTTTGTTCAGATCCTAGACCTGGAATGAAATGTGACATTACATGCAAGTTTTATTCTCTTGCCAAAGGTTTGTCATGGACATATTTACAGAAAATAATCTCTTCCATAAATAGTAAAAACATGGGCAGCTGGTCCTAGACAGTACAGACTGCAATAAAGTTCTCATAATGAAGTAGCTCGTATCTTAGTACATGACAGACAGTACTACTCTAGACAGTGCTATTCTAGCTGCTTTTTGGGGTTAGATTTGAAATGGCATTTCTGAAGTTTTAAACATTTTGAAAGCTGCATAGGAGTGAAATATCTTTCCACAAAAGCTAGTGGAAATATTCTAGCTTCTGACTTTTTATCATTAAAATACCAGAAGGCAGGTAACATTGTGCCTCCAAAGTGTAAATCAGCGTTTCTTCAATTTAAGCTCTAGAGTCTCTTGACTCAATCAGAAACGCTGGAGAACAGAAAACACAATATAATTTTTTTCTAGTATTTTCAGGATTGTTCAGCCTAAACCAACTAAGTTGTCGAAGATGCGATGTGACAAACATTAATATTTTAACATTGTGGAGGATACCAGCATCATTACTTGTCAGTGAATGCCAGCCAGAAGCTGGTATACAGCTTAGTAGGTGTCTTTAAGGTTTTCTTTTTGGGGGGATAANGAAAAAAAAAAAAAAAAAAAAAAAAAGCAACAAGGACGTGTAAACGGACCTGTCGGAATACATGACATCCGTGATGTGTGACTGCCACCCAGAGGAGCTCGCGGGGAAGTGACACAGCCACGGGAGATGGGAGTCACGCAGGGACAGCTCTTCCCCTCTGGTCTCCCTGCCCTTCCTGAAAGGTGATCCTGCCCAAGGAGAGGCAGGGTGCGAGGACAGGTTTGCTACCAAAACCTTGTACTTTGCCTACCACTGGAGAGTTTCACCTTCCCAAGCACTATCCTTTACTTTTTTTTCTGAGGAAACATCATCCCTCAGCTCCTGTGCCTTGGCATTCATATAAATTAATTCTATTTAATACCTAGACCTTCCTGAAAAGATCCCTTTGGAGGAGTTTTACAAGGCTGCACGTGCCCTTGCTGCATTTCCAGCTCCCATCTCCACATTTTCAGGCAGAAATGAAGTTTGAGTTGAAGATTTGTAATCACATCCTTAACTCACAAATCTCATTAAGACAGGGAACTGGTAGAGAGGGTGCAGCTAAGGGCCATGAAGATTAGGGGGCTGGAGCATCTTTATTATGAGGAAAGGCTGAGGGAGTTGGGTCTTTTTAGTTTGGAGAAGAGAAGGCATCTCATAAATTCTTATAAATACTTAAAGGGAGGGTGCCAGGAGGAGGGGGGCGGTCTTTTTTCAGTAGTACCCAGGGATAGGACAAGGGGCAATGGGTATAAAATTGAATATAGGAAGTTCCATCTCAACATGAGGAGAAACTTCTTTCCTTTGGGGGGCAGAGCACTGGAACAGGCTGCCCAGAGTCTCTGGAGACATTCCAAACCTGCCTGGACACCATCCCGTGCAACCTGCTGTAGGTGGACCTGCTCTGGCAGGGGGGTTGGACCAGATGATCTCTAGAGGTCCCTTCCAACCCTTAACATTCTGTGATTCTGTGATTAAAGGTGGTGCACGCAGCTGGCACCAGCCCTAGCTTCTCTCCACTCACTGCTCCACTACGCAAGCCTTTGGGATTCTTCTCTTATTTTCACTTAACTCCTGACATGGGAGTCAGAAGGCACTTTAGACTGCCCCTCTGTGCTAGAGTCCCTCCCCGCCATTGCTACTACTTAAACCCATTTGTTTTGCAGTTCTGCAGTCTTCCGGTCTTCCCTTGGCAGTCGAGCACACTGTTCTAACAACACTAAGGGTTACCAAAGCCCCCCGAAGCTTTTTGTATTCTGCCAGCTAGCCATGAAATACTTCTGTTGCATCAGTTTACAGCCGGTAAGCGTCAAATGAGAAAAGAGTGAGAAGGCATCTGAGTTGATGCCAGTGTCTGTGTTCACTCGCTCAACTCAACTCGGTTATTTGCTTTAACTGTGCACACTGATCTTTGACACAAGCCTTGGTGAGACTTGTTTTTGTTGGCATATCAAAACATTTAAAAATGTTCCAGCTGAACTTCAGTGGAAGCTGTCACATGCCTTCTTTAAGAGCTACAAAATTTATGAGTAGGTTTTGCCATTCTAGTCACTCCTAAATATTCCAAGGGGTAGAAACGTGATTTTCCAGACAGAAGTCTAAGTTGCTTTTTGCTTGGCTTTAGCTTAATTTTGCTTTTCTTCTGTTGTTAAAGATGATATAGGACAAGATTTTACCTGTTACTGAAAGCTAATAATTATTTTCATCACTTAGGTTAACTTTCTTTGCTATGTTATCTATAACTCAATTTATTTATTGTTCTGTAAAACTTTCTCAGGTGTTATACTTACCTGAAAGGAAATGTAAATCCCTTTTAACATCTCTTAAAAATACTCTGTCAGCTGTTCTTGCTCTTCCTGTGATATTAAGCTTCTTTCTTGGCTAAACTAAAGAGGTTCTCCAGCTGTTTAGGAACTTGTGTGGTAAAGTACTCCACTATCACTTTTTTAGCAGCTACTGCAGGTTTCCTCTTTGAAAATCCCACTTGCATGCTGCTTCTTACTGCCCTATCTCCTTCCAGGTATATATGGTTACAAGTTTTGCTATTGCTTCTGCTGGAAGTGGTTTTGAGAATTTTGTATGAAATTTGGCTTTTTACCCTTTCTTAATGAAATCCAAACTTTAAGAGAATTCAGACCTGCTTTTCTGAAAACCAACATCGTATGGCCAAATGTTTTCAATGACTTATGTAAGTTATGACCTCTCACTGAAAACACAGGTCTAAAAATCTGGAATAGGAGGTAGCGGAGCAAAAAGAATGAAAATACTGTCTACCACTGGTATGAGATTAAAAAACCAAAAAGCCCAAACAACCCCCCAAAGCACTTTTTGCTCTTGGCTGGAAAGACTAGAAAGTGATTTAAGGCGATTACCGTATTACTGTGGTTTCCTAGTAATAATTATATATGCCCACATTGCTTCCTGTGAATACTGCTACAGAGAAAAGGTAGGCAGAGACAGTTATTAAGTGCATCAAGTATTAAATTCTTGCGTGGGAACTGACATATCACAGAAACATCAATTACAATGGCTGGCTTGGTCTGAGATCCCCAGCAAACACAAGATAAATTGAATGGCAGGATGATTTAAAGAAGCCCAAAGGGTAAACTACAAAAAGTAGCTTTGGCTGTTAACAGGACATGTGCTGTCCCAGACCCATAATCTACACCCACAAAACCCTGTTTGCATCATAGAGTGTTGGTGTTACAGACAGCAAGATGAGCACACGGAAAGCAGAAGCTGATGGCAGGTGCTGTCACACATATGATCAGATACTAAAAAACTGCAAGCCAGGGCCTGAGTTTTATAATCGCTACTGTCTACTGAGTCAGTAGACACTGGAAGCGTGACTCCACACAGCCAAAATTTGAAATTTGGGAAGATTCCAAACTACATATTCCCCACTTCCTGAGCATGCAGATTTCAGAGAAGTGGAGATCTTGTATGTCTTTTCTCATCTTACTTTGATTGCACATTTGGGAAAGTTTAGTGACTTCATTGGAGGCTTACATGCTTCTGATCAAACTAAGGCCCTGTAATCCTTTGAGAAACCATAATGAAAACATACACTAACAGAAGTTGTACAAATGTAAAAATCAAACTCTGTGAGGCTAGGGAGCATCTTTTATTCCACAATGAATGCCTGAGATTATTATACCAACACCTTTACAAGCGACGATATGAATCTGGCAACAGCTGGTTAAAAGGTTGCATTATGCCAACTGAAATACCACTGTGTGAAAACCTTTAGAAGTCAGCTCTGGAAACAAAATATGAGCCTACCCCATCACATAGTATTACTGGGAAATCTGCTTTTATAGCACTCTTTCAACAGAGATAACTTCATCAGTGTAACCCACTAGTTTGTGTCTACTGAGTGCAAAAATACATCTTAATACAGAAATGTTGCCGGAGACCTTCAGTTCCATTTGGACAAATAAGACAAATGGTTCCAATGGCTATTTCAAATGTAGAAAAATCTGATGGCTTCAGATGCCACTTAACAGTTTTGTCTGGCAGTTGGGTAACTGTAGAAAACTTTCAATACTTAGCACATCCCACTCAATATTATTCAGTCTTTTGATACCTTGTTCTTTTCAAAATAGCAGCTTTGTTGGTGTGCTGTCTTTATGAAACATATTGTTTTTCCCTGATTTGAATTAAAAGGGTTATTTTATTCTGAGTGACATAAAGAAAGGGCAAATCAATAAAAATACACTACTGTCACTGCAGAATTGACACAAACATTGTAACAATGGCCTGATTTTCAAAACTATTTATAAACCCCAAGTCACCTTGAAGAATATCAGACCTGCAGCTGATCACTACCTTTGCTTAGTACAATCTTCTGATCTCCCCCTTTCAGGAATGGTTAGATGATTTCGTATTATCTATTAGCCTTTTCCAGACTGCAAACACAATCTTTCCTCCCACAGCCCCTCTTGGCAACTTTACATCCTTCTCTGGGATGTATAATTTAGCTGTACTTTTCCTTCTGTCCTCAGTTCATTGTCTTTCCTACTCAGGTATGAACAGGTGCTGTACATACATTTCTACAGCAGCCACTTAACAAAACACTGAGCAAAACTAGGGAAGAACTGATTAAACCAAAGAGTAAACACTGATGGGAAATAGTGCCAATGGAAAGCGTAAACACAAGCATCTTGACAAAAAAATTCTTGGTGTTGCTGTGATGGTGCAACCCCCTCCCTCTTTAGGCCACCAGGTGCTTTGTGTGATTTTCCCCTCCACCTGGGCCACCTAAAAATACAACGGACTAGAATGTTACCTGAGACACACAATGGTCCGAAATAAAAGAAAGAAAAATGTGAGAGTAATGGACCAGAAGGCTATGGCAACCCCTCAGGGTACTGTCGTGGTTTGGCCTCAGCCGGCACAAAGAACCACGCGGCTGCTCACCCAAACCTCGCAGCGGCGAGGGAAAACTGGAATAAAAAGGCAAAAAACTCGTGGGTTGAGATAAAGGCAATTTAACAGAACAACAAAGAAAAACCGGCAAACGACACCAATAGCACTGGCAGAGGCATGTACAAATAGGGGCACCGTACCTTACCGTACCGCCACGTAGCCACCGAACCAGGACCCGCACCGCCCCCGCCCGCTCCCAAACTGGGAAGTGCCCTCCCCAGCTCCCCCCTAAATACCGGGCATGGCGTCACGTGGTGTGGGATACCTGCGCTGTGCCAGATATTAACCCTGTCCCTGCCGGAACCGGGACAGGTACCTGGCTCCCATGACTCCTATCGTTTGGCAACAGTAACAAAAATCTATCACTTCTGACAATGTATGGATTGTGGCCCAAAGAGGCGGGCAAGACCAGATCTCCAAGATTTACTAAATTCTGGGCTTGCACAACTGACGGGAAGTGCCAGAATATCCCATTGTCTGAGTTGGGCCAGAGTGGAAAAGCACCTGACAAAAGTCAGTTATCTCAGCCCCTATGAGCAGGGGTTCAAGCGAGACCCTTTGAGCTCTCCTGGATCGGAGTGGGCTGTGACCAGCATCTCCGCTGAACTGGAACTCCGCTCAGGCAGACACCACAAGGATTAAAAGGCCAGGGCGAGTCATTCCATCTCAAGTCTCAGTTATTGCCCACTGAGGAATGCTCATGCATTGTATTTACTCCAAACTCACGAAGAGGGAAATTTTAGCTATAGGCTAGCTGCTCTTTTACCCACCCCTCTATCCACATGCCTCTAATATACACATTAGCTCTAAAGAGCGTGGGTGATCTTGTACTTCACGAGACCCAAATACTTTCTGTCCATCCGTCTAGGTGTGCATAAGGAGTTAAAAGGGGCACCCATGGGCTTACTGGAGTCCCTGCTGCAAAGGGACCTTTGGTCCTGGCAGTTAAAAACTCGGGTGTGGAGGTGCGAGGGACCCCTCCAGTGGTGTGTGCTTGCATTTGTGCTCATATGCATACCCATTCATTTGGGATACTTAGGAGCAAGTTAGCATGAATCCTGTAATTTTCGAATCTGTAATTAAGTCGCTGTTCAAACATTTTGTGAAATCATCTTGTAAATCCTTAAATTGGCGCCTGATTAAGTGCTGCCAAAATTCAACCTCTTGATCCACCTCAAATCGTTAATAAATTCTGAATTGCTGCTAAATCATAACTGTGTAAAATATTTCCATCCGTGACAGCTGCTAATTCAGGCTGAATGTGAAAAGCACAGATCTGGTGACAGCCGATTTGCTCCACTAGAGGAACTGATTTGTTGCCCTCTGCTATATTGTAAAGGAAACGCAAGTCACACTCAAAGAGCTGCGGTCAGTGGGTCAATGTCCAAGTGGTGTGCAGTGACAAGTGGTGTTCCGCAGGGTTCAGTACTGGGACTGGTACTATTTACATCTTTGTTGGCGACGTGGATGTTGGACTAAGCACACCCTCAGCAAGTTTGACAATGACACCAAGCTGTGTGGAGCAGTTGACACGCTGGAGGGAAGCGATGCCATCCGGAGGGACCTGGACAGGCTTCAGAGGCGTGCCCATGCCGACCTCATGAAGTTCAGTTAGTCCTGCACATGGGTCAAGGCAATCCCATGCACAAATACAGGCTGGGCGGATAATGGATTGAGAGCAGCCCCCAGGAGCAGGACTTGGGGGTGTTGTTAGACGAGAAGCTCAACATGAGC
>VZSF01008515.1:85079-99352 GCA_013398295.1 Chionis minor | reverse complement strand
GGTGAGGGTGCCAGGGGACGTAGGGACCATGGGGCTGCGATATTGGGGGGCCGTGGGTGCCAGGGGAGTGCAGGTACCGGGGGGATGGGGGTGCCAGGGGGATGCAAGCAGCGTGGGACGAGGGGACCAGGGCTGCGGACTCCCACGGGGACGTGGATCTCCGGGATTCGGGCACCGGGGAGGGCAGTTACCCAGGCACAGGGGTTACCGGGTGGGGGGGCTGTGCCTCGGGGTGCCCCCAAGGCCGGGAGGGGACCCAGCCGGGTGGTCCCGGAGGCCGTCCTGGGGTGCTGAGCCCCCACCGTCAGGGGGCCCTGGTGGATGGGAGGAGGGGGGGGCCGTGGCCAGGTAAACGTTCCTGCCCGGCCCCGGGTGTTGGCTGCGCTCGGGGACCCGGGGAGCGATGACTTCATGGCCTTATTAAGGACTAATTTCCATCCAGGCAGGGAAAACAAACAGGCGCGGGTGGCGTTTGCCATGGAAAGTTACCGGGGGCCACGGGGAGTTGCTGCCTGTTTTCATACATGACCCGGATTTCTCCGTTTACCTCCGTGGGATGATAATCCCTAAATCCCAATGAGATTAAAGGCAGAAAGAAAGGTGGCCGGAGTCCCCCCTCCCCGCCTTCACCATGTTTCCCAGACCAAAACCCACATCCCCTCTCGCCCCGATTAACCCGTGCGCTCCGCTCATCCCACCCCACCCTCTGCCAAAAAAAAGGAGCAAGGAGGGTGAATCCCCATCCCGCTTCGCTCCTGGAGCTGCCGGGGAGGTGAGAACCGGGGAAAAAGCCGCAGGCGAAGCAGGAACTGCTATTTTAACCCTGTTATTTTTCCCGTGCCAGCAGGTCCGGAAAACCCTCCCGCAGCCATGGCGCTGGTGAAGAGCGGTTGGCTTTGGCGACAGAGTAAGTGCGACCCTTGAGATTTCCAAATTGGGAATCCTCCCAAAAAAAAAAAAAAAAACCCAGGGAGATTTTGGCTACGGCACAGCGGGATGAGGTGCGGGGAGGACACAGGCCCCCAACCCGGGCGGTTAATCCACGAGGAAATCGCGGCTCAGCCGCTCGCGGATTTACGTAAGAGAGAGGGGCCTTCTGCCACGAAAACAGACGCGCGGCTCCATGTCTGGGGCTGGATCCGGTCCCGCGGGCACGGCGGGGCAGCACCGGGATGCCCTGATGGCATTTTTGGCAGCCTTTTTTTTCATTTCAAGCCACCTGGCCATGCTGCCCCGGATGCTCAGGCCAGGCCTGGGTGTCCTGCAGGACGCAGGGGGGATGCGGCTGCAAATTTGGGGGACGGCAGCGGGTCTTGTGAGCGTGCTGGCCGGATCCCGCTGGGTTCACCGCCGTCCTTCACCTCCTCCCCATCCCGGCAGGCTCCATCCTGCGCCGCTGGAAGAGAAACTGGTTCGTCCTTTACCTGGACGGCAGCTTGGTTTACTACCACGACCAGACGCAGCGCGACATGGACGGCCGGATCCACGTCAAATACAGCTGCCGGGATGTGAGGACCGGCCGCGAGTGCAGAGGTGAGCAAAATCCCGCATCCCCAAGCTCCGTGTCCCCGAGCCCATCCCGCGCAGGGCTCTCCACGTCGCCGTGACCCTTTGAAATGGCGCTCGCGCGCCTCTGGGACACCCCAAAAATAATCCAGGCTGCCTAATTTACCCCCTCCTAGCTCCCAGCCAGCCCTGGGCTGTCCCCCAGGAGATGCACGTCGCATCTTCTCTTCCCTTGCTTTTCCCCCGGGAAGGAAGGAAAACTCCTCGTGGTTTGCGCTTGTTCAAAACACGATCCCACGGCCCTGACTCATCCCTCGCCGTCTCGCACAAACAAGGAGAACAAAGCGGTGGCTCGGCTCGGCTCCGGCAGCCCACGGCCGCTGCACAAAGCGCCTTTCTTGGGGCGCGGGTGGCGGCGGCAAAGCCGGGAATGCCACGGTGGGAGCACAAAGCTGAAGGTTTCTCCTCACCGGAAGGTCCAGCCGAGCTTCAAGAAGGTGGCAAGATGCACAAGCCCCGTGGATTTAAGATTTTTGTTCTTGCTTGAGCTCGTGAGCCGACTCCAGCGACGAGCGTCTCGCGTTTCTGCAAAATTTGGGCGCTTGTTGCAATCTGGCACATTCAAAGCCGACACAGCTCGGCCTCGCGGCCTCCGTCAAATTTTTGGCAATTTTCTTTCTACCGAAGTGGGGGTGGAAGTTTCTGCTCGCCAGCTCTTCGCTCGGGTTGGCTTTTAACCCCCTCGAGAGCCCCATCGCCACTTGTGAGCGGAGCCGGAGCCGAAATTAAACCTGAATTAGGAGTGCGGTGTGCCAGCAGTTTTTTAACGGCTGCGTCGATGCGCTGCTCGTGCCAGGCGGAATTCGGAGCCCAACCCTCTCCCAAGTGGGTCCGTGGGCAGCTGGTGGGGGATGTCTCAGAGGGATCCTCTTTTCCTGAGGCCGGATCCTGCCCCTTCCATTTCCAGACGTGCAGCCTCCCGAGGGGAAGAGCCGTGACTGCCTGCTGACCGTCGTGCTGCGGGACGGCTCCAAGACGACGCTGTGCGCCGAGAGCGAGGACGACGCCATGTAAGCCAAAAATCCCGCTGCGGCGGCACCGAAATCCCCTTGGTGGCTTTTTCATCTGAATTATCCGAGCCCGGAGCGAGCCTCGGCCGCGCCAGAGCCCTGTCGCACTCCCGCCATGTCCCACCCGGGGCTAAAAAACCCCCCAGGCCCTGTTTTCTCTAACACCCGTGTTCGCTCGCAGGGCGATAGGTGCAGGCGGAGCTTTGGGTTTCCCGCTGAATAATTCAGAGCCAAAAGCAGCTATTTTGAAGGAGTCGGTCTCCAGGGGGGTGGGTTTTCCCAAAAATCGCCTCCTGGCCTGACGGAGGATGGCTGGGGAAGGAATTTCACCGGTATTTGGCAATAAACAGTGCGAAAGCGGAGTCCGGAGTGGGTTAAAGCCATGCCCAGCAAGAGGAAACACCCACCCGCTTCTCGCCCTGTTCCCCTTCTAGATAGTTCTATAAAAATTAAGAATTTTGGTTTTATTAAAATCGAGGGGTTTTTTAATACAAATTTAAAAATTTATTAAAAAAAATCAGAAGCGGGAAACCTTCAGCCGCGCTTAGATGGAGGGAGATGTTCCGCTGTGGCCACGCCGAGCTCGAACAATTGATCCCAGTTAAATGGAAATTCATCCGTTACCTGCTTTTCCCCCCAATTTAGATGCCATTTCCCTGCGGGCCCTTGTTTTAGCCATTCCCAGGGACAGCGTTTAGCCTGGGCATCGGGAATCTCCCAGCACCTTCCCTTAACAGGGAATTAAGGATCAGCGCTGGCCCCGTGGCCGCATCCGGGTCACCGTGGGGAGGAAGGGGGGACGCGTGTGCCGGGTGGAGCTTCCAGGCAGCTCCACGGGGACAATTCCCACCCCAGCTCCAGCACAGCCCAAAGCCGGGTCCCTCTGTTTTGTTTGCAGCGCTTGGAAGATGGCCGTGCTGGAGGCTAAATCCACCCCGGTGAGGCTTCATCCCCCAAAACAGGAGCACCGTCCCGGCAGGGGCTTCGGGCAGGCACGGGGCCGGGGGGGAGGTTCCACCAACCTGAGCCGCGTCCCCCGGCTGAGCTTGGGGTGGCCCCCCCAGACCCTGCGCCCATCGGGGAGCCCCGGGGCACAGGGAGTAAAGCCCCGGGGCCAGATGGGGAAGAAGGTGGAGAAGTGGTGGCGACAGAGCAGTTAAGGTGATGGGGACACATTTAAGGTGACGGAGGACACAGCTAAGGTGTTGGGGGACACATTTAAGGTATTGAACACAGTTAAGGTGATAGAGGACATAGTTCAGGTGATGGGGACATGGTGAAGGTGACAGGGGATACATTTAAGGTGTTGGGGGACACATTTAAGGTGACGGAGGACACAGCTAAGGTGTTGGGGGACACATTTAAGGTATTGAACACAGTTAAGGTGATAGAGGACATAGTTCAGGTGATGGGGACATGGTGAAGGTGATGGAGGACACTGCTAAGGTGATGGGGACATGGTGAAGGTGACAGGGGATACATTTAAGGTGTTGGGGGACACATTTAAGGTGACGGGGGACACATTTAAGGTGATGGGGGACACATTTAAGGTGATGGGGACACAGTTAAGGTGATGGGGGACATGGTCAAGGTGTTGGGGCCACAGCTAAGGTGATGGGGACACATTTAAGATGACGGGGGACACAGTTAAGGTGACGGGGGACACAGCTAAGGTGATGGGGGACACAGCTAAGGTGACCTCAGCACAGGCAGGTGATTCGGGTGCCCGAGCGAAGGCTGCCCCTGGCATTTGGGACAATCTGCCCCCCCCATTCCCGGCAGCAGCGCAGGGGAACCCAAGCGATTCAGCCCCGCCGTCGCAGGGGGGGGAAGCGGAGGTTGGGCTGCGGCTCCGCCGTGCTTCCCGGGGCTCCAGCCTCACGCCGGCCGCGCTCCCGCTGCCCCCAGGTGCACGTCTACGACCCCTACGACGACGACTACTACCAGACGGTGCCCCTCGACTCCCACCAGACCGCCTACATCAGCTCCGGCCACTACGGCCACCAGTACGGAGGTGGGTGGCCCCAGCCGGTGGCGGGCCAGATCCCGACTCACCCCATCCCTCCCCAATGTTCGTTTGCTGGTTCGCCTTATTGCCAGCTGGGGGGTGGTTAATTTGGCCACGGGGGGGGGGGCGGGTCACAGCGCATCAGGGAGTGGGGAGGGGATGCTGGAAGGGGCCGTGGCTCCACAGGGGACACGGGTGGCAGCCAAAACTGGGGGTCCCCCTCCATGCCAGGCCGGTGGCACCCCCTGTGGGAAGCGGTGCCAGGAGGACGGTGTCCCAGCTCACCCACACCCCACCCCCCCCTTTTTGCCTTGCAGCTCCCGGGGTGACCCACGTCATCGTGCGCGAGGATCCCTACCGGGTCTCCGGGGACCAGATGGCCTTGGGGCTGCTCGCGGGGGCCGCCACCGGCGCTGCCCTGGGCTCCTTCATGTGGATGCCGTGCTGGTTTTAGCAGCCCTGCCCTCTCCTCCCGCAGGACGCAGCCCCCCCGCAACGGCTCCCTCTGCCTCCCCAGCCCCGTTTAACTCGCCCAGGCTTGGTACCCGCCATCAGCCACCCTCGACCCCCTCCCGAAACCAGCCCGCTCGGCACCCTGCACCCTCGGGACAGAGATCCAGCTCCAAAACCATACCGTACCCTCCTCCCAGCCCTGGCTTTTGCATTGAATAACCCCCACCTGCTTCAGAGACCCCAAAAAAACCCTACCCCAAAACCCCACAAGTGTCCCATTCCCATCCGCTGCCGGGGCCATGGGCAGAGGGGAGGGGCGCAGTGTCCCAGCCCCAAAACCTGGCTCAATTCCCCACCCCAAATCTCTGCAGGGAGCTGGCTACAGAAATTGCTGGGTTTTTTTGGATCGAGGGAGAATGGGTGCTGCTCCAAACAGCTCTTTTGGGGAGATGGCTGGGGTTTTTTTTGCAGCCCCGGCTTCGGAAGGGCTTTTTTTTGGGGGAGGCTCCAGCGCCGGAGCCAGAGGAAGCGCTGCCGTGAGAGGCAAGCCCAGGGATGCTCAAGAGGCAGGTTAGATAAAAGATGAAGGAGGATGAAAAAAAAAAACCACCTTTGCAGGATTTCCACCCCCCTCCAGCCTCGCACCGGTCCTTTGGGACTGGCCAAGCCGGAGAAATGGCGCTAAACCCCTTGGGAATTGGGGCTAAACCCCTTGGGAACAGGGCTTGGGAATACCGCAGCTTCCCCAGCCAAGGGGCAGTCGCTGCCGGAGGGACACGCAGCAACTGGACTTTCAGTTGGATTTTTGGGAAGGGGAGAAATCACTTGGGGACAAGGGCAGCTCTCCCTGGGGAGCAGGGACCGTTTCTGGCAGCCAAGCCGGGATCTTTGAAGCAGGGATTTGGGACTGGGGGGGGGGGGGGGACACACGCTCTCTCTGGGCGGCCCTGAGGCCAGGGGACAAGTGGCAGCTCATGTTTTTGGTCGAGGGACGGGGACGGACGCGACTGCCCAGCACCGCCCTTAGAGGCACGGTTTTATCCTGCAGAAATCCTCGATATTAAACAAATTCCAGAATTACAAACAAACCCCACAGACAACAAAAAACCCCAGCGACACGAGCGCCCCAGCCCACTCTTGCCGTTAAAGCCCCGGCTCGGTTTGTCCCTGCGCCCGACAGGCACTCGGGATGTCCCAAAACACCATCCTCATCCTCCCCTGGCCTCCCCTGCCTCGCTGCTGCTGTAGTAAACCCACTCCCATCAACTGCATCGATTTTTGGAGAGGGAAAAAAAAAAAAAGAAAAAAAAAAAAGAAAATAAAAGCTATCCGCAGTCTAATAGAGGCAGCGAAAAACGAGCCCCAGCCTGCGGGTGAGTGAGGATGAGGAGGAGGGGGCTGCTCATCCTCACCGATCTCCAGGGGGTGGGAAGGTTTGGGTCCCCCTTGAGCTGCGCACGGGTGTCACCAGCTCCCCCATCTCCTCCCGCACCCCTTTTTCCCCCCCTTTTCAAGCGAGAGTTTTGAGGGTGGCTCCAGGGGAGGGACGGGCTACTGAAAAACTCAAAAGCAGCCTTGCCAAAAAACCCCACTTCTTGCCAAAAAAAAAAAAAAAAAAAAGGGAGTGGAGGGAGGAGAGCTCGCAGCACCAAGAAGCGGTCACCGGCACCGCAGGGTCTCCTTCGCCGCCCCGGAACGCGGCACGACGGCCCCGAAGAGACGCAGAAGGGGAAAAAGCTGCCCGAGAAATCCCACTCGGGGCTACAGGACCACCACGGCTGTGGGCCGACAGCCGGCAGAGCGGCTCCTTGCTTTGCATCCCAAATTGAGAGCCTGCGGGATGAGCCGTCTCCATTTGGGAAGGGCCCCGCCAGCCCCGTTTGAAGCCTCAAGGTGGCTTAAAAGCACGCCTGGGTCTGGGGAATCTGCAACGCGGAGCGAAGCTGAGCTTTGCCTGCCCCCTGCTTTCCGAAAAAAAATCGCATTTTTCTAAACCGAGGGGTTCAGGGTTTCCCCTGCGGCCGCTCCATCCCTGCGTGTATCCCAGCAGGCAAATCCTGGCTTTCAAAGGCGCGGAGAGGAGAAGGATCCGGCCCCGTACGCCCCTCCGCGCCCTCATCCCTTCTGCCTTCTCCTGTTTCCCAGCCCAGGTCCCGCGTCCGGCTCACTCACCTCTACACTTCCCCATGCCCTCTTCTGCCGGCGATTCCCAGAGTCCCGGCAGTTATTCCTGCTGCAACAGGGGGGATGGGATAGAGAAATGCAACAACACACCCGCCGCTGCTTTTAGGGTGCACATCAGATGGGAAACGGAGGCCAAACAGCGCTGGACCCCGTCTAACACGTGGGGAAGCTGTCCCGCTTCCCAACCCATTTTCCATCCTCGCCTCCGCCTAAACCTGTCCCTGCCGGCCCAGAAACAGGGTGTTCCCAAAGGCAGGGCTTTGGGAGCTACAGCCCCTTCCTCCACGGGGCTGGGAACAAGCCGGAGAGCGGGATCTGCTGCGGGGCGGAGGGATGGGACACCCCCGCAGCAAGCGCGGCCACCCAAGGAGGACATCGACCTCCTGTCCCCACCAGCAGGTCCCAGGGCAGCGGGGCCGAGCCGGGTTCAGCTCCGGGGCTGCGCCCAGCCCCAGCTGCCGCCGCCGCCAATTAGCACCGACGGAGACTCCCCGGTGCCATCCCATCTGCCGGGAAGCGCAGCAAGCGGAGCAGCGCGTCTGGCTGCTAAGGAAGCAGCCTGGGATGCGGAGCCACCGGGGTCGAGCCCAGCTCCGGTGGGATAAAGCACTGGAGTCCCAGCAGCACAACACGCGGGTGCCAGATGGCTCGGGCTGGGCAGTTGTAGGGACACGTCAAGCAGAGGGGACATCTCAAACCAGGACACCCTCTTTTCTCGGGGACTTTGGCAACCCCAGGAGCTGGCAGCTCTGGGAAAAGCCGGAGGTATTCCTGGGCCAGCCCGTCTCCAGCACCAGGCCAGGCACACAAGGTGCATAACCCAAGGGTGAGACACACCTGGAGATGGAAACATCTGGAAAGGCTTTGCCACGAGCAGCACAACCTGGAAATGAGCACCCCGTTCCACGCCACGTCCAGCTGCTGACCTGTAAAAGCTCCTTTTCCCCAGCTCAGACCCCCACGGGCGCCATCCCTGCGGTACCTGAGTATCCCAAGGCCGATCCTGCTTCTCTCCGAGCGAGCAGGGCTGTGCCAGTCTCCCGAGGACCCAGGGACACCAAGCGATCCAGGCAAGGCCACGGAGAAGGGCAGCGATGGACCAGCGCGCGCCTCCAGCAGCCATTCCTGGGGTCTTCAGGCTGTCGGTGGGAGCAGCTGACGGCAGCCAGCCCCCTCGCTGGGAAGCTGAATGAAGGAGCCATGAAACATGCTAAAAAACATAAATTCGGAAGCACAAGAGATTTGGAAGAACAGAAACCACCATCCACAAAACCACCTGGCTTGGTTTCCGCTCTGCTCAGCTCTTCGCCCGCAGGAGAGGGGCTTCCTGAGGGCTTTCGGTGCCGAGCAGGACAGATGCTGCGCAGGACCAGAGGGATAAAAAGTGCCGAGAAACAGAAATTAGGGTTGACACACTCCATTTTCACCCAAATAGAGACTCACACGACCCCTCTCTCCCAGCAGCGAGAGCTGCCGAAGCCCCAGACACCAGCCAAAGCCCGGAACAACTCCAAGAACCCACCGAGAGGAGGATTAACGCGGTGGGATCTGCGGGAAGGAGCAGGCACCAGTGGTTAACGTCCGAGCCTGCCCACAAACGGCATTATAAGATTAGTCCCCGAATGTCACCGCGAAGGAATCTGTTGGCGGCTGCTCGACCCTCGCTGCAATCAAAACCTACTTATCTGGAAATAGAGCAGCTGCATCGCAGGCTGTGACGCCTGGGCAAATGTCAGCATCGAGATTTGAATTTTCCACCCATTCCCTCTTCCTGAGCTGGGATGAACGCGGGGAAAAAGGTCAGTGCCAAGTCCACCCCCCTCAGAAGCATCGACAGACACCACTTCCTCCCTCCAACACCCCGTATCCGAGGACACGCAGCGCTGTGGATGGACCGCTCGGCTGCGCAGGGGGGGCATAGAGAGTGATTTCAGTGCTTTAATTAGCGGGAACTTTAATCAAGGCTTTAACACAATCCAGACGCCGCTCTCCAGGTGGCCGCCAGCAAACGCTTGAAACGGCTTTAATTTATACCCAAAACCTCGGAAACAGGTGGTGACACAGCCCGGAAGATTCCACTGGGAAACAGCAGTCGGGGAGAGCCTCCTCCCTCGGAACCCCGCAGGGCAGAGCCAGGGGGCAGCAGGAGCATCATGGGCTGAGCCGCCTTCAGCCCTGCCCTGCTCCTCATCCTCCAGGGAAGGGCAGAGCTGCTCATGTCATGGCAATTCAGGTGGCGTTTCACTCCCCGCACGGCGGTTACGGCGGCAGTCTGGGCAGGCGGTTGTGCTCAGCCGCTGCGAGAGGATCCCAAAAACCTTAGAAAAAGCCGTGTTAGACTTCGGGGCGCGCTCAGCCCAGGGTGGGGAGGGAAAAGGTGGTTAAAGAGGGGAGGGGGGGAAAAAAAAAATATATAGATTCTTTTGCAAATCGATGAGAAACCAAGGCTGGAAACCCCAGCTCGGGCAAGGGCAGAGCAGCAGAGGCGGCGGCTGAGCAGTGAGCGCTGCGGCAGCGCAGACGGCAGAGGCCGTTTGGAGGTCCGGGTGTTTGCAGCCGCTTTCCCGACTGCGGGAGTGCTGGCAGCCTCTGCCGCAGCCCCGTCGCAGGCAGCCCGGCGAGAAGCAGCCTGCCCACCCCCCCATTCATCTTCCTTTCAAGGCTGGTACATGCCCAGCATGGAAAAAGGTGCTGCTGCGGCAGGTACAGCCCTCTCCCGGTCTCATCTGCTGCGGATTGGAACGAGAGAAGCCAAACTGACACTGTGCAGCAAGAGGACGGCGGCGACTGCGGCAGCAGCTCTGCAGACGCCGGTAGGAGGATGCTGCGGCTCCTCCGACCCGGAAAGATCAGGGCTGGCCCTACCAGCGGAGCAGACAAAGAACACCAGCGTGAGGCACCCTCTAATCCAAGCCAGACACTCCCCATCCCACTTCACAGCTAATAAAAACCAGTGAGGTTGGGAGCAGAGAGCTTGACCCGAAGCAGCCACCAGATGGGTGTTGTTCCTTGGTCAGAGACAGCCTCTTCTCTCCAGTTTAACCCTTCCAGGTGGGAAATCGGGATACCAGTATTTGAGGTGACAGCCCCAGGGCTACGTATGGATGTAATTCAACAGCAACAGGGAGCAACACGCCGCAGCGCTGACCCAGGAGACAACAACCCAATATTAAGTTCAGCTCCTTCCAACAGATTGATCCTAAACCCGCTTTTGAGAGGTGAATGTGCTGGTTTTGGGTGCATCCACCCATTCCCTAAAGCCCTCGGGCAGCTCTCCGGGTGTGCTCCCACCCAGGGCAGGACCTGGAGGTGCCAAACACAAGGAACAGCAAGAAGCTCCCCCCGGTGACAAACGCCTCTTCCAGTGACGTCTCACCATAGGGCTGTTCCCGTATCACTGCTTCCAGCGCATCTCCGCAGCTCCACGACTACATTCCAAGTTTCCTGCTTGTCAAATTTCACCACCAATTTATTGTCAGCCCCTTTTAATAGAGAAGAGCTTGAACAAGTGACAGCGGTTCGAGCTGCTGGGGTTACCAGACCAAACTCGGTTGATTTCCCTGGAATACTGGACGAGGGTAACTCTGTCAACGAGCATCTCCGTTACTGGTACTCACCTACCCAGCCCCGCAGCCCTCATCTGCCACCTCCAGCGAGATGAAGGTTTACGGAGGCTCCTCCTCACGGAAGGTGGGGTCGGTCCACCCGCGCTCACCAGGAATCGCAGGGCAGCACCCAGGGAAGCCGGAGCAGGCAGCGGCGAGGCCACACAACGCACCCGAATCACCTTCACAAAAGGGAACGGAGGAAACAGCCGGATTTCAAGAGCGAGAAGGACCAGAAAGGCAGCGTGGCAGCAGGCAGAGGACGCGCTCTGTGTGCCCGGCCTCGACACCGCTCGTCGATCGCTAGAAACAATTGCAGAGACACCGTATAGAAGTGGAGGAACAGCAAGCACCCACCTCCACCACCTTGCCTCCACCAAAAAAAGCTCACTCTTGCCCTTCAAAAATGCTCCTGCAGCACTTCAAAGCCAAAAAGCACAAGCAAGAAGCAGCAGCCTGGCACCCTGCACCCCCAGGAACCTGCATTCTGATGGACGTACTTAGAGAAGAGACCCAGAGCTTTCCAATGAGACAGGTATTTATTTAGTTCAAGCGCTAAGGATTTTGTTGTTGTCGTTGTTGTTTCATATTATCAAACAGAGCTGAGGTACCAGTGACATTCCAACATGAAGAAAAAGAACCTTTTTCCCCTTATACAATTTCTTCAACTACTTGTATCAAGACAAAAAGTGAGTAATGGAATAGCCGCGTAACGTACTGTACAACAATCAAGCCAGAGTGGGGAGGAGAAAAGAAACAGAGCAGAAACCTTCACTGTTTACAAAATCATCATTAAAAAAAAGTCTGTTCCCGTGGTTCTACTGGCCATGTCGATGGAGCAAAATGAAATCAAACCCTAACAGACAGATGGCGCGAGGAATTATGGTGCAAAAAAAAAAAAAGATTAAAAAATTAAGACCATGTTGCTCCTGTGATCATTTTGGAAATGTCTTTTCTCTGGAAAACTGGGATTAGAACAGGATCGCGTCCTGTGGTCACGTTAAGCACTGACTTATCAGCAAGGATATCGGTTAAATGTCCCTGGCCGTCCTGAGCAGACCTCAGGGCCCTCCTGGGGAATAAGTGCCAAACAACTGACGACTCGTCCTTGTTCCTGCAACCACTGGGCTGTGCTGAACACAGAGCTCATGGGCACGCTCCTTTCTAGAGCTTTCTGGGGTTTTTTTAGAGCAAGTTCTAACGGGCCCACTGAACAAACCTGCTCCCGGACGTGCAGCCGCTCTCCACAAGCAGCTCCCGCGGAAAGCAGCCGAGCTGCTCGTCTACCGTAACCCGTACGTGCTCCTTGCAAATCCAGTGCTTAAAGCTTGAAACTACGGGAAAGGTAGAGGTTTGGTTATATCAGAAGCCAAAAAAAAAAAAAGTACGTGCTTGCGGAAAACAGCCAAATGATGACCAACGTAAGCTGCGTGAAGAACCAAAGGGGAAAAATAAAACAAAACAACAAAGCAACCCCCAAACGAACAAGCAGCAAGATGAACCATTTTTTGCACAGTTCAGAACAGCACAACACAGGAAAAGCAGCCAGGTTTCCTTCCCCCCAAGAGTTTCTTTTAAATAAAGAATGATCCTTTGTCACATATCATTGATGTTTATTTCAAGACATGCCACGTCAAAAAAACTCGCCTTTAATATTGCATTATAAAAGCACTTTACATCTCATTCTGCCTTTAAGTTATTGTTGTGCAGAGTTGCTATAAACCCAGGGCAGGGCACGAGTTTAGCATTCATTTCAGGAATGAAGAATTCCAAATCTTTTATGCCCGTTTTCCTGGTGAAAGTGGTGGTGAGGACAATTCCCTTTCTCTTCCCCGGGTGGTTATTTTAGATGGTAGAGGGGCAGAAGAGAACAAAGGAGGAGCCTGAATATTTGCTTGCAATTGTTCATTTAAGTAGCAACCGCAACACAGACTCAAGAATTCCTTCCTGCACTGTAACTCAGCCATATTCGCCCAGCAAACAATGTATTTACAATTGTGTTTATTAACTTACACAGCAACTTCACAATGACTAGTAAAGATTAAAAGGGTGCACTTCTAGTGTGTTCGATTCCGTGTTTCTCGGGTAGCTACATCTCGCGACATCAGCAAAGCTCTAAACAGATTCCTCAGCTAAACGAAACAAAAAATAATTACTGAAAATAGTAAAAAATTAAGCAAAGAAATAAATATCAAAGAAAATCGGTTAATTGGAAGCCTAGTTAAATAGAAAACTAAATTACTAGTTATTTACCCAAACTATACAGCTCTAGTGAACCGAACTAAACCAACTCGGAAGACTGAACGTAAAAAAAAAAAAAAAATGCTAAAAAATAAAGGCATAAATCTGCATAATCATAAGTTGGTTTCCATCCTATTAAACTCCCTTCCTTTCCATCTAAGATCTCTCGACTAGATTTCCGTATGATCAAAGTAAACACCCCTTCCCCAGTCGACCTACGACCACGCTATGGAAAAGCGGGTGCGATTCCCGCTTCCGCCGCCCCCTCTCTCCCAGCCGTGAACTGGCCTGTGAGCAACAGCACCTCCGCTGGGTAATCCAGCTGCTCTTCCCTCTTCCTGCCAAATTTAAAAGGTTCCAATCAGCTTGGGCAGGTTTTAGCGCCAGTCCTGAATTCACTTCAGATTTCCCCTAAAAAAAAAAATAATAAAGCAGCAAAACGCTTTCTCCTCCAAACAGCTGAAACGTTATGTTCCCATCTCTCAGGCAGTAATAATTTACTTCGTTGGTGTTCTACGTAAAAGGAAAAAAAATGCTCTTAAAACTCATTTGCACTCAAAACATATTTCCCTATTTCCTGCAAGTGTTTTGCTAATGCACATCCACCCTTTCCTGCCCCCTCCCCAAACCCTCCAGACGCCATTCATCCCCTTCCGAAAGCCGCTTTGTGTTTCTCCGTGTGCTTCCCTGGATATGCGTTCACGTTGCCTCTGCAAGAACTCAAAAAAATCCAGTAGCCTTTCGTGGTGTCGAAACCCCTGCTAAGGTTGGTTTCCAAAAAAAAAACCAAACAAAAACGTTTTGGGGGGTTTGAAAACCAGGTCAGACTATCTCTGCTCAAAAGATTAAGAGCTTGGTTTTAATTTTTTTTTATTATTATTGTAAGGATAAGCGTTTAGCCCTCAGCACACTTCACCTCCGCTTGCATTTCTGACCGCTGTCTAGTCATTTCCAGTTTGTTAGAGAAATCAAATGGGTGAGATTTGCAAGCTTTCTTCTGCACATACATCTCCTCTAAGTCCAATTCAAAACTTACTCAGTTTCCACCATTTCAAAGTGCAATATCATAACATATTAAAAAAGGAACAAATATTAAGAAATTGTACCTATTTTTTTTTTAAAGTTATAACTAGAATACGCTGGAATATTTTGGCTTTTTTTTTTTTCTTATAAATAATGAAGACACTGACATTTTCTTTGTGTGTG
>VZSF01008515.1:18046-81642 GCA_013398295.1 Chionis minor | reverse complement strand
TAACTAGAATACGCTGGAATATTTTGGCTTTTTTTTTTTTCTTATAAATAATGAAGACACTGACATTTTCTTTGTGTGTGTGTGTGCTTGTGAAGCTAATAGATCATCTCCACGAGACAGCCAGCGATGATGAACTGCAATACGTTATTACTGAAAGGGGAAGGTTCANAATATTTTGGCTTTTTTTTTTTCTTATAAATAATGAAGACACTGACATTTTCTTTGTGTGTGTGTGTGCTTGTGAAGCTAATAGATCATCTCCACGAGACAGCCAGCGATGATGAACTGCAATACGTTATTACTGAAAGGGGAAGGTTCAAGCCAATATTCACACTGCAGTCAATGAAGAGTAAAGGGACGGAAAGCAGTGATGTTCTGGAGAAAGGTAGAAGCCACATGGTATTAGCAGGAACAGCCTCCTTCACTGACAGGCTGCTCTTGAGGCTTTTCCAGTTTTATGTCAATCACTGGAAGAAAGAAGTTAAGGCAAACAGAGAGCCAACTCCCCTTCCCTACGAAGTGCGGGTAGGGCAGGGGTTTGACTGGCATTTTCAGTTCCGTATTTCCCACCGAAACACTTGCAAAATATTTTCAAAAGCTCTTGAGAAGACCAGCTTCAAACCCAAGTCAAGGTACAGGTTTCTCAGCAGCCCCCTCTTGCCCTGGCACCTTCTTAAGTGCGTAGCAGAAACAACGTCAGACCCCAAACGCTCATCATAGAATCACAGAATCACTTGGGTTGGAAGAGACCTTCAAGATCATCGAGTCCAACCACAAACCTATGCCAAAACCACCCCGAACCCATGTCCCTCAGCACCACGTCTGCCCGGCTTTTAAATACCTCCAGGGATGGCGATTCCACCACCTCCCTGGGCAGCCTCTTCCAATGCTTGAGAACCCTTTCGGTAAAGGGTTAAAGGTAAAGTTGTCTCCAACTGCTCTTCCCCAGCGATCTCCTCTTGTTCCAAAGCAATCGCTACAGGAATTAAAGACTTACATGCTGAAGGGTCTAATCACCGTTTCCACAGGGAACCAGTAACAGTTTAGAAACCCACAGTTTCGATTCAGCCTCCCAGCACTGCGAGCAGCACCTCCAGCTCGGGGGAGCCCAGGAGGGGCTCGACCTGCTGCCTCAAAGAACAACGAAGCCCTGGAGATAGCAGGAGCCTGGAGGAACCCACCGAAGGACACCTCAAACTCCTGCTCCTCTGTACTTCACGGCCAACCGGCAAGTACTTCCCTCTCACTCCGCTGTCCGCACCCAGCTTTGGGGCAGGCAGGAGAGCTTCTCTGGGTTTGAACACAGATGCTCTTGCTGCTCCAAACCAGCCTGCGAAAAGCTACTCCCTTTGTGGCACCTGAATTCCCAGCTGATGCCCTACAGCGACAACGCTCACGTAGCCTTTCACAGGAGGAGCTTTGAACATTAATCCCCAAATTCGACTCCTAAGTCTCAAGCGTTTCTCTTATCAGTGAACAGAGACAAACAGGTCACACAGCTGGTACCTCTAACTTAGTTCTTTAGGTGGTGGTTACAGTTGCTTTTTTTTCAGAGGTTAGGAAAAAAATAGACACAAAAAGGGAAACAAAAGACCAATAATTCGTCTCAAATACTTGGTCCGCTTGTTTCGCTGATCTAAATCTCGATACGCATTTAAATGAGTGACACATCGAGTCGGAGATGCTCAAAATGAGCCTTGCCAGCTTCATCACCAAGCACGAGCAGCTCAAGATCCTCAAAAACCCTCAATATTCTGCAGAAAAGCCTACGGAAAATCCCCCACCATTAATCCCAGCGCAGCTGTCTGGGAGACAATCATATTCAATTTCCGCTATCTGCAGCCTGCAGGAAGTCAAATCCAAAGTGCCCCTCATTGCACTCCCATTTAGAGACCAGCGATCGAACTCCCCGATAGGGAAACCAGCAGCCAGTGCCTGCGCACCCTACCACCCTCCTCTCATTAATAAAGATTGTTGCTCATTAACCTCTTGGTGACCCGCATAACACAATACTTTTGATCAATCGAGTCCGTATCGCACAAAGCTTGTGCCTTGGCAGCTGCAATCCACAGCTTTCCAAATCCTCCTTTCCCCTACGCTGTAAGATGCTCTACAGGAGACGGGAGTTTCAGCACCAAGCTTGTCCCTTTCCTACAGTTCCTGCCGCATCCTTCCCCCAAAGCGCCGTTTCTCCTCCGTTTACCAGCTGCCGGCTACGCGATCCCCGCTGCAAATAAAAACCAACAACCCTGAAAAAGTTCCTCCTCTGAAAAAAAAGCTCACGCGCTTCTAACTCTCCCAATTTGGCTGCGATGCAACCCCCCCCTTTGCCAACCACTCCTACAGTTCGGTCACAAGCACCTACATGGCTTCACCTGCGCTCCCCAAATGCATCCGGGCTGACCAGGGAAGCAATTCGGATGTAGCCACGCTGCTGGTCACACAAAAAGCTTTATCCTTTTTCCACCCCTCGTGCCACCTCCTTTCCCTGCCCCAAGGCTGAGCCCTCGGGCTGTCTCCCCCCTCGCACCACACGGTGTCTACCCAGGGCTGTCTGGGATTCAGCACGGAGACAGGCTGCCCCGGGAGGTTACCGGATCTTCATCCTTGGAGATTTCCAACTGGCCTGATTTCGGAGTTAGCCCTGCTTTGAGCAGGAGGGCTGGAGAAGGGACCTACAGAGGTCTTTTCCCATCTAGCTTACTCTGGGATGCTGCAAGTCGGATCTACAGGAGCTGCAGAGGTCGTTTTTTTGGGCCTCTTTGCAGCTGTTTTCTCCCACTCCACAGTCTCCCCCTCCCTCCCCACACCCAGCCTGCTCAAACACTAAGGAAAGAATCCTTCCAGATCTGTTTGACTGCATCCTCCTGCACCTTCCCACTGTCCTCTCCTCAGCTTTCGTTCCGTTGTCCTTTGTAGCCCGAGCATCCCTCCTTCCCCTGCTTCCCAGTGGAGGCCTCCACCCTAATTCCCAGCCTTCTACCTCAGCGCTTCGAGCTCAAAGGTTACTTGCCCCTATTCTCCCTCTCTCCGGCCTCTTTTCGGGATGTCCATAAGCTGCCCGAGGGCTGCAGGAGAGACACCGCTCCCTCCTTCTTCATCCTTGCTATTCAGGGCCTGCCTCTTCCTCACCCACGGTAACGCCTGGCAGCGCTTTGCCGCCACTGCATCGCGGCACAGAGGCATAAAGGATACTGTCTTCTCTACTTTTGTCTTGTGTGCTTTCCATTCCAGGCAAGGCAGCTGCCACGCGTCGGAAAAGCTGCAAAAAACACACAGGGAACAGATCAAAACAATCGTACTTTAAAGAGTGCACCCCGGTTGATCCAGTTCAAACAATGATTCAATACATCCCTCAGTACTATTTACACTGCTCCCACCAAAAAGCCTGACACCAAATATAACCTTTATTCTCAGGAAATGGCAAACCACTTTTTTTTTGTTGTTATTGAAGATCAAATGTTACCGGCGACAAGCAGCAAACCTTCCACCACCTTCTCTGCAAATATTCTCTGTGTGGAATCCAGCATTTCCACCTCACGTCTGCCATAGATGTCCGCAGACCCCAACAACTTCCCTGCGTCCGGAAGGAACTTGACCTTCAGCCCCTGACAGAGCATTAAGGTACCACAGGAGCACGGACACGCTCATAAAGTCAAACACGACATCCAGGAGTCTGTCACCAATATTGGCCAAGCTGGCACAGACCGAAGAGCATCAGGAAAGGGGATGTATGTAACGACATTCCCTAAGCGCCTTCTTCCACAGATCTGTGGCTCAGGCTCCCGATGAACCAGACAAAGGATTTTTCCTCTCGGGAATTTGCCCAATCCTTTTTCTGAGTGCCCTCAACTTTTGGTACCCACTCCATCATTGTCGTATGTCCATGCTCAAGGTATAACACAGAACAGGAACACGCCTCAAGTGCACTTGCAATCCCAAAGCAGTTGTTCTACCTCTCATTTGGACACTGTCTCCAGTTTCGCAGCAAGGTCTTAGCTCCAAACTCTCCTTACAGTTTTATTCCACTTGAAGGAGGTCGAGAGGGAAGACTGAGCAGGACCAGTTCCCTCTCCTGCATTTCCTGCCTTTGCCCCTGGGGCTCAGACTTGTGGTTCCCACCACATGGCTTTTCCCCAGCCCTCTGGGCAAGGAGCCTACAGATCTTCCCACTATTAATGCATGAGAATTCACATGGATTTCCTGAGCCCCCAACAGTTTGTCTTCTCCTGCCCAGGAACATACAGTTCCTGTCCTTCAGCCGAGCGTGATTTCTCCGAAGAACTGCCACGTTCAGTTGGTCGGAACCACCCAAGTTTCAACAGTAACATTCTCCTTTTTGTGTGCCTCCGCACGTGTGTGCGCAGCAGGACGGAAGAACAGGACAGAACAGACGGATGGAAGGACAGACAGCACCTTTACTATTCATCAGGGCTATCAAGTGATTACCTAATTGTTTCTTACCTCTGAAGAACAGCCCTAGTGGAGTTTTGATCCCATGCTGCTGCGCTCAGCCCACACCCAGATATAAACACCTGACAAACACTGCGTTAATATTTTTACACCATTACAGACATTGTTACTGCTTCATCTTTCTTTCCTGGGTGTTATGAAGCATCCAGAGCACTAGATGTTTCCAAGTGCTCAACACCTCCGTCCATCAGTGTGTTAAACTCCACCACAACCACCACCGCACGCCCGACAGCAGCTCAGGAGTCCCCAAACGCCCGGTGCAAGTCCGATGTCAGCCGTAACATGTTAAATTTGCACATTCTTTCAGTCCTCTCCTCAAATGACCCAAAGCTAAACCACTTATTCCCAGTCACCCACTTTCCACAGAAAACTGAGCCGAGCCCCTGTCAGTCTGTTTATGTTATGAGTGTAGGTACCTGAGAGGCTTTGCAGATCGGGGCGCAAACGTTTTTGCAAATTCAGCCTCGAGCGTCCAGACCACGCTGGGAAGACACCAAGACAACTCTGTCGCCTTGACAAGGACCCTCCAAGCTCAGCATGAACAAGCCCCCAGGTCCACCAGGTGCAGCTGTGACCCCTGCAGGGCAGCACACACACACTGTCCTCCTCGGTGTCTCGCCTTTGCTGTCACCACTGAGGAAACCGCTACGTGAGGAGAGGACAAAACCCCCAGGGAGAAGGCAGCAAAGCCGCTTTCCTTCGCCGTTCCTATCGTCTCCCTTAAAACCACTCGAGAAACCACCTCCAGCATCCTCACCCCTTTTTCACCAACAGCAACACACCCTGAAATCTGGACTGAGACAAAGATACGGGTCTGGGAAGCCGGTCCTTGATGTATCTCACTGATTTTAGCCAACAATTTCAAAGCAAAAAAGCTCTAGGCTTCTATAACCTCTGTCATTATCCCGAGCCTTCCAGCCCCACTGAAAAGTTCAGGCAAATTCTCGTATGTCAACAACAAAGCAACAAAAATCACGTAAAAATTCCAGATGCTAAACTGTACTAGCCACCAACGCTGCACAGATAGCGAGGAATGCACCACCACAACGCAAGAGAGACTTCCTGGTCAGAATCAGGATAATTTTGACACAGGGAGAAGCTAGACATTGATTTAATTGTAATCCCTGTACAAAAAACGTCCTGCCAGTTGAGCTCACCGCTTCTTCTTACTCTGTCTGCTTCCCTTATCTCACCACCACTCTTAATTCTGCTTGAGAAAGCAACGTAACTACCGTTTTCCAAGCATTTTAAAACTAAAATGGCTTATGAGAGTGAAACGGGGAAGAGGAAAGGAGCTGCAGACTTCCAGAGCAATCTCCCAACACATCCTCGTGGGCAGCAGTATTTTTCGTCGCCATTCCATTCAGACGAGAGGACAGCACTGCCAGCCTTCTTCGCTTTACTACTTGTCAAAAGGCTTTTCAGTCACTCAGTACAGCACCAGACTATTCATCCCAAGGTTTTTTGAATCTTGGAGATGATCAAGGAGGTAATTGAGATTCAACCTCATCTTCCTCTAGAAGCCTTAAAAGTTTTAGTACTATATTTGAACCCGCAAGCGCTTTGCAGTCTCGACGCTTTCTTCACTTTGAACAGTCTTCAAGAAACTTCCCGATTCGCTCACGCTTGGGCACAGAAGGTTCCGCTTCTCCTTCATTCCTGAGCTTTGCCCCTAAACTGACTTCTACTCTCAAAACATTCAGTACTCAGTGAGCTTTCACAGGTTGATTAACGGAGCTCAACCGCAATTTTATGAAAGAAAACAGCTTTTTCTGCTTTTCTTTTCCGCCCCCAGGAGTCCCTGGGTGGGGCAGGGGGAAAGGCTCACCGGGCAGTCACCAGACTGCATCGCAAAATATCCGAGTACCAGCTACAATTGCCTTTCAGGAGTGTACTGGGGGGTGTCAACGCATAAACAGATTATATGGTAAACTCTGCTCCTCTCTGGCACATCAGCTCGGAGCTACAACGATCCCTCTGAGCTCTGCGGGGGAAGATCCGGTAAACCTCCCGCCCTCCCAACACACCCTTTCCTGCTGATATCCAATGGATACACCAGAGGTAGAAAATGGTGCAAATTAGCTCACCTACCCTTCCACTACACTGCTTTTTTTTGCCCACATTCTGCAGAAGAATATTAAGGTAATTTTGACACAGTTCTTGATACAGAAGGTCTGAGGGGGAAAGAATCCTTCCCATCAGTTTTAAGGATGGGTAGACAACAGAGTTTGGCAGAAAGTCAAGGGTTGGAAGGGCCTCTAAAGATCATCTAGTCCAACCCCCTGCCAGAGCAGGGGCACCCGGAGCAGGGGGCACAGGATGGCGTCCAGGCGGGTTGGGAATGTCTCCAGAGTCGCAGACTCCACCACCTCTCTGGGCAGCCTCTGCCAGGGCTCTGCCACCCTCACAGGCAACAAGTTCCTCCTCGCGTCCAGACGGAACTTCCCATGTTCCAGTTTGTGCCCGTCACCTCTTGTCCTGTCCCTGGGCACCGCTGGAAAAAGCCTGGCCCCCTCCTCCCGGCCCCCTCCCTTGAAGGATTTAGGAGCATTGATGAGACCCCCCTCAGCCTGCTCTTCTCCAGGCTCAAGAGACCCAACTCCCTCAGCCTTTCCTCATCAGAAAGATGCTCCAGCCCCGATCATCTTCGTGGCCCTTCGCTGTCCCCTCTCCAGCTCACCAGATGGTGCCTACATTAGGATGCTCACTTGGTATCTTTGATGGAAAGAAGGAAATACATCATCTCATAGAGCTCTTTCCCGATGTCATGCGCTTTGAGATCCTAGGTGGAAGCAGCATTACAGCATAAATTGTTTTGAACTGTGGCATTGCTATTTATTTCCCCCTTGTACAATACGGAGAAAGTGAGGGATGCAGTTTATAGAGGGGAGGGGGTGGGAAGTCTTAAAAAAACCTCAGCTGATGGGAACCAACTGGAATTACTGCACTTAAACCAAGCTGCTGACAGAAAGCTAAGTGTTTAAAATACAGTAATCCTTTCTTTACATGAAGACCAGGAATAAAATTGTGCCTTTAGCAGTTATTTCTCCTCTAAATGATTTGACTAAAAAAAGGAAATTTGGCAACTAAGAAGATCGACGTTCTTTCTTATTAACCTTTTGCTTATCAGCCCCAGCATATGCGAACAAATCCAATTAGGGAAACTTCCTGATGGTTAGAAAGCAGCCTTCTACGCAGGGACCTTACAGCATCGCGGTGCCGCCAGGCCCCAAGCCAGCAGTCTTATCGCACTGAAAAAAGTCGCAGGCAGTTGCACGCATATACATGCATATAGAATATAGTGTGTATAAATATATACAGACAGAAGTATGTACATATATTTGTGCATATGTGTGTCCGTGTCTAAAAACACCAGTAATGGTGAACATTCAGGACTTTTTTCCAAGGTGGGAGTTAAATGCAGCCGTCTGAACAACTGAGCCGCACAAAGTCTCTTTCCAGTGTTCAACCCTGCAGTCTCCTTCCTGATTAAACTCTGGAAAAAAAAAACAAAAACCCTCATCTCTCGCCATTAGTTTCAACTCATTTGCCAAACTGTGCCTTTCCTACCGCTCCAGCCGATAAATCCCCAGCAGATCAGCATCATCCAGGACTGTAGGCATGAAACAGTTTTCACTGTAACACTCCGGCAGCAATATGGAAAGAGGACACTCTCCAGATGGAAAAGCCAACCGAGAAACCTGTTCCCCGACGCAAAGCAAACAAAAAATGTTTCCCTAATTCTCATTCTGTGAGGAAAGCAGTGCCATTCGAAGAATAATTCTTGCCCATCAGATAGACAAAAATCAAAAGATAGGAGAAAGAGCCAAGCTGCTGGATGCAGCCAGCGCTGTGAAAACAGGGTTACTCGAGGGGCCACGGGCCTTTAGCTACGACCGTGAGAAAGTTTTTCTGCCAAAGAACCACATTCAGCCTGTGCCTCTTTGAGAGCGAATGTTGAAGCGTGCCAGGTAGCGCCGTAAGGAGGTCTTCAGCACTCTCCCTCCCCTCTCTAGCTGCAAGACAGCAAAATGAACCCTGACATATTCCGGGCATGAAATCCACAGACTAACAATAAGATTCCCTGAAACACAGACTGCCAAGACAGAGTGTGAATCTCAAAGTCTTTTAAAGCTTATTCAGGGCTGACAAATAAAACGAATCAGAGACGACAATTCTCTGCATTAAATGAAGCAAGTTATCTACTTCTCTCCTCAGTCTTAAGGCTCCCCTGGCAATCAGTCTTTGCTGAAACTCGCAGGATCCAAAAGCCAATTTTTTCCCCTCTGTTGCACCAGTTTAACCTCATTTGCTCTCACCATTTTTACTCTGTAATATCATCCACTCATTTTTCTTTCAACAGCCCCTCCCCAAAGCAAGGAGAACAGTAAGTATATAGGACCCTGGTGACTGGAGACAGCTCTACCCTTACAGATTCAGCAGCACACAGCAGCTGTACGTTAAAATCTAGCTTGACAGTGTGCGACTAGAAGACACGAGGCTCGCCCCAGCAGCTCATCAGATCGGTCTCTGGGGAAAAGAAATGCCAGAGAAGTCATAAACCGAGCGCCTGCCGTGGCGAGGTTTCAGTTCGCACGTACACAAGCTGCAAATCCTCTGTGCTCCTCTGCAGCGCCGACGTGGAGATCCACCTCCCAGCCTCTAACCCATGGCGCAGCTTCCACCTCGGGCCCCAGTGCTGTGTGAGCTGAGGTGCCACCTTCGGAGCCGTCTTCTTTCGTGTCGGGGCGGGGAATGGCAAAAAAAGCCCGTCAGCAGACTGCTCCCCTCTATTTCTTTGTTGGTAGAATCATAGAATCACTTGGGTTGGAAGAGACCTTCAAGATCATCGAGTCCAACCATAAAACTACACTGTCAAAACCACCCCTAGCCCATGTCCCTCAGCACCACGTCTGCCCACCTTTTAAATACCTCCAGGGACGGCGATTCCACCACCTCCCTGGGCAGCCTCTTCCAATGCCTGATAACCCTTTCCGGAAAGAAGTTTTTCCCAATATGCAACCTAAACCTCCCCGGCACAACTTGAGGCCGTTTCCTCTTGTCCTATCGCTTGTTCCTTGGGAGAAGAGATTGACCCCACCTGGCTATAACCTCCTTTCAGGGAGTTGTAGAGAGATCGTGGCATTGTAGAAGATCGTGGAGCTGTAGAAGACCGCGGCACTGAAATACACGCTGTTTGAAGTAGGGTGTAACTCACCTTCTGGAGTCACGCTACAAAGCCAGGCGCTCCGGGTTTGTGGGACAGCTACACCGCGCACGGAGCCGAGGATGGTGCCTGTTCCTCTCAGCAGTGCTGCCTTCCAGCAGCAAAGGATGAACAAGAAGCTAAAAGTAGCACACAAGGTGAAAAGTACCCCGGGCTTCCCGCTGGCAGCTAGCGAACAAGCGACATAGCCAAAGAGGTGAAAAAGCCTTTGCCGCTACGTTCCCGAAGCAGGACAAGAAATTAAACTTCTTCCATATCCTTAACGGGGCAAACGCTGATTCTGACCCTTGTGGACAGCATCCCGTGGAGAACCCTAGCGCTTGGGCCAACCCAAACAGCGCTAAGATTCGCCACCTGTGAGATGATGTTATTTGTCAACGTCTGACCAAGACTGGAGCGAGGTTACCATGGTGGTTGGTGCCCCACGGCATCTCCCAAGCTGCCAGAACGGCTTCAGCTCCTGCGAACGCTGCCTGGCACTCAACCAGGGCAGTGAGGGCAGGTGGGTCGCCAAGTCACGTCTCCGGGACTTGCCTGCACACAAGTGACACTGGGATTCACATCTCTGGCCTGAGAGGATGGAAAGCAAGCAAGGAGGGTATGGTGGGCCACACAGGAGGCGCTAGTGAAAACAGAGCTCGCTCTGGAATCGCTAACACCAAGACGTCTCGTCCAACACCAAGACGTCTCGTCCAACACCAAGACGTCTCGTCCAACACCACGCAGAAACCAAAACCTTAACATGAAAGGGCTGGAAACTCCAAGAAGCCAACAACGGTGGACTGAGGGTTCAACTTCATCCCAAGTCTCCTTGTGCATTACTTGTGCCATTCCCCACCTTTAACCCAGGGCATAGGACTGAGATCCAGGAGGCACATTTTGTGCTGGGAAAAGAGGCCAGCAGGGAACGGCATTTTCTCAGCTTTTCCGAACTGCTCAAGGCTGCCAAGCGAAGCATCGACAACCTGAGAAGTTTTAATACTTCCAGGCGAGAGTTTTGCGTGGAAATAAAAAAAACAAACCAAATCAAACCAGCTCATATTCCCTAATCTACACATTTCAGCCACACGCAGGATCAAAGCTGCGTGGTAATCACTAAATCTGAACCTATACCCTACTGGGCAAACCAATGACTAGTCATTAGTCTAAAATTCCCTTTTATATTAGTATTTAGTATCTGGCATCAGGTGATCTTATTTTTTACATAAATGCGTTCCATTATATGTCGTCAAAGTGTGGACTTTGTATCTAAAATAATTTGATACCCAAATCAAAAATCCTGTATGAAAATTAACTCGGACAGTAATTGTTCTGCAGAATCAGGATATATTACGGATAGAAGTTATCAGTTACAGGAAGGTCAAATTTGCATTAGGCTTATTAAAGAAAGATGTTACATGGGTTACGGGAAGGGTATCCATTTTGCTGTTGTACGCATATGCTTCTCCATTTCATTGGGGAAGAATTTATTGACAAGTTAGTAAAATAAATTCATACCATTCCACAGAGAAGCTGCAAAGGAAACGGAGAACTAGACAACCAGCGGTATTGGAAGTCTTATCCTTTGAGAATTGTTTCAACAACTACTTATTAAACTAATGAAAATGAATTCCGAATATTCTGCGGCATAAACTAGCTTTGAAGTTTCTGAAAATCCCAGTCCATGCCTGCAACACAAGGATCAAAACTCAGAAGAAAAATCCATTTTTAGTTCTTTTTGAATAACTACACAGGGCTTTTTGTTTGGGTATTTTACATGGAGAATGAAGCCACTTAAAACCTGTCCTCTTGTCCAATACTGACGAGACCTCACACTACATGAAGTACCCACGCGGATTCTGCTGCAGCGATACTTAACAGCCTCAAGTTTTTTTAGTTATTACTGTTTACTGATGTTACTGAAGAACAAGAAATTATGTCTAGCAACACCAAATCTTCCATTTAATACAGCACCCAGGTTCCCACCACCACTTTTTATTACCGAACCTATTTTCTCACAGAAGTAGTCTTACGGCATGTAACCTGGCAATTAAAATCAGAGGCATAATTTATCCAGACCTCTGTTATACAACCAAGAATTTTCTCTAGAGAGCGTGCAAGTGAGGCTACAGCTCCAGAAATGGCTTTATGCGCTGACAATCTCATTAGTACAATCCCTGAACGGCTTCGGCATAAAATACAAAAAGGCAACGTTTGCTCCTTCATAATGTATTAAATGGAGACACCATCCTTCACACTGAAGGCTGTGGTAGCTTTCAAAGGCACATTTTATTAAGTGACAGTATCTTATGCCGAAACGGACTAGCATACAAGAATTTCCTACTTATGTCACAAATTATCAGGGCTACAGCTGGCCCTGAAAGCCACAAGCCACTTCGACTTCTGGAAACGTGTCGGCTGCAAGTTCCTCAAGGAAAGCGGGAGTACAGACCTTCATCAGCATCATCATCATTCCTCCCAGCGAGGCAACTGCTCTCAAGTGCACACTCTCCAGTCTAAGTAAACGTTCAGGATTCCCGCACAGAATCCAAGCCTTAATTACAAGTCAGCCTCTGTGTTGTGGCAGGATAACTGGTGGACCCCGGCACCAAACACTTTTAGGCTTGCTAATGCACTGAAAGGCAGCACTAAGTTAACACGCCTAATTATTCCATTATATAGGGAATAATTTTGCTACCAATACACAAAGTCAAGGGACGTTTTAATAATAGATCCTTTAGTCCTGTCTATAACGTACAAAGTAATTTATAACCCTGTTTTAGCAACTCCTGATACAACTCTGCCTACAAACTACTTGTGTTACTCTCTTTATATATAAAATAGCCCTGTGATTATATGCATACAGATGTGTGTGCGCGTGCATTTGCTCTGCAGAGACACCCAAGAATGAATGTCTTCTACATCTTGCACTACACTGCTTTTCCTCCGACTTAAGAGCAGCTGCCAAATGCGTTAAGCAGTCCCGAATCCGTATGAGGAATTGGGAGATCAGTGAAAAAGCAGTATCCCATTATGCACCGAGGATGCACAGCTCTAGCTCTCTCTTCATGACCTGCTAGTAAGCATATTTGCTTACATAACTAATAAACTCAAACAAAATTTCTTTCCTGGAAACACCAGATCAGTTCGGCAGCAGCGTTTCCTACTTTCACCAGTTTGCCAAGTGATTTACCTTCATTAATACAACTGCTGAAACTTCATCTAGCAGGTCAGAACTTAAAGAGCCGCCGCTCATCTCGCAACATAAAAACCTAATTTCGTTGTGGTTCCATCAGCTCAAAAGACACATTTCACTGCTTTCCCTGAGTCAAAAGCAACTCGTCATCTACCAGAAATAAGTAGCTCAGGCTGTCCAAGAACGTTTGCTCACACGTTCAGTGCCTTCCAACAGAGTGGGAACGCCAGTTTACAGCATCTCACTGTAGAGTGGAAGCATCTGAAGCCCTCACGTTCCTCCTTGACTGGTTTGCCCACGTTCATTCACTGAATCTCTATCAGAAACAGCCCTCAAACCTGTGTTTCCCCAATTTTTTGGCTCAGGCTTTGATCACTTCAAACCAAACACCAAATTAGCAAGAATCCAGGAAGGTATGATCCTGTCCCCACAACGCTTCTTCACTAATTCCTCTTTCCTAAGGGGAAAGAAGTCATTTGCCCCAAGGTCAGGGATGCTTCCGAACTTCAGCCAACAAGTCAACTCCGAGATGTTGCGTGCTGCGAATGGACTACAAACATCCCTCTGACACCCTCTGGAAAGGCTTCCCAGTGTCCAGGGAAGTCCTATGTCCACAATGGCGCACCGAGAGAAACAGTTGCAGGGCTGCTTGCAGCCAAGACGTTACTCACCTGTTTTACGTTGTATCCTGCCTTTGCACTAGTTTCAATGAACATTACATTCAGCTCTTTCGCTTTTCTTTCTCCTTCCTCAATGGACACTTGTCTGGGGAAGATAACACAGAATTAGGGAAAAAAAACCCCACAAACCTTTGAAAATTAAGATTTTTATCTTCAACTTAAGGAGGTGACTGCTGCATTACAGTTCTGACAGCGTTTAATAGTTTTTTCCCTGCACACAGATGCCACATACTGAGCACAGCTGTAGACAAGCATCACCATTTCATCCCATCGGACACACCGGGCTCCCAACATACAGCTCCGCTTTCCAGCGGGACCGTTGAGTGGCCCAACGAGACTCCTCCAAACCCCTGTCCAGGAAGCTGTGCTTTTATGTCTAAACAATTAGCAATCAATGGACATGAATACCCTGTAACAATTGCCAACTTGCAGCCTACCAAACCATTTTAACAAAGGACCAAGAGTATATAAGGCACTTATGTGTGCATAGACAATTCTTAATACAATTATAAATCTGAAGTAAGGGTCACAAGTGAAGTTGTTCTGAGGAAACAGGGATTTCAATCAAATCCAGAATACTCCCCTTTCATGCTTTTGTTATACCTTTGTGGCTTTTCACTCGTTTGTGTTAAGAATACCGTAAATCTAGAATAAGCGGAGTACATAATGCAGCAAAAGCTGAAGATGCAGAACTTCTAATAAAACAATTTAATTTAGCCAACTTATGAAAAGCCCTGAAGAGTTTTCAAAGGGAAGGTTACTTGCATTTATCATTTTTATCTGAGCAAATCTATTAAACATGAACATTTATAACGACGTTAGTGTATTTATTCACTGATGCAGGTTGTAGTTGACACTCCATTCTTTCCCGACATCTGAACAAGTTGGGGACAGTTTCTCAACTCATTCACAGCACCACGCTGGAAACTTGTGCTTAACCAAATGAAAGAAATTTTTAAAACTGAGGTTTCTCTAGTCACAGCCATCTCCAGCAGAGTTAATACAAGCTTGAGCATTTGGGGGGAAAAAAGATAAAATACAAATGTTCTTTTTAAAACAGTTGTCTAGGAGAAAACAGCAGCAGATTAAGAAAAACATTTGAAAGGTGAGTTATTCCTCCGTACCTCTTATCTGCTAGATCTGTTTTATTTCCCACCAGCATAATGATGACATCACTGCCCCGTTCCGTTCTGACATCATCAATCCATTTTGTTGTTTGCTGGAACGAGTTTACATCTAACAGAGAAGAGCGGAGAGGACTGTCACTGCAGGCGTTCTTCACAGATCACTGGGTAAATACAGCTGTAAGTCTCAAATAAAAGCTTCATATTCTCTGGAATTGGCATAATAGGGTGATGAAGAACCAGCAAGCGAAATCCTAACTCTCCCACACCGAAGTATATGAAAACTCGGCATTAACTTAAATTAAATTAAAAACTTAAAAATGGACTAGTACTTCATTACAGGTAAATTCAAAGCCAGGGAGTGAACTGAGTTGATCTATAACTTGGTTTTGAGAGTCTAAAATGAGAAATCTTATCACTGTGTTTTAGACCAGTTCCCTTTTTTTCCATTCACCATATTTTATATAGAGAATGGGGATTAATGTGATACTGCATTCTACACTGGCCATGACTCAGGCACCTACAGCAAGAGGTTCCTAGATTTTCATTGCTTCTCAAAAGCACTTAATACCAGCTACACATTTTGTACAGCTTAATCACTTTTTACTTGCTAGGTCTAGGATTTTCTCTAGGAAATAGCAGGGTTATACAACACACTAGCAACTCCTGTATCACTGAACAGCGAGTTCAAAATAGTTTCCACAGAACCAGAAATACAAATTTAACGTATCCACGGATGCTTTTTCGTAATGATACATCCTTAAAAGCCACAGGGTAAGAATTTTAGGGCTATCCTAGTCTAATTAAGACAGTATGTTGTTTGAAAAGTTGCATCCCGTAAGGAAAAACGAGTTGTACGGAAGCTGCCGTGGGGCTCGGCATTTGCCAGTTAGCTACACAAAAAGCATCTGAGTTGCCGAAGTAGCGTGCAGTACTTAAAAAAAAAGGGAGGGGATTCTGCAGCAGTTCTTGACGAGTATTGATTTTTTTTTAATGGCTTCTACTGCATAGTAATATATCGTATGTTAGACAGGCAAGACTTGATCACTTGCCAGCATCTTAATTCTTCGCTTTACTACTTGGTAGTATTGAATTTGCTAGGTCAGTAAAAACATTTCAAAGTTCACAGCTAACCTGTAATTTTAGCTCAAATGAAAGTACTATTTTTAACAATTAAAGCTTTTATAGGTAAAGCCCATATTCCTGCTAGTGTTCTAGTGTTCATAAATCAAAGGGCGAGTGCTTTTGCATTTGTATCGAATTAGGCCATCGCTCTCAGTCGATTCTGGTGTAGGACTGAAAACGTCCGAAGGTTTAGTTCTCCTAAAACAACGTTTCTGCGCTTTGTAAATACAGAAGACTAGTAAGTTAGGGGGCTCCGGACTGAGGGGAGGGACAGAAGGAGAAGGGTTGAAAAAGCACTAATATTTTAGTTGACAAAAATGTACATACCTTAGTAAGAAATGAAAGAGCAATTGTTAAAGGATAAGGGCTTAGTGGTAAGTTTTACATATCGCAAAATGTGAAAAAGTGATTGAGTCAAATGAAAATGGGATGTTAATGCATTTTTCCCCCCAGCCCATGCCCAGATTTTTCTTTGGGGGGGTGGGGGAGGGTGGGGGTGCAAATGAAGTGAAGCAAGCTACAGCTATCAGTGCAAAATCACTAATTTAAGAATTCAGGTATCTATAAACATGATTCAGGTGTTTGAGACCAAAAGTCGTAGGCGATATTATGATCGAAAAGCAGATGAAAGAGGGTAAAGTGCAACAAGACCAGCCAGGACTCGGGGCAGGCTTCGGGAGAATGCAACAGGAAAGGATTACGAAACGATGTCGTTTGTCAGACAGTTCATAGGTTACAACAGCAGCAATCAAGCTTAAAACTTGACGAGGATATTAAGAAAACACGGGGTATTTCATGCCAGAATGAAGACCAAGCAGATGACTGTGATAGGACATGCAAAGCTAGGCTAAAGGATGAAAGGGGCAGAGTATTAGAAATGCAGAATTCCCCCCACTCACTTGTGATATCATAAACAACAACTGCAACAGTGGAGTCACGAATGTAGCTAGGAATCAAGCTCCTGAACCGTTCTTGACCTGCTGTGTCCCATAATTGCAACCGTACCTAACAAAATCAGTCAAACAAGCAAGAAAAATAAGAAAAAGGTCAAACCCAGTGCAATATACCTACTTGTGATATCGTAAACTACTACAGCAGCAGCAGAGTCACGGATGTAACTGGGAATGAGGCTACGGAAACGTTCCTGACCCGCAGTATCCCACAGCTGCAACCTGATCTGTGGGTGGGAGAAAATTAAAAAAGCCAAACTGCCACTAAAAATAAAAGAGTAAAATAAGTTTTACTTTTTGAAAAAGGCTAAATAAAAATGATAAACTCATGCAGGAGCTGACTGGGGACGGGGAGCAGCAGCAGCACACTGTCTCCTCCTTTACAGCAAGCTCTCCCAAGCGCTACTAGTAGCCAACCTGGTAGATGTGCACCTCTCTCGGTTTTCTGCCGTCTTTGCTTTTTCAAAAATGCTTCCCTTCCAAAAGGGGAGGACTAGAACGGCTCAGCTTGCAAACTGAGAGGACCAGGAGGAAAACTACGGCAAATGTTCACCTGCAGTTCTGCCTACACGAGGTTTTCACGCTCTGCTGCTATCCTTCCTCGGGCCTCACACATGGAACACCCAGCAGCCTGGAGCACGGTCTTCTCACAGCCTTCAGCTGCTGTCAGAGCACTGGAAAAGCTACTAATGTGACTTTTTCAAGGAGTACAAAATGCTCCTTATTACTCTCTATCTAAGCCTGCAAAATAACATGCACACAGATGAGGGTGAATGTCTCCTACCGTCAAGGTTCTGGAAGAAAAGGCAAGATCTACTAAAAGCAACACGTATGGCGAGATGCGCAAGGACAGGTTTTGCTATGGAGAGAACATCCCCTCACTCAAGCACCTTCAGCGCAGTCACATTTATTGGGGGTTTATACAATACCCTAAGCTTATGCAGCACTGCACAACCCGCTTCTGTAAATAGCTCAATGGCTAAATTTCTTAATTAAGAATCTGAGCTCGTTTTAAACCACAGACTTGCTTCCACAGAGGATGATTTCATTTCGGGAGCTAGAGCCGCACCAAGCTAAGAAATCAGTATAATTTATGGTTTATTATTGAAGGCAACCTTCTCTTCAAACAAGTAATATTAAGAACTATTGAGCTAGCTTTTAACTGGCAGCATTTGACAACTTCAGATTTTATCCTTCTGTCTCGTGACATCAAAAACTGAAGGGGTTCAGCACGGCTCCCTTCTCTAAATTCCCACCATTAGGCACCCCTCAAACTCGCCGTACCGTCTCTTTCTTCAAAGAGGACAACGCTCCAGCACCTTCTGCCGCTCGTAAAATGGCACTCATGAGCCCTCCCCAGCTGAACCAACTGGTGATTTCCCATTTCCCCAAAGAGAAAGGAGCTGTCTCCATAGCACTTGTCAGTCTGGAAGCAGCTGGTAGATGAAGGCTCAGTCTGTACTTCCAAGTGATCTCAGAACTGTGGGCTGCACAATTACAACAGATGCTGATCCTCAATCCTACTGTACATAGAGAAGGGCAACAAAAATCTTACTCACTGTTCGATCCTCCAAATACATGGTTTTCGATAAGAAGTCAATGCCAATTGTTGCCTGGAAAAAAGAAAAATGAAAAAAACAGCACTTCTTAAATGAAATCTCAGAATAACTGTAGTGCTTTTCAGGGGAGTGCGAATTACTGCCACATCAGAATTCAGCACCTGTAGCGAATCTGAAAGAAAAATACGTTGGTTTCCTTATTTTCAGGATGTAGCTCTACCTACAAGATTCAACAGGCAATTTCCTTGATATCCATAACCAGAACAGCATCCACAGGAAGTTGTTGACCTTAACTTCAGTTTATGCATATTGACATAGAATCACAGAATGGTCAGGGTTGGAAGGGCCCTCTGGAGATCATCTGGTCCAACCCCCTGCCAGAGCAGGGCCACCTACAGCAGGGGGCACAGGATGGCGTCCAGGCGCGTTGGGAATGTCTCCAGAGTCGCAGACTCCACCACCTCTCTGGGCAGCCTCTGCCAGGGCTCTGCCACCCTCACAGGCAACAAGTTCCTCCTCGTGTCCACATGGAACTTCCCCTGTTCCAGTTTGTGCCCGTCACCTCTTGTCCTGTCCCTGGGCACTGCTGGAAAAAGCCCGGCCCCCTCCTCCCTGCCCCCTCCCTTGAAGGATTTATTGATGAGATGATTGAGAGTTTAAACCACACAGTCATATGGGTATCAGCAAGGACTTTTATGTCTATGACCTAAATTAGCGTGCACCACCTCAACCAGGCTATCTGAGCACACTATATTCTCCCTGACTGCCAAATACCTTCACATATCTTAACTTCAAGCCTTTTTCACTGAAGCTAAGGTGGACATCTTCCTATCTGCTGCAACACGAGAGCACGCGCGCCCACGGCCCCCAACAGCACTAAAGCTCAGCTGATACTAAAGCTCACTGCAGCGTAACTGCAGCCAAGTTTCTAGACACTAGTGGGAGCTTTGCATAGAACACCCTTATATGTTTTAAGAGAAAGCACAAAGCACTACTAAGTGCTATCAAGTGCTGCTTCTTAAATACAAGATCTTCACTCCATTTTTTCACAGCTGAATTCGAGCTCTAGGAGTTCGTTTGCAGCAGGGATACAACCCAGCTGACCTGATGGGGCAGTGAGGCTGCCCTGGCTTCAGCAAAACACCGAGCGTCTCAAGCAGCTGCACTGCTCAGCAACATCCTCAGAGCCTGGAAAACCTTCCAAAGAAATTGATTTTAAAAGAAAAAAAGAAAAAAAAAACCCAGACAGCCAAGAGGTAGGTCTCTGAGCTATGGCAAAGAGGCTTGATACCAGCTCTTCCCTGCTCTCCCACGCTGAAGCAGGTATTTCTAACGGAGAGTCTATTTTACCGCATGTGCTCCGTATTGTTAGCCTGCTATTATGCCCTCACTATATATCCCCATAATTAATTCCTTGTATTCTGCCAGATATTTTACGTGGCAGGAATAAAGAATAGAGCCAGCCAGCCTACTTGTGAGCGCTACACAAAAAACAGCTNAAAAAAAAAAGCCAAAAAAAAAAAAAAAAAAAAAAAAAAAAAAGAGCAGAAACGAACAATGCAAACTGAATTTCCATTTTGCAACTAAGTATATAACACATCAGAAAACAAACTTTCCTGGCTGAATCGGGACAGCAGATTCAGAGTACCAGAGATGCATATGGGAAAAATAAGTAGCAATGACGTTATATTTCACCTGTCAGCAAGAATTGCGCCATTACCAGTCCAGAGAGATGACACTGGAACTGTAAGGTGGGTTTGAGAAGCCTCAAAAGATTAATGCACCAACGCGCTTCCCTTCCGCTTTTGTTTTCTACTGTTTTGGTAAAGGGTACTTCTCGGAAGATTGCCTGAAAGATCCTTCTATTTTCCTTCATATCTACTGGCTTTCACTTTAGAGAGAAGAAAAGCTACAAACCCCCTAAGATCTTCCACCACGTATACAAGTCCGGATGCCATTCTGGCTGACAAACTGCTGGAGACTCAGATGTTCTCTACTCTCAGTAGGAGCTGGAACATCAGCTGCAAAGCCCAAAACCTGCCTCAGCCTGTACTTCGTGCCATCCCTCCCACACAGCGGCGCGGCAGCAAGCGCTTGGGAGCTCACGTGCTGCCATGAGGAGTCTCTGAATGCCTGGGGGAAACACAAGCGCCGCTGAGAAATGCATTGGGTCGCTGAGGTTCCTGCGCTCGAACGCTCACGGCACGGGAAGCGCAACAGAAAGGCCAGGCACAAAACTTACTCTAGATCTGGGCGATGAAGGTATTTGTGCTAATCACGTCGAGAAGAAGGTATGGCAGGTGTGTTACTTTCAAGCTGTGGAACAGCTCTTGACTTAAGCTCCCACAAGCTTTAAGAATTCCATGGAATAACTTGCAGCCAAATGTTATTTGTCCACCTGTACTGCTCTGGTCATACCCCGATGATACGGATGTGAAGGAGCAGATTCAGGCACTCCAGATCCCAGACTTTCACTAAAATAACCTACAAAGAGGCATTTTGTCACAATTCTGACAAAAGGAGCAAAGAAGCTCGGGGATCTTTACAGATCAGCTGTAAAAAATGCTGTGCAATGTATGAGTAGAGGAAAAGTCTTCCTACTGATGGGGAAAAATACGTGGACGTGAAACTGAGCTAATTACTGTAATTAAGGCGGAGGCAGGTTTAACCCACTTGTGAAATGCCGCGCACCACCTGGAACAAGCAGAACTAGGTATGCTCTGAACACGATGCGAGGTACCGTGAGGCCTAATTGGAAATTTGAAGAGGACAAGGAGAAGAAAACCAGCTCGAGAGGGCCACACCATGGCTGGGGCCAGGTATGAGGACACCTTCTCATCCATCTGGCCGCACAACACTGCTGTCTAAGAAGCAACTATCGTTACCCTATTTTATAGGCTCTACTTGCTGACCCAAGACTGTGCAAGGAAGCCTGAGGCAAAGCAAGAACCTGAATTATCTTTCAAGTCACAAGCCAGTGTTTCAACTCAACGCTCTGCTCCTTCTCCCTTCCTCCAAGAGGCTGAAGCTGAAGGGAAGCGTGGCCTCTAATTCTCCTCTTGCGTAACACACGGAGAATCAGCAGGTTTGCCAACGCTGGTCTTTCATTATACATCACATACGGTGCCACAGAACGAGGAAAATCTTCCCCAGCACATCCACGGAGATGAATCACTCCTGGTAAAATATACACCACCAATGGCACAATTTTGTTTCAGGTGTTTGGGTTTCCTTGACACAGTACAGCGAGTTCTTGTTTGATTCACAATGCCACTTTCATGAAAACAGCTTCTTAATAAGCTACAGGCAACAGCTGAATTCCTCTTATCTAGCAGCAAGCAAAAGAGAACTAATGCACAGCACAGATTTCATTAAACGGCAGCTTTCTATTTTTACCAACGCTACACAAAAAAACCTTGTTCAAATGATAGGTTGTGGCAGCTTTCAGAAAATACGTATTCAAAATTTAACAGAAATGTCCAGAAGCAGCAAATCATCCATCAGCTAACCTACAGCTACAGTTAACCACGTATGCGGCTTGATAACGCATTATCATTCAAGTATCTGGCTCTGAGAGGTCTCTATGTAATCCTGGCCATGGGGAAATTTATATTCTGGTTTGCCATTAACACGCGGTGTGATTTTAGCCAAATTGCTGGAGCTTTTATGACTCATTCTTTCTTCCAGCTGTAACAAAATAGGACATATCACCCCACCTCAGTCATGACTTCAGTACAATAGAGGTCTTGGGATGACTGACACCATACCATGTACGTTACCACCCAAACTACGCACGCACAGGGACAGCTAAATTGAAGCTATCTCATAAGCCCTCAAAATTTCTTACTGTTTTAAGTCCCACTCGTTCATTTTGCAATCATTTAGTGTATTGTGTCAGAGCAGCTTCCCATGGAGACAACTATATTATCATAAAGCGCGGAGGGTCAAACCTCTTCAAGAAAGAACTAGGACGCAAGCTCCGTAGAGAAAAGGAGCAGACCTGAAAGAAAAATACTGTGGGAAAAAACCAGATTAAATAAAAGAAGGGCATTCACATGTCCATGTAATTACAGTGGGTAGAATTTGAAAGGATGTTTGCTCCCTCGGGAGCAATGATGTGTACTCTAGCCCTCCTACACCAGAGAAGCTTTGCTTCTCCCGTAGTTAAGTGAGAACTTGCATCTCATTCTCCCCAACTTGCCTAGCAGCAGCCGTGTGGAATTACTGAAGAGGCAGGAAGGAAATCACTAAGGGGGTAAAGAGATTTAAACAAGATGCTTGGATAGACACTAAGTAACAGAAGAGTCACAGCGTTTTTCTTATCTTATTTTTTTTTCCCACTACCTCCTCCTCCCACCCCCCTAAAAAAACCTTTCACATTCATCAGGGAACAGATTTTTCTCAGCTTAGTGTACGCAGAACGTCACCAACTGTAACCAAGTCATGAAACATGTTCTGCTTGGGGAAGACACGCTTTAGGAAACCGAAGTATTTTTATAGCTTGCCACCTTTTCGAGCTCATCCTGAATTCTGGGAGTGGGCAACAATGATTGCTCTCCTAGAATTTAGGAAAGTTAGCTTGCGTCAACTTGAACTGACATGTCACCGGACATGAAGCAGCGAGGGGACTGCAGGGCTGACCGGAATAAAAGACAACCACTGCTTCAGCCCCAACCTTGCCCATCCAATCTTGTTTAAATAATAAATAAATAAGCACAAATAAGCAGTCACAGGATGGGGATGTGGACAACAACTAGTTTTGTGGTCTTTGTTCCAGTAGACAGCACAAACCAGTGTCCTAAAGAACGCCCAGCCTTACAATACACTGCTTTCTGCTCGGCAAGTCCTTGTTCACCCCACTGCAGAGCCGCTTTGCAGCTCAGCTCGCTTCTTTTTGAAGAGCCGGGTACCTGTTACATTTTCCTCACAGAGAATCCCAGAATCACAGAATGTTCGGGGTTGGCAGGGCCCTCTGGAGATCATCTGGTCCAACCCCCTGCCAGAGCAGGGCCACCTACAGCAGGGGGCACAGGATGGCGTCCAGGCGCGTTGGGAATGTCTCCAGAGTCGCAGACTCCACCACCTCTCTGGGCAGCCTCTGCCAGGGCTCTGCCACCCTCACAGGCAACAAGTTCCTCCTCGTGTCCACATGGAACTTCCCCTGTTCCAGTTTGTGCCCGTCACCTCTTGTCCTGTCCCTGGGCACCGCTGGAAAGAGTCTGGCCCCCTCCTCCCGGCCCCTCCTGTGAAGGATTTAGGAGCATTGATGAGACCCCCCTCAGCCTGCTCTTCTCCAGGCTCAAGAGCCCCAACTCCCTCAGCCTTTCCTCATGGGAAAGATGCTCCAGCCCCTGAGCATCCCCGTGGCCCTTTGCTGTCCCCTCCCCAGCAGTTCCCTGTCCCTCTTGACGCGGGGAGCCCAGCCCTGGACACAGGACTCCAGCTGCCCCTCCCCAGGGCAGAGGGAAGGGGGAGGGTGACCCCCCTCCACCTACTGGCCGCACTCAGCATTAGAGCTGTTAGATCTGTGATAGTTTGGTAGCAAAAGGTGAAAAAAAAACCTGGTAGACCGAACAACTGCTACTCCTCGGGGATACCTCAGAAGTTTATCCTTTCGAACCACAGCTCACCCTGCTGCAAGCAGCAGATAAGCTGCTCGGGCAGAATCCAACACCGAAATGCTATTCTGAAAGGTTATTAACATACAAAGCTTAAAGATTTTACAGTTAAGAATTCGGTCAGCATACCAACTCTTCTCCTCTGCAAGCAGATGGATCTTTCCTGCAGTGGGAGACACGGCAACAGAGGGCCTTACAGAAGACAGTAACATGGATTCATTTACCTGGTAGGTGTTGTCAAAGCTGTCATACATGAACCTGGTGATCAAGGAAGTCTTCCCCACTAAAAGAAATAAAAAAACACAGATTGAGGAACAATTTCAGTGCAAGTATGAAGGAAATGACTTAAAAATGGTTTCAGGAGGAAATTTACTCTGTGTCCAACAGATCCGTCCCGTGCAATTAAGCTTCCTACAAGCAAAAGAGCCGTCACACCAATAGGCACATTTTTCTGAAAAAGGCTAGCTCCTGTATCGTTCCCAAACATCGGTTTTACTCTTAAACATCCATGACTCGAGATGAAAATTGAAATAATTTGATCGTTCCAGTTTCTACCGAGTCATTCAGAAATTTTAGCTGAACTAAATGAACAAATCTAATGGGTCTGACAACCCCTACAACTAATCAGTATAAACAAGATAGCTACGTCGCTTTAAAATACATCTCACCGCGCACCTCCTCAATGTCACACTCTCCGTATTTGTCACACAAATGGCAGTCCCTGCTGTAGCATCACGGTAGCATAAGACAAGATTGAAGAGCATCATTGTTGAAGAGGCTCGTTTACCATCGTCCTTATCACTCCATTAACTTCACCCTTCCTTCGACAACGTATTCACTGTACCTTTTTGCATACGCAGGTTCGTGTGCTGTTAAAAATACCACTACCCGCCCCGGCGACGGCTGCAGCTGGCGACTGGTGTGTTTGCTGAACCACAAACTACATCCGAGATCCAACTTTCACAACCAATATCGACATAAACTGTGTGTATTGCAAAGCTGAGCCAGGTATCACGCTACCTTGTAACCTCATCGTCCTTAAAAGACAAGTAATATGAGGTTCATTTTTAAAAAAATCATTGTCACAAGTTACTTTCTACTCCTGTAAGACCAACAGCTGAGCTGGGACAAAGCCTAAGTCATACTCAATGGCCAACTTTTTCCTGCTCCAGGCTACCTTTGCCTGGAGGAGACCACCCAGATACGCAGGAACTGGAACAGAATCACTTGGGTTGGAAGAGACCTTCAAGATCAAGTCCAACCATAAACCTACACTGTCAAAACCACCCCGAACCCATGTCCCTCAGCACCACGTCTGCCCACCTTTTAAATACCTCCAGGGACGGCGATTCCACCACCTCCCTGGGCAGCCTCTTCCAATGCTTGACAACCCTTTCCGTAAAGAACTTTTTCCCAATATCCAACCTAAACCTCCCCTGGCACAACTTGAGGCCGTTTCCTCTTGTCCTGTCGCTTGTTCCTTGGGAGAAGAGATTGACCCCACCTGGCTATAACCTCCTTTCAGGGAGTTGTAGAGAGTGAGAAGGTCTCCCCTCAACCTTCTCTTCTCCAGGCTGAACACTCCCAACTCCCTCAGCCACTCCTCATAAGACTTGTTCTCCAGACCCCTCACCAGAACATCTCAACCTGCTTCATTTCAGTACGTTTAAATACTCTTAACTGTAGGCAAATTATTTAGGAAACAACTGAAGATGCTCAAGAATATACCACCTCCAGTTGTTTTCATCTAACCTTCTTGCAGCTGGAATTTGCCACCTCCCACTGGCAGGGGGGAAGAGCTGTGTGACTCACATCAGCCATTAAACACCTCAGGGACAGAGAAAAGGCCGTTAGATGTGCACAAGGCAAAGCTTGTGTTCCTCAAACAAGCTTCCCAGATGTTAGTTCTCTGCAAGGACGGCCATCAAGAGAGCAGCGGGATTGAAGCCAAGATTGGGGTGGGCCTGACTGTTTTGGGCTTTTTTTTTGGTTGGGGTGTGTGGTTTTTTTTAAATCTAAGTGTAAAACTTCCAAGAAAATCTCTAGTATCATACAAAGCAGCATTTTAATCCACCTGCAAAATCCGGTTAACTCTGTAGAAGCACTATACTAGCAGGGATCCAGTAGACAGTGTTTGAGAAAAGGATTTTCCCAAGTGTCAAAATTTGAATTCCTGCGTGTATTTTTAACATATTCTGCTCCACAGTCATAATCAGCTTCCCCCCCCCCCCATTTTNCCCCCCCCCCCCAAGTTTAAAAGCTGCCTTCGCCAAGGTAGAGCAAACATTCCCTTCAGTGAGCAGGTTTTCAGACGCACCACATCTCAGATGGGCAGGATTCCGGAATCCCATATTCACATTTCTCCCAGGCCCCCATGGATGCGTGGAACAACAGCACAAGCCGGTGCAGGACAAACAGGCATAGGCTGCGAGAGGAGGAGGGTTTCACTCCAGACCCACCAACTCAAATCCTCAAGAGACAGAGACCAGCAAATCCACCCCCTTCCCACTGCAGCACACGCTATAAATCCCCGTAATGGGTTTGTGGCATCACAAACAAGCTGGCTTTTCCTCACGTGGCCACTGATGCAAACGGTCAAATTTAATTCTTCAGAGGTGCAAGGGGATGTAATCAAACCCACAACATAGTTTTCTTTGGTCACAGCCCCTGAAGAACACTGAAGTCTTCTGGCAAATAATTTCCCTTCCCACTATACACTGAGATGTCCTGGAGGGAGTCTGTCTAGAAAACATAAAATCTGAAAAGATTTTCTATTTCATATTCTTTGAGCTTCCCTACCCTACCTTCACCCTTTTCACAAAAAGAGGGGAAAAATAAGGTGCCCCTCGGCTTGCTTGTATTTAAATATCTGCTTCAACCAACATCTGGATAGAGTGTCTTAACACACTTCAGATCTAAGACATCTCTCCCCAAACAGACCAAGATTTTCGTACATAGTATGTCAACAGGCACCAGATCAAGTTAGTATTAATACGAACTGCTGAGAGTTTCAAGTCCACAATGACTATTGAAGCATCACCATTTCTCCTTTAAAAAAAACAACTTGCTTTAAAAATCCTGGCAGAAGTGAGCCCACAATTCCTACTGTATCTATAATTAAAAGTCAGTGAATCTTCTCTTCAGAAATTCACAAGTTTAGATTATATAAACAGACACCTTGTCCAGAGGGTTACAAGCTTTAAATATTCCCTCTTTAAAAGAGCTGTTCCTAATACTTAACACCCTCTCACCTTCTCCCCAGCCTCCCTACACGCACCGCCCTGCCTGCCAGTGGCAGAAACTGTCCCCAGCCCTACAAAAAACAGCCGGATGAATCACCTCAGGATTCATATACCATCTGTTGCACACTAAAGTGATGTGGATGCATATGCTGAATCTCCTGCGGGAGCCGAGCTGCTCTAAGCCCTGTTTCATAGAATCATCGAATGGTTTGGGTTGGAAGGGACCTTAAAGATCATCCAGTTCCACCCCTTGCCATAGGCAGGGACACCTCCCACCACACCAGGTTGCTCCAAGCCCCGTCCAACCTGGCCTTGAACCTCCAGGGATGGGGCAGCCACAACTTCCCTGGACAACCCGTTCCAGCGCCTCACTACGCCCATGGTGTAAAATTTCTTCCTGAGATCTCATCTAAATCTCCCCTCTTCCAGTTTAAAACCATTACCCCTCGTCCTATCACTACATGCCTGTGTAAAAACTCCCTCTCCAGCTTTCCTGTAGGCCCCTTCGGATACCGGAATGGCTGCTCTAAGGTCTCCCCAGAGCCTCCTCTTCTCCAGGCTGAGCGCGCTTCAATAGAGAACAAAACCACACAGAAATTAATCCATGGTCAATTATGTTGATCACATTTTCCCCATAGGGAGGCACAGCACAGGCCCCGGGGCTAGTCACAGCTAAAGCACGATTGTGCGAGTACACCCGGTACTTAAACATACCAACTGTATTTAGGATGGACCTACGACAACAGTTCTACACTAAATCCCCAGCCAGGAATTTAGCACACCACAGCCTGCGGAACCGGCTGATGGTTTTCCCCTCCCTTGGCAGAGCAACAAGGAAGGGCCATTCAGCCACAATTCACCATTTGCTTTTTGGAGCGGAGCCCCCCGGGCTCTCGCCTGAGTTTTATTTTTACATCAGTTTTTAATCAGAACGTCACAACAGAGTGTTAAGCCCCTGTGTATGACTTTAAAAAGAAATAAATGTCACAATAATGAAGAACGTTGCCAAAAAAAGAACCAATTTATTGACTGAGGATCTGCAGGAGAGTTTGAATCCCATTCTGTTACATATTTTCACTTGTTTTCTATTCTGTCTTGCTGGCTGCTTGTTTATCAAATTCACAGAAGGCATTAATTTGGGAGCGATTGCAAGCAAGTTAGGGGACAGAATGAGAATTCCAAATAATCTTGAAAGATGCAGAAGTGACCTCAAGAGGAAAATGAAGCTCAGCAGGGAGAAGCAGCACAAGGTAATACACACAGACAACAACCGGCTGCTGAAAATACAGATTGCAAACAACTGGGTAAGCAATCTGGGGGTTATAACCAAAGGAAGCAGGTAAGACACTCCAGACTTCAGCCTCGTTTCATCAAGCAGTTGCTTTGTTTGTTGGGTTTGTTTTTTTTTTAAATCTACTGGGTTAATTTAATCTCTTGGAAAAATTTCAACACACAAGTATGTCCAGGGCAGCATTAGTCAGCGATGCAGCAGCATACAATATCCTTTAGGCCAAAATATTTCTGGTATGTTGCTGGGCCAAAAAAAAAAAAAAGTTCATATTATCCTTGGAGGCACAAAGGTGGGGGAGGAAAGGCTTTGAACGGGGTTTTACCGCAGCGCACAGCTCCGGCTGGAGCAGCGTGGGGGATTCTGCTGGACACACTAACAGCAAGCGAGGAAAAACCTCAATTCAGGAGTTGAGAAGGAGCTTTTTGGCAAGAAAAAAGGGCAGCTTGCACAGTTTACCAGAACAACCGAAAGGTGATAGACAGCAGAGAAGTAACATCGCGATAAGGAAAGGTGGTCTCCAGCCTCTTCTCCTTCCCTAGATCAAGATGTAACAGCTGAAGGCCAAGTCCAAACCAAGTCCTACCAGCAGAGGCATGCAATTTGAAACTGAGGGTAATTACACTCTGCAATAACCTATTCAGCTGAGCAGTGGATTCTCCTCCGTTCCTTGGCACACAGAGTTGTCAGATGTTATTCCAGCGGAGGAATTTACATGCAAGGCATCCGAGAATTTTTTGAAGCAGAGGGAAGCTAAGAAAATAAGTGATTAACCAAAGAAACCATTTGTTCCAACGCTGCACCTGAACATCCATTTTGGAAACCCTTCTGTCGTTCAGTGGCTGAACGGCAGCAGCAGCATGGGTTTCATGAGATGAGTTTTCTGCTGCTTCAAGCTTTCGATCCAGCAAAAATAAAGTCCTCGTTAAGCAGCTCCTAATCACACAGCTGTGGTGCGGACACCATTACCTAAGTGCACAGATCACCAGTGTACACTCCTGGATGGGAGAGCAACCAGCTCCAAAAGGAATATTTAAGCTTGTATCCGACTTGCTCAGATGGTTTTCTTCAGCGACACCAGTCCTGGAAGAATGTGGACCTAGGGATCACCAGTGGCTCCCATACTGAACACCGTTACACCATTAAATCTGAACGTTGACGCACACTGCAGGGCCTGTGGGGTGCTTTTTTCTGGAAGGCTGGGGAAGAGCGGAGAGAGAAGCGTTTGGCTGTACAAGGCAGTAAGTGGAAGCCTTCATCCACGTTAATGCTGATCAGCTGCAATGTTTTAATACATTATGGGACAGAACCAAGCAGGCTGTTCTGGTATGTAAAAATAGGAAACTTCTAAGAGGTTTGATCACTGGTTCAGCACAGAAACAGGCGGATGCCCAAATACTAACATCCTCCTAAATCACCAGCGGAATCAGTGGCAAACAGCAAAGTATCCAAGATGCATAACGGAGTTAAAAGATGGGAACTTGTGAAGTCCCTATCAGCAAAATTGCCATTAACTATGAGCGCCCAAATTCAAAGCCTTCCACAGTTAATGGAGTTGAGCTGATCGATACTCTTTGTCTGGAAGCCTTGAGCCACCGCCTAGCAGTTATTTCAGAAAGAGCATTCATCTGCAAGATGAAATCAATACGCTAATCTCATAGTTCCAGCCACTTTGATCTGACAGCAGCGACTGGAGAGATCTCAAGGTCGTTCATCTGCTTCTTCAAGACCGCCTTGTCCCGCTTCTGGGGCCTCGCGTGCTGGAGATTTGTACGTCCAACGCCTGCCACCACTAATGACATTGATTAATCGGGGATACCAACAACTCCTCCGTGCCAGCATGCGGAATACGTGCCACCGGCTGCCGCTGGCGGCACTGCAAGCAGCACTCCGTGCTGTAACGAGTCACTGGGGAGAGTCGCTCAAGAGGCAGGGATGGAAGAGACCCATTAGATAATACAAATCATCCCCTGCCAGCACGGGGATTAGAAGGTCATTTGTTGCCAGGCAGAGTCTGCAAAGGGCTCAGGCAACAGTCAGGAGTGACCTACAAAGGAAAAGAAATTGGGATTGTGCCACTTGTACTGTATGACGTGCAAGAAGAGGAGCAGAACCTTACCTGCCCGTTTCATTTTCTTAGGCACTGCTTCCCTCTCTTCCATGAGAGATTCACGTCCTGCCCAAGGATTCTTCCAGAAAAGTCACACTTAAAGCTCCAAGTTCATACTAGTCGTGTAGCACTTTCAAAGCATCAGCAATAAAAAATAAACGAGGTAACACCCATAAAGCAGAATAACCTTAAAAATAATCAATCTATCCAGCCTTTTTGTGGTAAAGCTAAAAAATTCCACTTGACCTCACCCAGTTCTCAGAGGCAGACTTGGTTAACTGACATCCGACCTGCTAAAAGGGTAAGTTAAAGAGGAAGATGAAGAAAGCCTTCTCATCACACCTACAGATAAATCGCAGCGTAATCCCAAAATTTCACTTGCCCTTTGCAAGACTCCTTTAAGATCTGGCTGAGGGATAAATCCCAGTGACACTACAGCTTTCCTTCACAGATAAGCTCACCTCAAAATCTTCACTGGAAGTATTTCCTTTACTAGACACGCCGTAAGACAGCTTATCCGGCAGTAACTGAGATGCCGGGAAGGAACAGGATTTCTACTGAGAAGTCAAACTCTGTTCTGCCCTCCACTCTCAAAACAGATGACCTGACACCGCTCGAGGAGTTCTGTCGAAAGGTACAACTCCAAGATCTTCCGACTACCAGCCTCACATCCAGTTCCAGCAAGGATTTTGATGAAGTCTCCCATAATATCCTCATAGGTCAGCTTAGGAAGCGTGGGTTGGATGAGCGGACACCGGGGTGGATGGAGAACTGGCTGGCAGATGGAGCTCAGAGGGGTGTGATCAGTGGGGCAGAGTCCCCTGGGAGGCCTCTGACAGTGGTGTTCCCCAGGGATCAGTGCTGGATCCAGCCCTGGTCAATGTGTTCATCAACGACCCGGGCGAGGGGACAGAGGGCACCATCAGCCATTGCTGGTGACACCAAGCTGGGAGGGGTGGCTGACACCCCGGAAGGCCGAGCTGCCATCCAGCGGGACCTGGACAGGCCGGAGAGTTGGGCAGGGAGAAACCTCATGGAGTTCAAGCAGGGCAAGTGCAGGGTCCTGCCCCTGGGGAGGAAGAACCCCCTGCACCAGGACAGCTCGGGGGGGACCTGCTGGGAAGCAGCTCTGTGGAAAGGGACCTGGCAGTCCCGGTGGCCAACAGGATGCCCAGGAGCCAGCAATGTGCCCTGGTGGCCAAGAAGGCCAGTGGCATCCTGGGGGGCAGCAAGAGGAGCGTGGCCAGCAGGTGGAGGGGGGTCACCCTGCCCCTTCCCTCTGCCCTGGGGAGGGGCAGCTGGAGTCCTGTGTCCAGGGCTGGGCTCCCCGCGTCAAGAGGGACAGGGAACTGCTGGGGAGGGGACAGCAAAGGGCTACGGAGATGATCAAGGGAATTGAGCACCTCTGTTACCAGGAAAGGCTGAAAGACCTGGGTCTGTTTAGCCTGGAGAAGAGCAGGCTGAGGGGGGTCTCATCAATGCTTAGCAATATCTAAAGGGCAGGTGGCGAGAGGATGGGGCCAGACTCTTTCCAGTGGTGCCCAGAGATAGGACAAGAGGTGACGGGCACAAACTGGAACATGGGAAGTTCCATGTGGACACGAGGAGGAACTTGTTGCCTGGGAGGGTGGCAGAGCCTTGGCAGAGGCTGCCCAGAGAGGAGGTGGAGTCCGCCACTCTGGAGACATTCCCAAAGCGCCTGGATGTCATCCTGTGCCACCTGCTCTGGGTGACCCTGCTCTGGCAGGGGGTTGGACCAGATGATCTCTGAAGGTCTCTTCCAACCCCAACCATTCTGTGATTCTGTGATTCGTGCTGCAACTTGCTAGTACTTGAGACCTAATGCTTAAAAGAGTTGCTGAAACTCAAAAGATTTAATGCTGAGGATCAGAGAGCTTGCTAATCCAGATCTGGAAAAAGCAACACAAGGCAACAAGAAGAAAAATGCATTGCTAAGAACAATATACTGAATTATGAATGCATGAAAACCATTTTTAGATTTTTATCTAAAAAGCAGCCCCAAAAGGATGGTGCTCATAGTTGACTTAAAATGATCTGTGTGAGCCAGCAATCAAGAAGAATATTTTTAGGTATGTCAGTCTTAAAACAGAAACACTGTATTAAAGTGATTAAAGCAGCTTCTTTAAAAAAAAAAAAAAAAAAAATCCTCCCCTGCTCTTCACTGTCAAGCTATGGAAATTTCACCCGGCTCCCCCAAAGCAAGAAACAAAACTCATTCATTATCCCAAAGACACTGACAGAGCCAGCAGACTGCATTCATCTCACAAATTCTCAGTAAGATTAAGTTTATCCGTAGTTGCAGCTGAGGAACACTGAGGATAGCATCAACTCCAGTGACTGGGAGCAGAGGCAAAAGGCAGAGTTGATGCAGTCTCACCTCCTTGCTCTAATTAAAGAATTTTTTTACCCTGAAGTTGGTGTTTTCCCCATTGATTCCACTTCTGCTCTACCATCAAACCTCTTTTATTCTGCCAGTTCTTTCCTGATGCAAGACGCCAGATGAGATCAGACCAAAGCGCCATCTGAGCCAGTACTTTGCATCTCTAAGTCCACAATAAATCAAAAAAAAGAAAGCAAAAAAAAAAGGGGGGAAAAAAATTAGAAGAAAGCCTGCGAAGGATAAACCTTCTTGAAATACATCCACAGCTCTACTCATAGTAAGGAGCTTTGTTCACAACTAAAAAGTACAGAGTCAGGTTAAAAAAAAAAAACCCCAAAAAAACCCCCAAAAACCCAGTTACTTTTAATTAAAAAAAGTATGGCTATAGTGGCTATAGATTTTTTTATATTTTTTGAGCAAAGGGCAACATTAAATGTGCATTTCTCAGACACTTTCAAGGCATGTTTTGGCTACGCAGGATAAAGCTGGCTGAAGGATGCCCTCCCAGTCTGGTTGCTGAAGCAGAATGGCTGCCCCCATTGATTCCAGGAAATAAGAACATTTTGTACTGTTAACACTACAAAAATTGTGCAAATGGCTTTCGTACTACTTCAGCGGTTCTTGCATTATACCAAAGCAGCAATGGCTTCTTTATGTACAAACGGTTCAAATAGCCTCTTTTAAGATAATTTATTCCCAGCCTAGTTAAAGATCTAGGTTATAAATTATACTCTTGTCCTTTGAAACAGATTTGCTTCTTTAGGACAGAATTTAAAATTCTGTTTTGGAAGTTAATGTAGAATATCCAGAAAGTTACAGAAAAAAACCCAGAAAAACAAGAAATACTTTTGAGTTCTTATAAATACTTGTAGTAATTAAAGAGATGTTCCACCATTTTCTGCTTTAAACGTATTTTTGTTTCATTCATCCTAGAGAACAGATGCAACTCACCTGGATTTGATTATATTTTTCATATTCATTTGAAATAGAACAAACAACGGGCTAAAGCTTGCAGCCTAGATCAAACACACGAAGATCAGCAAAGGAAATTAAAATTACCTACAGCGAATCCGTCACCTTCAGACCGAGTGGAGCACAGGGAGCCCCGAGCAAGGAGCATACTCTGAACAAAAAGTCCATTTAATAAACTTCCAGCAGTTTTGTCACTTCTATTTTAGCTGCAATTTCTCTGACAAAGGAAATTTGCAGCTACGCGGCTGTACACAGGAACTACGGGCCAGCAAAGATCTGCAGATAACTTGCTGATGCAAAACATCAATATTTGTGTATTTCGTTGGCGGTTCAGTAGACATTTTGGTCCCTCATTCAGATACTTCTAAAATACGAAAAATAAGTCAAAGTCCTTCAAGAACTTAAAAGCAGGTTCTACGAGCTGCGGATGACTGAAGTCCATAAACCACCACGCTCGGAGTCCTCTGCACACAGCAAATGGGAGACAGCGGCACAGGAAACCCACGGGTGCTGTATGAGCAACGCACAAAACAAACACAAAAAACACGCAAAAAACAGCAGCAAAGATGCCACTGGCAGAGCCCAGCAGTTCGTACAGGGTTGTAGGGGGAAAGAAGGACAAACAACAGAACAACCAATTCAGAAAGGGAGTTTTGGCAGTTTATTTGTGTAGGCTTTACGGCATCCTACCCTGAAAAGTAACTCTAGAAAGGCAGACACAATCAATAACAATGTCAAACAACTGTAGCTGACCTTTTTAGCCCAATGAATCCCTGCCAATCCTTAATTTCTTTTCAGGTCACCACCCACAACAAAGCTTTTTTTTTTCCCTTCTCTAATTAAAAGCACTATCGAAAACTGTTTGATACAGTCCTGGATCAATGACTTTGACCTCAGGGATTGCCGGGAGTCTACGGATCTCAACTGGAGAATCATTGGCTCGTACCCACAAAGCAGAGTAGGGAAGGCAGCTTACGCTCCCGGGGTACACGCCGTACCCCTTGCACGGTGCTCACACAGCTGTATCAGCCCACACATCTGTACAATGCACCCTGATGTCTGTATCGTGCTATTCAGTAATTCCAGGGATGTGCACCGCGCTTACCAAAATCACCAGTTACAAGTCTGCAGGAAACCAGCACCTTAATGCCTACAAAGCAGCAGGTGTATGGCAGTGGGTTCCTTTTGGTTCAAACTCGAAGGAAGCGGAAGCCTAAGGAGTTACCGTCGCCTTCCAGTGTTATTTCATACAGAATTGTACCTCCAGTCAGTCGCCTCTTACAAGTGGAGGTGAGGAAAGAAGAAAGCTCAAGCTGTCATCAAGGACGTTCTGCTTCGACACCTCCTCTCTTCCTATTCCTCCCCAAATTCAAACAGGGCAACAGATCAAGACAGTAAGCCACCGGTAAAACACACGCTGAAATTCACTAGCCTGAGGTCCGGCAGGATTTTCTCTAACTCTACCACCTCTTCCTTCCTCGTCTTTGGAAAGATGCATCACCCTTTGCAGCCGAAGGTTTCACCCTTAGGCATTTTTCACACCTGCCCTTGTGGGCTCCAGCACTGGCAGAGACGTTTCATATCATTATTTGGTTGCGACAGCTCGGACTGACCAGGCATTATTTATTACCAGATGTTTGAACATAAATGAGTCCCCAGGAACTGGCACCGGAGGATTCTCGTCCAATTTCACTCCAACAGCAGCTTGTCCAGCCTTGGGGAACTACAATGAAAGGTGTGCTTTGCACTTTCATGTTTTCTATTCACGTTTATTAGCCACCAGATGACAAAACAGGAAGAAATAAGTGACCACAGCCATCAACACAGTTGTGACTATTGATATTAGAAGACTATTGATATTAGAAGCGATCAAAATTAATAACTCTACAGAAATTAATGCACTGGATAATACAAGAGATTTTGGGAAGCCCAAGGTAACCCTGAAGCACATAAACTACTTATTTGTTTCCATCCCAGCGTACAGTATTGGGCATTACATAGAATCTTAACTTCTTTACTAACCTTGAAGTCCCAAATTCAGAGTGTTAAGTAATATCAGTGCCCGATCCTCTGGCTCGGGTTGAGAAGTGCTGCTCATCATCGAGCTCCTGTTCACAGAAGGTGTTGGGGGGGCTTGATCCTCTAAAAAATTAACCTTTTTTTTTTTTTTTTTTTAAAACACATATGTTCACCTTCCCAGATGAACAGTAATAGCATGGCCCCAGTTAAGAAAACTGAGAGCAGGGCTCTACACCAAATGGTGATGAATTTAATGATACACTCTCTGACCAACGAACCAGTGAAATGACGAAGACGGTAACTGGGCTCAGAAACGCACCCTTTCCCCTCACCTCTACACAGAGCCCTAATATTTAAAAGCACTGCAAGATACTGAACAAAAGTTTTTTTCCACCATTGTCTCATTGTGAATTTGATTCCCTTAGTCCTTACAAAGATTCTACCCAAACTGGACTTTTCCAGGCATGTTGAGACAGCTTCATTACAGCCGAGCACCGGCTTAAGGTGCAGAGACAAGTTTTACTCATTATTACAATTAAGTAAGAAAGAGCGTGGCCAGAATGTTTGCTCTTGAGGCGATTTCCATTTCCTTTTTACCACGTAACAATCAAGCGCCTTGAACTTGGGTCAACTCATCGTGATGGAAGAATTCCCGAGCAAAGTATTTTAAAGCTTCAATATCTCAGCAGTTCCCAGCAACTTCGCAAACCAGAAACTGTGACATCAGCCTTTTAGCTCACTAGACAGCCTTCAGCACTCCGGCGTTAAAAAAAGCCCGCATTTAACAAACTAGAACAGACCATAAGCTAGGTATACAAGCCTAAATGGATGGTAGGAAGCATGCATGAATATTTATGACTGTCTGGTGCGGAACAGCAGGAAGGGAAGCAACAGAGTGGAGTGAACTAGCGTGATATAACAAGGAATGACACCTACCTAGCAGATGAGCACACATAAAGCTATTATGTGAATGGCTGATATCATCTGCAGCTTATTCTCGCATGCTACAATAACAGGGCCACAAAGAAAGGAAGCCAGTCCGTTTTCGCAGTAGCACCATTTTAAACACTGCGAATATGAAGAAAAAGACACGGCGATCCTGCATTTCACACGCGTTGCTGTTCGCTCGATGCTTTTCCTATCGGAGACAGAAGGCACGATATGATTTTTTTAAAGGATTCTGAAGAGTTACAGGAAAAATATCTACTGTATCTATATTTGTTATTGCCCCAGGAAACCGGTGAAATTTGCAGCTCGCTCAGTCTCAGTGAAACATCTTCTAATAGCAGATGCCACTAAAGCTACATGACACTCAGGAGGCAAAGATTCAACTCTTCTCCCTGGCCGTAGCCAAAGATTAATTTTTTTAAAGGCTTCTAATAGAAATTGATGAACACGCATTTCAAGTGATGCCCCAAATTATGCAAGTTTCACGAGCGTTTGAGACCTTGCTGGAAGACGCGCCCTTGCTGCTGCGAGGCAAATAGGAAATATAATTTTGTCACAACCCAGATGTCACCAGAGCAAAGGGGTTTTAGTTCCAGTCAATCTCTCCAGGCAATAATCCACACAAACAAGAGTTTTCCTGCCTGCTGCCTGGCCGACTGCTCTCTCCTGTCAAGCATTTCCATAATTTACAAAAAGGGACCAATTACTCCCTTATCTACAACAACCAGTAATCAAATGATTAACACTTCAGTAACTGCCTTATAAAAAAAGATGACTATGAAAATACGTGTTAGTCTGAAAAGCTCATTAACATGAATTTTCATTCAGACTTGCCTTTGAGTACCTCAGAAGAGGACGTAGCCAGTGCTGTTTTCCTAACAGAAGCGATGAGGCCCTGCATGTGCCACAATTCTTCACCCAGGACAGGAGGAAACTGCGGCTGAAGCATTTTTCTGACCCAGAAAGTAGTTTTTTCCCAGGGTCATGCTAATAACCATGCCTAACAAGGCCTGTAACATGAAAACTGGTGTTTTCTGGTGCAGAAGCTTAAGCAACGTCAGTTTTTCCAACGTTTCTTGTATTCTTCCTAAGGAAACCACCAGCTCTGGTTCAACAAGCTCAGACCTCAACAGGAAAGGATCCCATCTCAACAGTAAAATGCGATCTTTGGTAGCCCCGGACAATATATATTTCAATTATTGGCCCACTAAATAGGAAGAGGATTCTTGCTCGCTAATTAAAGCCCTGCAGATAGATGATTTATGCCGATACGTGGAGACTTGCTTTAGGTGCTTCATTTGGAGGGATGAGGACTGAAATAAAGACTGGTGGAACCAAGGACTGAAAAGCTGCCCTGGCTACAACTGTCTTCCAGTGGGATTCTGCGATAGATTTTGGCACGAGCATTAAATTTTCATGAGTATCGAGTACCACGCTCCATGAGAAAACCGTTCTTCGAGTTCAGCCTGCCACAAAACAACTGCAAATATATTCAAGGGAATTTGAGCGATTCTGCATTACTAGAAGAATTAGTTTGTGTCAGGTTTCCAGTCTGGATTTTTTTAACCCCCTAATAGAGACACACAGAAAACATCAGCTCTGTGCAACTACACTCCCAATCTTGTTTATAAGAGTCAATATAATCCAGTGCAGAGAAAATTCCCCAAACTTGAGGATTTATTTTCCCTCTCTCCAGAAGAGAGAGAAAAAAGCTTTCCAAAACCTAGCAGTTCAGAATTGGTTCACGTCTCAAATTTGAATTTCTCAGCCTTACTTTAGGTTGGCTACACCTCTAGATAGACACACACTTGGGTTTAAATCTAGCCAAACGCTGTTAATGTTCTCATCTCCATAACAAAGAGTGAATCACTAATCAGTGCAAGCTACTAAAAGACTGCTGTCCTTTTCCTTCAATGAAAAAGTTCTCATTTTATTCCTAAGCTTGTACACTATTCCAGTTTTCTGCACATATTTGGCCAAAGAGTTATCACAGAATGGCTTGGAAAGGACCTTTCAAGACCACCTTGTCCAAGGCTCCTGCCACGGGTAGGGACATCTTGCACTAGATGCTGGTTAGCACCAATTTTGTTGGTTTCTAAAAATCTCAGGTTAGACATCCCTTCCCCAAGGGAACCTGCTGAGAAAAAAAGCTCAGAGAGGAATTATGAACAGCGTCATTTCTGAAAAAGATGCGAGCAGACACACGGACAAGTGGAAAAGCCCCTTGTTCTGTCGGGAGACGTCTTACAGTCACACCTTGCTGGAAAATTCCGCCTTCCACTTTGACAGCTGAGCTGGCTCACTCATATTTTAACAGTTTAGCATCTCCAGGTTGCTCAAAGTTTCACACTATCCTTTTAAAGAAGCGGATGTTCACGTACGTTGTGTCCTGAACTAGGCTCTGCTGCTCAAGATCACCTCTGGAAGCCTTTTGGGGAAGTGTGGGCCAGGAAAGGTGTGAAAAATACTGGGTTTGCAACTGGCTGTGGAGCCCCTCTCTTGACTTCGGGCTGCCGCGGTGGGACGCAGACACCGGAAAACACTTGTTCACAGACTGTCTCCGCAACAGGGAGGTAACAGCCAACTCTCAGCCAACAGGAAACACTCCAGAGAACATCCTCAGTGTCACAAGGCAGAGCCCAAAATATTAATTAATTTAAGCATAATTGTACTGCATTAAAAAAAAACCTAACAGCCTCCCTATACAGGCCAGAGAAGAACCTGCCTGGCTCTCCTGCACACGAAACACCAGTCCTTCGGCACCAGAGTCCTTTTGCGCAACACCTGCCAGAGCATCCTCATTATGATCTTCGCTAATTGCCTTCGAGCAGCACATCCCAAATCTTCGCTTCAGCTAGCCTCAGCGTCCATGACGCCGCAGCTCCTGAAAAACTGCATGCACTTCCCAACATAATCGCATGATGCATTCCGGAGGAATGTTAAGCTTATGTTAAACCTCACATACACCTTCCCGAGGGATAGAAAATGGACAAGAAATTGCCTCTAACAAGCAGAGTAACAATTCTCCCAAAGGATCCTACTTTTTATGCAACCACTCCACCAAGATCCTAATGCCACACTATGGAAGAAAAAAAAAAAAGTTTTAAAGCTGACAGCTAGATATTGAAGGACGACTGGATAAAAGCCTGCTGTGCCACTGATCTAAGTATTCAGCGCCATATGGATGTATTTTACGCTGTCTCTAGGCATTTTAAGACCAGCAAGAGAAGCAAAGAATTGTCACTTGTATTTAAAGTTTATCAGTAGCTAAAGGGAAAAGAAAGAGGCAAAAAAAAAAAAAAAAGCTATTTGCTATTATCAATCTTTTTTTTTTTTTAAGCCAACATTAGCCTGTTTGCTTTCTTTCAACACGATAAAATCCTATTTTATTTAGCACTACACTTTTTTTCTTGAGGGTGATGCAAGTTGGTTTTACCTGGAGTTTGGTATCTCTATTTATCCGTAGAAAACTTGGCCACATGCTGAGACCGATCATTAATGGCCCGTAGAAGGCACCAAGGCTCCCCTTTGTGTTTCGGTATATGAAGAATACACACAAATCAATAGAAATTTGTGGACATTAATCCCAATTTTAATGCCTTAACGGTGGTACTCTTCCACTAAGTAAATCCTAATAAGCACTGGCATAGTTGATAAGAGTAGAACAATACAACTGATTATTAATGCATGGGCCAAGCTTTCCCTTGGGATACACACCAAGCCTTATGACAGTGACAAAAATACACGGTGATAAATAGCTTCATTAACTCTTGTGGGTTTTGTCAGTAATTAGCTTTACTTTTCCTCCCAAAGTGGGAAATACACGGAAAAGCACAGTGCAAAAAAATCTTGGTTTATTTGCTCAGTCACGGCTGTGAAGAGACAAAACACCAACATGGGTCAGTGCTCTAGTTCCACCTCATAACCACTCAGTTTACAGACTTGGTAGCTATGATAGTTTATAAACAATTAAGTTTCACACTGCAAAATATTCACATAAAAGCTGGGGGGTTTTCCACCACTTTCACTCATCTGTAGAACAGAGTAAACAAGAGTCAGCCCCTCACTACTGAACAGGAAGGAGCAAGTCTATTAAAATTCTAGAAAGCGATATATGATAGTTTGATTCCTCTAGCAAGCTAGTAAAATAAAAAAAGGACGGAAACATAACCTCCTAAGCACAGCTATAAAAATGCATTTTTAAAATCTAAGCCTTGCATTCTGAAGATGAAGCCACTTGCCTGAAAACTATTTCTGCAGAGGAGCTCCGAGTCAACCACATAACATAACCAGTGCTATTTTCACAGTTTAACAGATTCCTAAAAACAACAGAGCCAAAATTAGTGTCACAAGGCGGAGACCTTCGGGCAATTCCAGTTTTCCTCATCTGGTTCAACACATCTGGGAAGTTACACAATGCCACTTTATGAGGAGAACTTGAGTTTTCTGTTAGCCAGAGCATCTGTCATCTCCGAAGAGCTCCGAATCTTCCATCATTTTGTACAGAAGGGCCAAATATTCTGCTTAAAGAGGGCTGAAAGCAATTGAGTTTTGAAGAAGCAGAATCCTGCACATTTCTGAATGATGGACACCCTTCAAGCTGGTGTGGAAGCCAGAAACTGTCCTCCACTGCCCATAGCAGTCCCAGCTAGAAGCTTTTCCCTGGGGAAAGAGCGGCTTGTAAAAACAAAAATGGTAAGAACTCAGTACGGGTGTAAACCTGTACAACAACAAGCAACAGAAAAAGGAGGATTAACGGAATCGCACATGCTAATTGCTACATAGTGTGGTAAATGTGGTTTCATTCAAATTACCAAATAGCAAAAAGAGGAAGACTAAACCTAAGATAAGGTAACAAGAAGATCGAGAACTGGAGTTAAGTCCCCAGATAAGGAAAACAAAAGAACAAGGAGACTCAGGAATTTTGCCCCAGCCATAAGAGGGATGAGACAAAATACCCAGAGGAAAGGTCCCAGTTTCAGCTCCTACGGTACACAAGTACAGTCTCCACAAGTGCCGTGCAGTGTCGGAAAATCTAGAATAATCCAAGAGATGTGATGAGGACTCAACTGTGTCCTGTCCAGTGTCACATGAAGCAGCTTCAGTCACAGCATTGGGGCACACATCTTGATCCTTTGGAGGACACGGACGAGAGCGCGTGCAAGTAACATCTACGCTAGAGTGCCTGAGAGTGAAATCTCTTCAAGTGGAAACAAACAACTCCTTTCACTTCCACAAGGGCTTGCACTGAGGTTTGTTACACTTTTTTTTTTAACGCTCTAACTCTCAAGAGTGGATTCTGGAAAATGGCTTCTATCCTGGATTGTCTTAGGCCCTGGTTCACTGTGTTTGAAGCACCGCAATTTTTGTTAAAAAAAGTCCCATATTTCAAGAGCACGTGTAGGAGAGTCCTAAGAATGAGAATATTAACCCTTTATGTATTTCTAAAAGGAAAAGCTTCACCTTTTGATGACACTCATTTTAAGTATTTTGAAAAAAAATATCCTAAAGACTCACTATTCTTGCCTATAGCAGAGAGAAAGCGGAGTTGTGATGCGGATAAGTTTAAAAAAAACAGAATAGGAAGGATGAATGGCATGGTCATGTTCGCTATGTGAGATACCCAGAAAAACGGGGGGGGGGGGGGAAGCATTAAGCGTGGTTAATTAACTAAAGGTACTCACAGGTCACCTTTACATTTCAAAGATGCTGCTCAGGCTCTTCTTATTTGCCAGGAACGAAAAAATAAACCCAACATTTACAGCCTCATCAGGATATTTTTCACCACAGCCTGAAGATTTAGTTTTCCTCCTTGTCTTACATTAGAAGCTTGTCTTAAAAAGCTGTAACTATTAGGCTTAAAATATTCTCCAAATGACTTTATTATTTTAACTGCTCCCAAAACGCCTCAGAAGTAAGGCTCTTCTGAGCCTCAGCATAAATATTGATAACACAAAGCAGCACCTCCATGAAACTGCAAGAGCACTTGGAAATACTGTAAAACGTGTCCCAGGGATCTTCTGATCAAGTCTGGATGACCACAAATCCGAGGAAGAAGAAAGATTCAGCAGTACAGAAGTCCATATGATCTTGCAAAGTCATGTCATCTGGACTCCTCATTCTGCTTTTAAACACTGGATTTCACCCAATACATGGAGAAGTATTCCGCTATAAGGCTGTACAACCATCTTCCGTATTAAGCGAAGTTATATTTGTACATACACTGCTCTGGAAAGAAAAACCACACATAAGACCAGATTTGGGAAGTAGGGGAGTTGGAGGATGGGATGGGGAAACAATACTAGATCTTGGATAGTGAAGTCCTCTTCCTTCGAGTCGCAATTTAGTCGGGAATGGCCACCTGTCCCCGAGCCAGTGTATGAGGATTTACAAGATTCAGTTTAAAACCAAAGAATGAATAAATCTTGTAGAACTCCATTCCTAAAGACAGAACGGCACTGACACTGAGCTTAGCATGTGCAAAAGGGTTCTAGGAAGTCCCACTGGAGAAAGATGAAATTTATCACAGAATCACAGGAAGTTAAGGGTTAGAAGGGACCTCTAGAGATCATCCAGTCCAACCCCCTGCCGGAGCAGGGGGCACAGGATGGCATCCAGGCAGGCTGGGAATGTCTCCAGAGTCGCAGACTCCACCACCTCTCTGGGCAACCTCTGCCAGGGCTCTGCCACCCTCCCACGCAAGAAGTTCCTCCTCGTGTCCACATGGAACTTCCCATGTTCCAGTTTGTGCCCGTCACCTCTTGTCCTGCCCCTGGGCACCGCTGGAAAAAGCCTGGCCCCCTCCTCCCGGCCCCCTCCCTTGAAGGATTTAGGAGCATTGATGAGACCCCCCTCAGCCTGCTCTTCTCCAGGCTCAAGAGCCCCAACTCCCTCAGCCTTTCCTCATCAGAAAGATCCTCCAGCCCCCTTAATCATCTTAATTTTATATTCTCAGCAAGTCAGTGACTAAACATCAACTCAGGCTGTAAACCGACAGCCATGTGCTTAGGCAAAATATGGCAGACTGCTGGTACTGCGGAGCTATCGCTCTGGGCTCCGATTCAAGTGTCCTCGAAGTGGTAAGGACCGAGCTGACGCTGGGCAGTACGGAGGAGTTAAAGGAGTCAGAACGGACAACATTTCATATTGACTTTTTACCAGAACTCCCCATTTAGTTATTATTTCAATGGCCCCCACAACGCTTTGGTTAAACATTTCCTTAGTAATGCAATTTTTGGACAAATTGCAGAACAACTCTCATTAACTGTGTTCCAGTTTACCCAGTGACAACACACACAGCTTTGCTGCAAGCACATTCAGACAAATTAAATCCTTTTAGAGACACCTCATCCTTAGAACATCTTCAGTCCAGGCAGCAATGCAATTGCATTAACACTTTATAAGGTGCTTGGAGTACAAGCAAAGAAAAAACCAACAACAAAAAAGTTTGTTGTTTATATAATCGTTTACAGACAATTTCTACATGCTGTGTTTCTGCTTTTATGCATTGATGTTACACAGAGTTTCAGTTAGAATTCCAGTTCCAGTTTGGGTGTATCGTCACAATGCAAACGCACATCGCAAATGCTAAGGCAACCTCACCTTCGCCAAAAAACTCCAGCCCTTGGGTCAGGTTGTTTCAAAAAATTGCTCTTGTAAAGTTATACTGCTAAGCGTTTCAGTGAAGCAATACATTTATTATTGAGACATGCGCTACACGCTGAACGCCGAGTCACTTCCAGCCCAACCAATGCTTTCTAAGCTACACTCATAAAATAAAGCCAAAAGAAGGAAAGTTTGGCCCATTAAATATTTGCTCTGGCTTTCATTTTAACTGCATGTTTGTTTATTAACTGGGCGGTGGTTTGGTTGGGGTTGGTTTTATTATTTCGATTGCTTTAACGGCCCACTTGATTCTCACAGAAAAATGGGAACCTATCAAGTTTAAAAGACCAATATTTAAGTTTTATTATTGTCATGCAAGAGTAGCTTAATATTCGCTTTATATATGGTGTCAGTTAAAGCCTATGGGGATTAATTCACTTTTTGAAGCATATATTACATATAGGCTGTATCATTCAGCCACCCCATTAAAAACCAAGTGCAGCACTGAGCAAAAATCCACAAGGAGACCTTCAGTAATTAATCATTCATAAGATCCAATTTTTACATCACAGTATTTTATTTTTAAACACCTAATTATCTGCTTGTAAAAGACTTGGAAGATGTAAGATGCTACATACACAGATCAGAAGTAATTAAGCCACTTTGGACAGACATTACATTGGAAGTGCGGATCTGCTCTGTAAGGACAACTGTTGCTCTGCACTGAGCTCCTCTTGCGAAAGGGGAAGGAGCTACAAGCTCCTCCACTACCTAGACCACAAAATTCAAGCAAAACAGTTATAAAAATTACATTTCCAAATTCAGAAAACTGCTCTGAATATTTTATATTCATAAAGTCAGAATCAACCCAATTGTCTCCCTCCCTTGCCATTACAATCAGTTTGGGAATAAGCACATTAAGAGTAAAAATAAATATTCAGGACTTTATTCCACTTCTCCAAAATTAGTAAGCTTTTGGTGAATATGAGCAAAAAGCACAATCCACGCTCTTACGAAGCACTTGCTCATATTTACTGAAGAAAAAGTGAGAAAGAGGCAAGAGTTTCCACAAATCAACCAGAATTCCAGATTTTACTGCCACTTTCACTTCTCAACCTGAATGAGAAACTAACCACCACAGAAACATTTTGAAAACATATGCACAAACATACGCAGAACATATTCAAAAGATAATAATGAATTTCTGGTTTAAATAGCTTTAACACAGTATTTGTTTCTGGAACAAACCACATTCATGGGCAGTTTACACAGGAATCTGCATACAAATCCTCAAACATAACAATGTTTTCCAAAAATAACTGGCATTGCAATAGGTTAAACTAAAAATGATAGGCTATCATCATCTAATACGAGAATACTCTTCTGGATTCTTCAGAATTATATTGCGCTTGTGATATTTCCCTGCAAAATTATCTGTTTCATTATCTCTGTGGTAAGGCACCGCAAAGAGTAACGTCCGTTTCCCTGCCACCGTTGAAAACAAATCTTAATATCTGAAAGACATAATGCAATAAACAAGAGAGATTCCTCTTCCCGATGCAGAAGTACTTCAATAATTTCAGAAATCCTGAATTTTTCTTTGCACCATTCATCACTTCCTGAGGTTTGAGTACTGGTAATGACAATAATACTACACACACTAGAAATTACGTCAGCGAAAAGACTTGTTGCCACGTTGGCCACCTGAAACCACCAAGTTCAGCTGCTAGTTAGGCTCCCTCCTGGATAACCTCAGATTGTCCTCCTTTTCTTCTTCCGCAAAGTCCCAGGATTGTGACGGGTTATTTTTCACTCTAACCTTCAGAGCATTCAGATTCCAGTTATTTTGCAGCTTTTAATTTAAGGCATAAGATTCAGAAAGATGAACTTCACAGTGAACAGTCTAAGAATAGAACCAAATCATTTTGCCTTCATGTTTAATTACAATTTAAAATTGGTTACAAAACTGAACTTCAATGAAGCAGGTTTGACGCTTCTTCCCTAAAACAAGACTTGATCAAAAATTACCTGTGCAGTTCACTCCTGCGCTGAGAATTCCAAATTCCTACTACTTCAGAATACGTACACACAGGAAAAATCTTGCCTAACCATAGACGGTCAATCCAATATTCTCCATATATTGGTGATTTTGACAATGTAATCTAAAAGCAACAGCATCATCAACTATAAATATTATTTGGGTTACATTAATGTGCATGAAAAGCTGTATTCACCAGACACAAAAGGAATCGCATCTGCTCCAGACAGCAGAAAATATAAGCAGAAATCAACATAAGAAGAAAGAAAATTGAAAAGTTTGGATAGCTGTAAGGGGAAAAGGCTATTTTATTCAAGAATTATTAGTCCTCCAATTTTTTGCAGTCATGAAGGCGTACCAAACTGGCCGCTAAGAAATTTCTTTAATCTGCATTTATTGACAGTGAAAGTCAACGAATGCTATTTAACCGATTCACCATGCGTGGCAAGTCTTGATGAGGACCTGTTCCACCATTTTAGGTAACCGTGCTGCTGAACTAAGCATGAAGTTTTAAAAGTTAATACAATGTTTATCATTTTTGTCAAGAAACTGATAAAATTTCTTGACAAAAGAAAGAAATGTCTCCCACCCCCCCAAAAAAACCCCACAAACTTACAAAAAGCCAAAACTGATCAGAGAAATTGGCATGAAGTTCAACAGTCAAGTGAAATATCTTAACTTCAGCTTTCAGAACTATTGAAGCAAAAAAGCACCTTCTCTCATTCAGAAGCAGCCCCAAATTGAGATGGTAAATCAAGCACGTCGCTGTACAGGTGACATGGATGGAGTCCAGCTAATTTAGCACGTAAATAGCTTCTAAAGAAACGTGAAGCCATTGCAGACACACTAGAAGAAAACCAAATTCCCTCTGTGCGTTTTACTACCGCAGCGTGAATGCATCAAAACCAGTTGACTTTTGGAAGGCTACCATGCCACCCCATGCCTCAACATCGCAGAAATATTAAAATAACTTGAGTCTTCCTAAAATCTCCAGTTTTCATTTGAAAAAAGGGTGACACTGAACTCTACGCTGGCAGCCACACTGTAACTTTCCAGTGAAGTTGGAGGGGAGGGTGTGAGGGGCTGGAGAGGGGGGAAGGAGGAAGATTTCAAATTACTGGATACCCAAACCCCAGATGAAAATATCCCGGTATTATTGATAATGCTGCCCATTAAAGACAAACTATTTGAGTCTAGTTGAGGAGCCAGCACATCTGAAAGATCCTCGCAACAAAGACATCCCAGAACACCCCAATTCCTGTCGCTTGACTTGGAGCAGTTGAGTTTTAACCTTCAGCTTCTTGTTTTTCCTTCTAGTTTGAGCTGTTACACTTCCCACTTGAAACATTAACTGGGTAGGACACAAAGAACTGATGGCACACAAAGCTGCTGGAACAAGGAGACATCTCATCCCGGTTCTAGAGCAGCCCATTAAGAGTACTATATACATCATCTCAAAGAAGGAAAAATTCATTCATCTATTAGACCCTAGCAACACAGAACGGTATAGCCTTCAGGATTGCTCCTCAAAAATAGAGATTTCATGAAAAAACCTGGTTCGTGGGGGAGAAAAATGACAGGAGCTGACAGTTATTTGTACTATTTTATGAAATTTTATCAAAGTTTTAAGAAACTGCAAAGAAATTTCTAGACTAAGCACTTTATCCATTCTTTAAAAAAAAAATTAAATTAAAATATTTTTCCTCTCCGGAACTACCCATGCAAACTGGCTCCAACAACAATAAATACAGCAATTGAATCACAAGATTCAAAGGTTTCGACTAATTTGTTTAGGAAGAGTCCCACAGAAAGTATTAATTAAATATTGCAAACAGGACAACACGTAAAATGCCTGTGTTTAAAAACATCTCAAGAGTGGTTAATTAACTCATTTTAAGAGGTGTTTTCAACTACAAAACACCAAGACATATTCTACTTAGATATGGCAAATATATTAGGAAATTGAATGCCATGAATAAAAACCTGGAAGAGCTTAGTGTAAGCAAGGTGGTTCAAACTTCTGGAAACCTCCACAAGATCAAAATGAGTCTCTTGATAACGCTAAATCAACATTTTAATTGGTATTCCATGCTCAGTCAAAATGGAAGAGAGGAATCAGGATGATTCAGCTTCCATTCAGAACTCTTCCAGTCGTTTCAGGGCAAAGAGAGAAACACGGAATTGTCCCGTTTCAGAAGATGGGAGAAGCCTGAGGCTCACCATGGGTCGCACAAGACAGCAGAAGTGGATTCCTCTCCTGGAACTACCAAGAAATGGGGAGAAAAGCAGTTTTCATTAGCTAATTCTCATACCTGCAGATCATACATAGATGACAGAGGACAGGTGAACTATTACCTACCTCTTTACATGTATTTGAATCACCCACGTACTTCTAAGTCATGAAACATCCCTCCCTATCTCCTTCGCAGCCATGAGCCACAAAGTTCTGCCATGGTAATGTGGAAGTAAACCCAGAACTCCAAGAATTAAATCAACAATAAAGAGCAACCCTTAGGGAAAGGTGCTAACCAGACAAACTAAACCAAGCTAACAACAGATCACTTCACACCTCATTCTCATTCACTTCACTTGCTCTGAGAGACTCCACGGTTAGGCAGGGCCTCGCTAATATAAAACAGTAAGCTTACTCAATTTATTTTTTTAAATATTTTTTTCAGGGATTGTAGGGGACGATTCACCGAAAGTGTCTGAATTTTGCACCTTTAGGGACAACGCATCTCCACTGAGGAAGGAGATTTGAGAAAGTTAATTGGAAGGATGCCCGTAGTTTTCGGAACTCGTGTTTTAAATCAGTAAAACAAGCTAGGTTTGACGGGAAACATCATCCTCCGAACACCTACATAAAGCACAGTAATTCTCTGCCCCCATGACAGATGCAGATACGTAGGGGTAAAATTCACCCACGCTAATGCAAATGCCCGATGTTAGATGATATCCAAGCTAGTCACCCCAAGGTTCCCATTGTCCTCAGCAACATCCATTTTAGTAAAGATGAATATACGGGTCTGTAACAGCTCTGCGTGAGCGAAGGCCAACGCAGCCTTCCAGCCAGCTGTGTCACAACAGTCCCAGAAGCTCTGACAGAGGAGACTGCAGGATTAGACCGCCAGACCTCAGGATTCCTCTTATACTTTCCCTAAAATACACAGCGTTAAACGGGACCCTGATCTTCGCAGCGAGACACTATTCCTGTAAATTTAAACTTAATTCTTCCTGCCTACTAGCTGCCCAAAGCACCCCTGAAAGTGGCAGTTCAGCAAGATTTTTCCATCTCGTTATTCCTATACACTTGAAACGACTAATCATATACCTTGCACTCTCGGTTCCGAGTCTAGTTAGTTAGTAGAGGATCTGAGTAGATTTATTTCTACTTTTTGGAACTGGGAACTACTGCTCTCCTCCACCTTAAACATCTATACAGACTTCTACACCCTTCTGAGAGGGGTTCTACCTTCCTACAAGAAAAAGCCAGTATTCTCTTAGAAATCATAGAATGGTTAGACTTGGAAGGGACCCTGAAGATCATCTAGTTCCAACCTTCCTACCATGGGCAGGGACACCTCCCACTAGACCAGGTTGCTCAAAGTCCCGTCCAACCTGGCTTCCATCTTTCCCTATTTAAAATACCTGTATTACAGGTATTTTATCTGTTTCATCTCAGAAATCAAAATTTTCATCATCGAAATCTCAGATTCCGGCCTCTCAAACCGCAGAAGAGCCTCAATGAAGCCTGTAATGAAAAAGCCCAGTACAGACTTGCAAAGTATTATCTTTGTCAGCTAAGAGAACCACCTGGATTATTAATTTCTCTGAAGTGTTACTGAAGGGGTTCTAATGTAATTTCTGCCCGAATAGCTGGAAGAATTCAGTGCATTGCAGGTTCACTTATAGCAACAATATCCATTATATATAACCTTTTATATATATATATATAAAACTANCTATATAAAAAAAGTGGAGATATATATATATCTATATATCTATATATCTATATATGCACCTATAAACTCCTTCCTGGTTACCCAAAGCTGGCCTCTCCCAAACACCTCAATACCATCCAGGCATTGGTGGTGTGAATGTCTGTCCGTCCTCTGCCACTTGGAAAAAGTCTCCATACTACCTTGGCTAACACTTATCCTTGGGCGAAAAAAATCTGTTCTGTCTCCACTATCTTCTCTTTGAAGCAAGAGCCAAATTCGCTGCTGTGATAGGAATAATGTGAATTTTCCAGACAGCCCACCTTATTGGTGGTTCCCTGTCTTACTGCCTTTGGAGGAAGCATGGGGAAGAAGTCATATTTCTGCAAACAAAAGCAGGTTAAAGAAGCACGTTTGGCTGAGTTTTTCCTGTAATACTTGATTATCTGAAGTTTGGTTCATCACCTTCTCCTACAGATGATGCCTTCCTAATTAAACCCTGCTCTCTGCAGTCACCAAGAAATACAGCATTAGGACATCTGTCACTACCGCATCTGTCATTCTGCTTGAACATTACCTATTCCTGCTCTTTCTTCCCAACCCACAAGGCTTCATTTAGGTTCTTTAGAGCCACAATTACCCGACACCTTATTTCCACAACGCCTAGGCACAGCTGGATCCCTTCCGGATAAATCTTTTGATTTACAGCGCTAGGAGTCCAGGTAGACAAGTTCTTCAGCCCAATTGCAAGCTAGGCAAAAATAGATAATGCCATTCTTCCTGTCAGGACCTATTTGTGTAAACAGGAAGTTTGACACAAAAATCTTGGTAACTCTTACAGAGCAGACAGTCTTCCAGAGCAGACAGCCTTTAACTGAGTCTACTGTGGGACTTCAAACGTTTATCTTCCCATTTCCCCTCTAAATAAGTATGCAAAGTATAACCTCTGTCCTCTGTTTCCGCATAATGTCCCCCCGCCCTACATTAAGTATTACTTGCATAATTTAATGAGCTCAAGTCAGATCCAAAAAAAACGCATTATAAGACAGAACCAAGGCTGGCAACTTAGGAAAAGAACTAAATAAAACCCCATGCAGCAGATTGCGGTGGTAAGAGAGAAGACAGCGTAGATTAAGTCTGTCTCACAGGAGAAATTCCTCCTTCACGGTATCGCGGTATACAGCACGCAAGATTTTCTATAGCTATGGCAAGGAATGTTAAGATGGCAATATCCTCAGGCAGAGAACAGCTGCAGAAGGGAGGAGATAAACTGGGCGGCCACCTGAGTATATGTTTCTGGAGCAAAACGTTCATGGTTTCTACTCTTTGCAGCACTAAACATTATTCTGATGCAAGCTAAATCAGCATATGCTACCATCCAGCTCAGGGAATCCAGTCATCATCTCCCTGTACCACATGCTGAATGGAGTCCTTAATGCTATTGCTATCTTCCGAAATACAGTTTGCCCTTGAAAGCACAACGAGCAGTGCCAAGTCAGCCTTTTCAGGCAACGAATTCGAGAAGTTTCAGGAGACCTATTAAAATGCCAGGGAATAACACCAACTTCCCTTCCCTCCATCCTTTAACTAATTTAAGTTTGGCCTAACATTTCCCCAGCACCATTATCCACCTGGCAAAACAAGCAAGTACTTCCTCCTGCTCCCTCCTCTACGCTGCCCCAAAGAAAACTCTGCAAGTGACACTTGTGCTGCCTGGGGAAAGGAGAAAATAAGAACAAAAAGAAGAGCTCCACATAGCTCTCTCCTCAGTGACTCCATCTTATTTCCAAAACCTACCATCTCTTGGGCAGCTCTGGAAAGACTAAAGCTTGACCTTTATTGTGCTCACACAAGACCTGCAGAACAGCTTCCACAAGAGCTTTCTTCTCTCATTCTTCAGGCACAATCACAGGTGGGTACTTTTTTTCCAGAATGAAGCTCGAACAAGATCTTAAAATAGTCCCAATTTGAGGTCAATGCAGTCTGGCTTCTAAGGAGGCAGCCTGTGAGGAAAAGGAATGCACAGAGGACATTGTGTGTGCTTTCGTTAAGCACACCTCTGCACAAAGCACCGCGCGGGCTCAGTCAGCCTTTGCTGATGCGAGTTGACAAGGATGTCTGTGGAGAACACCTGGGGACCGGTGCAAAAATAACCAGGGATGTGCACAACCCTCTGCACAACAATACACACAGGTTCAGCCTGTATGATGCAACTCCACAGCAACGCAGGAGGAAAAGAGCCGGTAGCAAAGCAGAGTAGAATAAGCATACCAGTGCACGGTACAAGAGCAGCACAAAACCCTGGTTTTCGGTACCAAAACCCCACAATTTATTTTTTTAGCAACAGAAACCAAAAAACATCTGCAACTTGAGAACAGTGCAGTTTAAGAAGCTGCACGCTCTGGTTTTCTCCTCGGACGCTCGTACGAGTCCAGGCAACACACAGCTACGAATACCTTACATTAACAATTGAAGGGCAGCGTATCCTGGCAGGAGAGCACCTGGTTCTCCTTCACAACTCTGCTCCCAAGGCATTCCAGCTTTGGGGACTGGGGCAGGTCCTGCTGCCCACTCCACCTGCCCTGCAAATTACCAGCTTCAAGCTCAAACGATGTTCATCTGGCAAACTAAGCGATGTTAATCCGGCACAACAATTTTCAGCCTTTCAATGTACAGGCCTCCAAACTTCCTAACCGAGACACAGAGCTCTCTGTAGGGCGTTTAAGCCAGTTGACAATGAACTTGTTTCTCCCCAGCTGCGTTTCACAAATGCCTTGGAAAGAGGCCACGGAGCCGGAGGGGTCTGCAGACCCAAGGTTTAATACTCATCTAGAAGAATTTTTTTTAAAAAGTTAGTCTTTAAAAGATTAGAATTTGGTTCCAAATTGGAATTTTTTTAAATTTTATTCTGCCCTTTTCTAGAAAAAATGCTACTATGTTACAATAGAATTGTAAGGTTCAACTATAGAAAAAAAAAGAAAGTGCTTATGTGAGAAATTGGGTTTGGTGCAGGATATTCTTTAGAGGAGAATTATCTACACTCCAGCTGGGATACAATATCTTGAGATAAATATTCTCCTCGAGCAGTTATTTTCCAGAGGAACAGCCCTTTCATATAAAGGCTCTAAGGACATACATGAGTTAAGTTTCTTTTTAACTCTAATATTTACTTCTCCAGGATACACAGAAAAGACTTGTTTCTAATTTTAGCAATTCCTTACATAAACATGCCCAGAAGGTAATTTTGGGTCTCCAGGCTGTCATACCTACAAAACCAGCTTTAAGTGCACCACAGGTTTCATCGAGGACCTCAAAGACACGTGACAACACACAGAGGGGCACATTTATTTGCCATTAAGAGGCACAGAAGAGCTGCCACCAAATCCAGTAAATTCTACACGACATCTGGTCGCTTTCTGCTTCCGCCGGGTGGCTGAGGGCGGCAGTGGGGAATTACCTGCTGAAATCAAAGCAGCACGACACAATGCAAAAGCAGATCCTCCCCTCAGGGATTTTAGGCAAGCGTCTGAGAAGCATCAAATCGGGGGCAAACGCACAGGGCTGTTTTGAAACTCCTTAAAAACATTTCACATAGGACGCTTCTTCCCCTCTTCCGCTTCCCAAAGGGTAGAGCTGGAAAGCCTTTGCTCTTCTGGGGGTCAAGGCTCCAGAGACACCTCTACCGGAGGGTACGGACATGGCTGCTCCACCTTCCAAAGGACACAGTTCCCACTTGTGACACGCTCCAAGCAACAAGGCTCAATTTAACCCGAACCCAAGCAGGCAAAGCCAGATCTCGAGTCTTTGACTGATTCTTAGCTGACTACAACCGCCATTTAAAACATCATCCCCACAATTCCATAGGGAAATTTTTCTCTAGATGTCAGGTACTGGAGGGAATGCACGTAGTAATTGGCACAAGGTTCCTTGAGTTGACTATATATTCTGCAGTTTAATGATTTAGGGGAAAACCCAGCTGTCTTCCAGAGACAGAAAGAAAAAAAAATAATCCCTTTTATATTTTTAAGTTAAACTGTGAAATTCCTAAGGCCAAGACTCTATTTAACTGTAAATTACTTGCTGTGACAGCATAAACAGTCCACCAAGCCTACAGATATAAACAGAGGCAACCTATCAGCCCTTTGCACTCTTGAACAGACAGGGGGAAGAGTAATTTTTTAACACCAAACCAGCAGATGATTACAAAATTGTGACACTTTCACTGGGAAAAGCTTTTTTCAAGCCTGTTATTACGCTGCAGCATCCAAATAAAGAGTTAAATTTGATGGGACGCAAGCTTTTGATCTGTCTACTGTTTATGCAGTTACAGGGGAAAAAAAAAACTACCCCCTTCTCAAAGTCGCACTGAGGTTTCAGAGCAACTAAAAATAAAAAAGTGGAAAAGGACTATGGTCACGAAGTTAATTGTACCACAGGGGATAAAAGCCACTCCAGTCATTGACTGCTCAGCAAAAAAGGCAAAAGATAACTCAACTAGGGGAAAAAAAAAGAAGGAAGTTGGAAAAGAGAAAGAATAGGAACATAATTATGAACTGAATACATAAAGAACGGATACCAAGAGGCAGCTTGGAAAGCCGAGAAGGAATTACAAGAACCTGAACCGGTGGGTGGGTCTGGCAAGCAAGGAGCTGGAAGAGATCCACCCTCTGAAAACCTCTTTGTAAGGCATTCCGAGGTAAGAAGTACAAAAGAAACCCAACCACACAACTTCAGATTTCCTTGAGATTATACACCAAACTCAAACTTTCTTCAGCTTTTTTAATTTAACCCTCCTCCAGCTGCGTTCAGCTATGCTGAAAGCTTTTCCTACAGCTTTATCCAAGGAAGCAGCAGAAGCTCAGCTTTAGGAAAGCCATCCTAGCTTTTATGCAGACACAAGTGATTTTCAGCCATTTTGAGTGAGCCAAGGACACAACACTCAAAAACTGCTTCAGCAGCAAACGCATCAATCTGAAACCAGGGGGAAGGGGGAGGAGGGGAAGTAAAAATCAGGTAATATAGACAAGACAAATAAGGCAGCAAACCTTTAGCACGAGGACCTGCCTAGTAAAGTCAAGAAGGGGTCAGAACTTCCTTTGAAAGAGAAGACGCTGCAGCACAGTGTTTCACCGCCAATTAATTCCGTTAGACATGAAAGTTAAGCCCTGTTCACCGGCTTTCACAATACCAACTGCATCCATCAGGAAACATTACCTGCAGATTTGGTCGCTCTTCCAAAAGCAAGTGCTCCCCGCTTACCTGCATTTCTAATTGAACGCCCTCTACCCTGGTTCCGAGCTCACGCTGCTCTCCCTGAGATTTATTGATCTCGGTGTGCACGCTACGCTTTTGCTCGCAGCACTTAGAATAAATTCTGTTCTCTCCATTTCCTCTGCCACCTCAGACATCCACTGGATGATTCACTCACTCATCTAGTTCAGATTCCTCTGCTAAACCGTCCTTCTGTCAGGCCATTAAAACAAAAAAAAAAAAAAGTCCTCCCATCACTGACAAGTGGGGTTTCTTGCAGCCATTTCTGCACTGGCAGAAGAGGACAGAGTCAGTAATGAGTGAATATTTTCTACTCCCAGAGAAGGCAACATCTTCATTAAAACAAATGAAGTGCTTGGCCCTACGAGCTGCAGAGAAACACTTCTGCGCTCAGATTAATACACCGCCGCCCGCCCGTTTCTGCGCAGGCAGCTTCAGAGCCTCCGCAGGGCGGAACTCTCAACCCGCTAGCGGGAATTCGCTCTTCCCGACTCCGGCAGCAGCTACTTAGACCCCTTGGCAGAGATCAAACTGACAAGAATCTCATCAATCCCGCATCAGCCGCTGCTTGGAGCTTTGCCGGTGAGACTGCAGCCTCCAAGGGCCCCCTCTCCTTTTAGCTACACATCTATTCTAGATTTAATTCCCTTCCCTTTGTGTTGCACATACGAAGAACATTAAAAAAATGAACTGGCTGTAACTCAAACCTGGACAGAGGCAAGTACAGGAAGCATAGCAGGAAGCATTTAGAGGAATGGAATAAACTGGCCTCTGCATTAATTACAGAAATGTCGGAGTGGTGGGTTTTGTGCTTTTTTTTTTTTGCTGCAGCAATTGCCCATCGCGCTCTCAGGCGCGAATCATTAAAAAAATGTCACTTAGCAGGATAAATGACATTCATTTATATGGTCGCAAACATTAATACTACAGAGATTTAAGTGCTCACAATTCAAGACATAAAAGAGACCAAGTAAAAGTTAAGAACATTTTCTCATTAGCAGGTTTACCTGCACCTCCCGCTGGCGCTGCTGGTTCTGGCCATTTGTCTGAAGACAAAATAGCTACCTGTTCATCAGTATCGCTCCGATATTTCTTCCCAACTCTTTCAGTTCTGGGCAAATAATTTTTAGATTTAAACCAAAGCCTTAATTCTGTGTGTTGATGACACCTACACATGTCTGGATAAGAGAACACTAAGAGCCTGCAAATCTCAGAATAGCTGCATGGCATCTCCCGGGGATACTGGCAGGGAGTCAAGTCATGGAAACTCTTAGAAGTATCTCCCAACTCTGCGTATTAAAATGGAAGCAACTACCATGGGCGATACCAGCGTTGCACCTGTACTTGGCCAAGGTCAAGCAGGATTCGCTTGCAGAGTCACCAGTTAGACTCCGGCCCAGCAGCTGGCCTTTCCAGCCCCAGTCGTTGTGATGGGAGCAAAGGAGGAAGTTATTACACAGACAAAAAACGCCCTGGCAGGAGGAGAGGGAATTTGGAACACGGGCTCTTTAACTGGTTCACATTGCTGTTCAGAGTCTTAAGATTTTGTGTTTGGCTTTGTAAAAATGCTTTCTAAGTCAAACTTCGGGACATCGCACGTTGTATTCCTCAGCTTTCCTTACGCACACTGGAACTAAACCAGTTAGCATCACACTGGGTACACCAGAAGTCCACGAAGTCCTTCCAGATGGTACAGCGGAGGGGGAAACCATGCCGTGGCATTCTGGCAGCACCGCCTCACGGCAGCTTCCAGCAGCAAGAACATGCTAACAGGGAACAAAAAAGGAAAAGTTACACCCTTGTTCCAAAAAGTCAAATTAAATAAATGGCACTATTGTGCTGTACAGCTGAATAAGGACTTCCTTTCTAATTTGAAGATTGAACTCAGTTTGACAGACTCGACGGGAGGCAGCCAGAAGCGAGCAACGGGCTCAAGAACTCAGCGGCATGCAGAAAACAGGTCCACGTAGGCAACAACGGGAAGTTTCAGCAGGTGACATCAGGAGTAGGAATTCTTTCCACTTAAACCCCCAATTTTGACACTGCTTTGCATTTAGAGTTGGTTATTTTCTTAAGTTGGTATTTTCACTGGTTGATGACCAACGAGCAGCGATTTCCACCTCAAAACGATCTCAGCCACTCAGTACGGCCTTTGCACTAAGTCTGATATTTTTAAAGTATAATATATGTGCATAACCACACAGACAAATTTACTAACCCATTACATAGTTCACCCAGATGAAATAATTCATTAGGTTTAGTTTCATACAACAGTACAATAGTTGCTTCCCAGATTTACTTTTCTTTTTGTGATGCACTAGGCCACATTTGGGTAAGAGTTAAATATTACTGAAACACACAAAAAAAGTCAGGGTTTTTTTCAGTTCATATTACTCAAGTATTACAAAACATATTTAGTCCATCGTGTTTGGAACATAAAAAGAAAAAATCTGATGTAAAGCAATTGATTCAATTGTTCACTGTCCTTGGGGCCTTCAATATATTAGAGTCAAGAAGAGTCTGTTTTATGCTGGGGGGGAAAACAAAGAAGCCATTTAGCTTTTCAACTTTGTCTAAGATCAGGAAATAAATCAAGACAACAGACCTGAAAAATTCTACTTTCCCTGCCAGTCCATGTTTTGACTGCTGTTTGTTTGCCGAGACAAACGTTTTTCATTTAGACCACTTCCATAAATAATTTATACTAATGTGTCAAACTCATAATCATTTTGTTTATACCAGTTCATTCTCCAACCAGGGCTTTTAGACTTGTCCTACCCTGCTCCACACCAGCAGAGACACATCAGAGCTCCCCCAGCCTTTCAGAAACCTTCATCTGTCACAAGGGAACTGTTCTTGCAGGTCACAGGACTCACGGGTGAGTTTTAGAAGTTGTCTTGAAAAATCTGTGTTCACGTCGAGACAGTGAAATTCAGTTTCTCCCAAGCCATGTTTTGAACCGTGGAGAGTTTTGGTTTTAATCAGTAGCAGATACAACAGGTACCTGTACATGCATGAACACAACAAATGCCCTTCAACACCTGGAGTAAATTATCAGGTAAATAGGGAAGTAGCTTCTTCCTCACAAACTGATTACAGAAGACAGATTTTTTTAAGGATCAGTGAAGTCGAGAAGAATGGTGGGCAACTGTTGGCTCTGATAATTTCCCAAGGCAAGATCTTCTGCTAAGGTAGCCTCAGGGGAGGTTCCTCACCTTTGTTTCTCTGTTAGTCCCATTTACAGCTTCAGCAAAAGCCTCAAACAGCAGCTTTGTAGAACCTGGGTTATGTGCCAAGAAAGTGCCAAGTACCAACAAACACCCCAACAGCTGCAGATATAAAATCCATTAGTTTAAATCAAGGGATAAGAAAATCCTTTCCTTCCAAGTTCACAAATCATTTCTCAGATACGGGCAAGAGTGCAGGAAGGTGTAGCTATTCTTCCTTTGAAGAAAAGATCAAGCTCCTTCAGAGGCTTCCACAGATAAGACTGGAATCAAAAGGCACCATGAGAACAGGCACCACAAAACATTCCAATCTTTTTTCTCCAAGTCTGCTGGGCTTCTTCCAGACATTGCCATAGGAGGGGCTGCTTCAGAGATGGGAGAAGAACCGGCACAATATTCAACCTCAAGACAGACCCAAGAAAATGAAGTTCAGTGGCTCATGGAAAATGCATGTAGTCCAAATATAACCCCAAATATCTGAAGACCTGGCCACAGGAAAACCAAGACACTAGGAAATAAACAGGATGGAAGGGGATAAGATTTTAAACCACCGGCAGGACAAGTTAACAGCTCTCTGGAGCTCGTAAAGCAGAGAATTCCTTAAAAAGAAGGGAATTCTAAGCTGCACAGGGATGCCAGTCTCTGCAGAGAGGCTGAACCATGACCAGTGTTACACCAGCTTCATGTTACACACAAACCACCTGCAGTTCCAGTGATCTAATAAGACACACCACGCTGTTGAGCAGTGCCCATACCAACATCGTTATGCAATAGTACAGTTCATTAGTGGTTTCCCAACAGTTATATTCCTCAAGTTATTATATTGTACTTATCAGTTTTTTCAATGTTAAAAATCTCGGTTGCTGATAAAGAAAATTAGAACAAATTAACATTTTTTAAGATATTGTGCAATGGAGAAGTGCCAGCAGAAAGAGCCAACAGGACCTTATTTTGCTTTCTGTACGTATTAATGCCCTTCAGACTTGCTCACCAATAAAAGCTGCAGCATAAACCCACGTGACAAAAGAATATTTCTGTTGCGGTGCCCCAGCATTCAGTGCTGCCCACTCAATCAAAAAAAAAAAAACCCGAAAAACAAGGATCTATTAAGCCGGAAAGCTGCTCATAGGCAAGATAAAACTAAAGATGGCACTAATATTCAAATATATATCATATTCACTGCAAGCTAGCCTATAACACAGGTGATATGTACCCTAACTGTTGTGACCCAGAAATCAGAATTTCTTAAACTTGAGGCATCAGGACTGATGAAAATCACCTGATAAATCAAGATCAAAGGCAGTAAGAAGCACACTCTCCCCACCACCATCACAATAACTCTATCTAATCCCTCAGCACAGAGCTCTCTCTGCCTTTTCATTAAAGATTAGCATATTTAAAACTGCTAAACTCTGTATAATCTTCAATCATTGAGAAAAGTAATTCAATTAAGGCAAGCGCTGGTGCAGTTGCCTTCTCGCTAGCCACCCGATGCTATATCCTTGTACTACAAGTTAAAAAAATAAGAAAGAAGGAGAAGCTTCTTCTAGCTGGACACGGATTACGTTGCAGGCTGGTGATGAATCCACCGACCATGCGGCAAGTCTCCAGGCTGGGCTGGGGAGGGGCGTGGGGGGGGACACAACAACCATATTGCTATCGAGAGGCAATGACTTGCAGTAAATCCTGGAAGGAGCCAGGAGTGACCTGATGTCATTTAGCCACCACGCACCAGCACGGACGGACACTCAGCACGGGCAGGAGCCACGGCCCGGGAGCCGCAGCAGCGTGTCAGCTCGCTCGCCACGGCCTTCGGCGCTCAAGGAGTTGGCGCAATCAAGGCAGAAAAGGCAGACAATGTAAAACACACAGGAGATGAGATTTTGGGGGCGGGTGAGCAAGGAAAGAAGGGGCTTTCAAAAAAGATAAATCAGCGTCTGAGCATAGAGAATCTGCAGCTAGTGATGAACAGCATAACTAGGAAGAATCACTGCAGTCCACACCAATGCCTAGGTATACGGCATTGAACTCCCACAATATGCCTGAGGATAGCAGCAAAAAAAATAAAAAAATAAATTAATAAAAAAATTAGATGCTGCATCCACTGTGCAATCCCACTTTCAAACAAGAACAAGACATCTAGAGATGCTTCCAGATCTCACATGGAATGGTAAGTGTCTGTGCGCACACAATCGCAGGGAAGGGCTGTAACGCCCGCCCAGTAACGAACTCCAGGTAAGGATTTCTGAGCCGTAACGTACAGTTATTGAAGAGACTGTGTACAGTCAGCACAGTGGGTCTGCTATCAGCCAGCTCTGGTTGCAGAGCCAGCTAATTGACACCGTAGCTCTTCATAACATTTCATTTGTCATTCTGAAGCCCCTGAATGTAAATGAAGCAGAAGCATTCCGCCTCCCTACCAGCAGCAGTAGGATATCTTTAATTACGGCCTTCCAACAGGGCAGACAACCTTCTGGCTAAACAGGAAGCGAATGCAGCAATCCAGCGCAACAGTTGTACAAAGAGATCTTCTTTCTGAAAGCTGGTATAATAAAAACTTGATTTCTACATTTCCCTTAACCTTCAAAACAAAGAATGACAAAGGGAGCTATGTGTAAGCAAAGCCCACTCAAACTCCCTTTGCAGCATCAGTGATGCTTCTGTAATTATCTCCATCATGCAGAAGAACATTATTAGGGCATTTATTCTTCCAGGAGCCATTTGTAATGGGAGCTACTCACCCTTTGGACAGTTAAAAAAAAAAAAAAAACCCACACACAACTAAAAATTACAGAGAATGACATCATGCCAGCAACGATTTGAGGCGAATTCAGCCAAAGCAGTTTCTCCATGGCAGGTGAGCATCGGCAGAGCGCTGTGCGGGAGCACACCCACGCTGCAGCACCCCGCAGGCTGCGGGGACACACCGGGGGCTCCGCCGCCATCGGCACAGGCACCTTCAGCCCCGAGTTGGGGGCAGATCAGTCACGGAGTCAGCGCCCAGGATCTGAGACAAAGGCAGGTCTGAAACCCACCCCGCAGCTGCCAGCCGGGCCCTGACCAGCTAGATTAAATCAGTTTGAATCCGTTCATAAGCCACAGTTAAGAGAGCAGTTGCAGTGCTGTGTAAATTTAGTCAAGAGTGTTTTGTACTGTACCCAAAAAACCCCTTCCCTCCACCCCAGATTCGGTGCCACGAACAGGAATTATTTTAAAACCTTCCAGTATAAACACAGACGATTAGCTAAGAGGGAAAGCTAATGACAAAGACTACAGGAAGCAAATATCTGAGGTTATGTCTGCTAGAACAGACACGAAATCCACGTGTAAACTAAGAGTTGCTGAGATTTAAGATCTGCCCCAGGTGCTACAACCTTCCTTGGAGGTACTCGAAAAGCTTCATGAAATCAAAGCTCAGAAATACAGTAAAACAAGCGAAGCATTTTGAAAATGCACTGCTAATACTTAAGATTCCTGCTATCAAATACCTCGGAGGGGAAAAAAAAAACCAGCAAAACCAAACAACAACCCACCCAAACCAGCATCTTCTACATATCAACCCTCTTCCAAAATCCTCATAAAATGGCTGGCCAAACAGCACCTCACCAAGTAGATCAGGTGACTCACCCCCACAAAAATACTCCAGTTGAACTTGTGCTCCCTGAATCCCTAATACAAAGAGGAACTGTTCCAACAGCAAGAAATATTATATATTTTTTTTAAATAAAAAAAGATGAAAGGAATAGGCTTAAGGAAACTGCCAATTTATAGGTAAATAATTTTAATAGCAGCTCTATCACCAAGCTCATCTACATGAGTGAGGAAACAGCAAGATATAAGTCATTTGGGGGAAAAAAAAAAAACAACTAGTATTTCATCATCTCCTACCACATAGAGACCAAAGGTGGCTGAAGGAGCAAATACCGCACCCTGAGACAGAGAATATTATGCACCTACTCATTATGTCAAAGATCGCTCGATATCTGACCAGGATTACACAAAGCATCCACCAAACGAGCATTTTTTTATTTTTTTGTTTTTTTCCAGACAACTCTCCGAAGTGCAGGATTTGAAACGCAGCACTGGAGATAGAGGCCTTCTGCTGAGGAAGGAGGAGACGCTGCTTGGGTTGTGGGGTTTATTTTATTCCCAAAACAGGGAAGAAAAATCTCACTGACCGAATTAAGCATTTAGAGTGTGGGATCCGCTTTGCCCAAGACACAACTCTGCGTGTCGAAAAATGCTATATTTACACAGCAAACCCCAGGCATTGAGCCCCCTGCCTCTTAAAAAAAAAAAAAAAAAAACCAAAAAAAAATCTAGGAGCTGGGATCACATGAATCAGCAACTGTTTCTGGCGATGTGGCCGTTGGGTTTTGGTGGTTGTTGGCTTTTTTTTTTTTTAAAAACCCGAGCTGAACCACGCTCGATCCCTCCCTGTCACCCAGGGAGCGGCGCCCACAAGGCAGAGCAGCCTCTGCCAGGGGGAGGCAAAACCCCCCCGAGGGCCCGCAGCCCCCAGCCCCGCGGCAAGCGGCGGGGAAGGGCCGGGAGACCCCCCCCCTTTTCCCCTCATAACGGGGGGTGACGGCACAACCGACCCCCC
>VZSF01008515.1:0-17887 GCA_013398295.1 Chionis minor | reverse complement strand
CCCCCCCCGCCCCGGTCCCCCAGAGGGTGAGATCGCCTCAGGCGCGGCCCCAGCCCCCACACGGGCGAAGGGAGGCGCCGGCCCCGCCGCCGCTGCGTGAGGGAGACCCGGACCGAGCCGGTGACTCACCGCTCTGCTCGCCCAGGAAGACCAGCTTGAATTTCCGCAGCGGGTTGCCGAAGTCCCCGCCCGCCGACATGATGGAGGAGCCTCCGCCGCCGCCCCGAGCTCGCTCCGCTCCCCGCGGCGGCACCCGCGACCGCTCTCGCTCCCTTCTTTCCGCACCCCCTTCCCCGGGCGAAGGCTGGCGGGCGGAGGACAGGGGCGTGGGGCCGGGCGCGGAGCCCCGGCGAGGCGCAGGCGGCTGGGTGAGGTGTCGGTGTGTGTCGGTGCCGCCGCTCCCCTCAGGGCCGGGCTCCTTCCCGCTCCCCTCCCCGCGCTCCCGGCGCCTCACACCGCGGCCGCGCGCCGCCCGCCCCGCGCACGCGCACCGCCGCCCCGCCCTCTCACGGCACGTCGCGCTACGTTGCCCGCACGTCCCGCCTACGCCCCGCCCCTCCCGGGCGGCGGACCAATCGCAGAGAGAGGGGCGGGGCGATACGGGAGAGGGCGGGACTCGCGGCTCCCCGTCGCCGAGCTTGAGGGTTGTTCACCCTGGAGCCTAACGATGGCCGCTGGGGTGAAATCACCGAGCTGCGAGGGGGGAACACCCCACCGGTAAACAAGTCCTTAAGACCAAAGGCCAAATCCTAAACCGACACGGATACTCCCTTCAGAGGAGCATCTCCTGGGAACGCTCACTCCACTGTGGCCGATCCCTCCTGGCAGGGTGACATTCCCCAGGAAGGGCAATGATTCCCACTATCACCCGTCTGTGGTGGCCGGGGCTGCCATTCGGAAATGTCTCGGCGCTCCCTCCCTGCCTGGCCGAGAGGCCAGAACCCCGCCTGGGGGCCAGCTCTCCCTTTAGCTAATTTTTGCCCATTTCTCCCCGTTTTGTACAGCCTACCCTCGAGGTTCAGCGGACGAGGAGGCTCCCAGCCGCATCCCAGCCCTTCCTGTTTAAACCTTGGCTTGGGGATGGCTCTTGTCCACGCAGCCTTGCTCCCTCCTCTCTCTCCCACACTGGGGCAGTCCCACGCCGATCGATACCCTCTCCTTTGAATTTGAACGCAAAATGTCATTTTTCAGAAGCACTCACCCCCCCGGGCTTCCCAGGGCTTCAGCTGGTGCCAGCATTGCCTGCCGCTCCCGGGAATATCTCAGCTGAAACAGGAATGCGCTCAACAATGGAGCCTCCGGGGTCCGCAGCTCCTGCCCCGTGGTTGTATTCGCGTTGACGTTGGTGCAAATCTCCAGTGATGCACTCAACGAGGTCCAAATAACACTTCAGGTGGTATTTTCCACCTGGAAACGGGCAGGTTTTCCACCATTTTCCCCTCTGGGAGATTGTTCCAGAGCTTCTCGGCACCGATGGTCAGGCAAATGGCATCCACTGCTTGTTTAGTCCCCCGCTAAACGTAGTCGCTGCCAGTGAATTCCATTGTCTTGTGCCCTCTCGCATCTCAGCACCTTCCTCTCCAAGGCCCGAGGGCCACGTCTCAGCACCGCATCTCTTCTGCCCCAAATCCGTCTCCTCTTCGGAAAAGATCAGGGGTTGAAACTAACATCATTCCATGGCAACGTGATCCCACTGTCCCGGATTTGTGAATGGCCCGTGTAGCCGAAGCGGGGCCCAAGCTCTTCAGCAAGGATTTGCTTGCAGGTAGGTCACCCACGGCCACAAGTGTCCTTTTTTCAGTGTCTCCAGCCGCGGTCTCTGTGCTCCATCTCTGCCTGGTGAACAGAAACGCTCGTTGAACCTTCCTGTTCCAGGCACCTTGTTCTCGGATATGAGTCTCACCCCTACCAGCGCCCGCGATCCGGGTGCGGAATGAGATGGCATTTTGAAAGCCAAACAGTCTATCCTGTCTGGTTTTGTTCATTTCATCCGTATTCCCTCACCAGGATTAATCGCTTCTCCAAGGGTTTTTTTCTTTTTTTTTTCCCAAGCCTTGAACCGAAACAGAAAACGTATCTCTAATAAGGTGATTAAATTTAAATAAGTTGCAATAAAGATATGAACGGGAGCTCCCGTTCAGCTTTGTACCCACCATTTGGGAGCGCTTCCCCTTGCTGTGGGTCTGGTTGGGTGGCTGCTCTCCTACACCCTGGGGAACGGGAATCCAGTCTGGCAGAGACCTGACTTAGATAATTTCTACATCACTTTCAACACAGACATAGTCCTTGTTTACACTCAGTATGGATTCAGGGATCTTTCCCACTTATCCCAGAGAAAACAAAGGCTCTCCACCGGGGAGAAGTCTTCAATTATTTTTATCACAAAAGCTCTGCTCGGGCTCAGCATCTCGTGGCGCTGGGCAAAGCAAACAATTCCGCATGTCCTGCCAAAGAGGTTTCAGCCCCGGGGGCTGGGATGGGGTACGGATAAGGATTTCACAATAAAGCAATTGAGGGTCCCATCTCCACTTGCCGAAGCCCAGGGAGATCATCCCACAGACCCCCACAGGCCTTAGGCACGGTCCTAAGAAGCGCTGCAGAAGGTAGAAGAGGAGACACGCGTCTCGGGGGTTTTCTTCCAGCGTATATTTAAACGCTTTTTGAGCAGTTTTGTAATCAGACAAGTCCGAAAAGAAATGGAGACTTTCAGGCACTGGACCTCAACTCTCCCACGACCGCTTTGCTCCTCGGGACGGCACGATAGATTGAGAAGGGGCAGGGTGCCTGCAGCAGCCTCTGCATAGGTCGGAAACCGCTGGAGCATCACCTCTGCCAGCGCTTGTGCTGTGCACCACGCTGGGTCATCGCCAAGGCACATCCAGCTACGCCACGGGGAGAGAAATCCGCAGCAAAGCAGAAGAGGCTGGATGAAACAACCCCTCCAGCAAGGCCTGGCCCTCCCAGCAGCCAGAGGAGCCTTGAGCAGAAGAAGAGCTCCCTGGGGGTTTTTTTTAGCGCAGTTCAGAAAAGGAGTGATTTGGGCTTCTGCGGCTGAAGGGGAAAGCAACAAAGCAAGACCTTTGCTTCTTTTGCCAAATGTCACAAAAAGGCAGGCTGTCCTCCTGCAAACGGGGGATTCAGTTACCTGGCTGTGAAAGGATTCGTTAGTCAAAGGCGAGGACCGGCAGCTGGGAGCTGAAAGCCGAGGCACGTTCAAATTGGAAAGAAGGTCCACGTTTTTAACAGAGAGGGTGCTCAGCCACCAGAACAAGCTGCCGAGAGCAGCGCTATCTTTGTATCCAGGGAAAAAAAAATAAATCAAGAGCAGGAGCCTTTATGAGAAAGATGCTTTCATCGAAACAGGAGTGATCTGAAAGCCAGTGGAAATCCATAGGCTGCAACGTGCAGGACTGAATTAAATGATTTAACAGACCCTTTTGGCCTTAGACATGTATCCGTCCATGATAGATGTCAGAGCAACTCCACGATGATGAGATGGACTCATTTTCCACCGAGACGTGTAGGACGATGACGGTCATCAGGAGGGGGATTCCTGCGATACGTTTAGCAGTGACTGCTGCACCCCACACTTGGTCTGGGGCAACGCTCCCGCCTCAGCCACATTTTGTGGGTGGCTGAAAGATGAGTCCCTGTGAGGGGCAGAAGGAATTAGGGGGTGTAGCTCGCATCCACGAGCACACAGTGTTCGAGGTTATGGAACAAGGGGTTGTCATGAGCATGACCTACTTTTAATTGCACTGCCCGTCACAGCCTCCCCCCACAAACACAGAACCAGCCAGTCCCCCTCCAGCCACAGCAGGGTCTCCTCAAGCGTGGTATTTCCTCCAGGGCTTCAAAGTTCACAGGAGGAGAAGCCCAGCTTTCCTGGAATGGGAGTGCCAGTCTTACCCCAGCTCAGATTCCCACAGTGCTCCTCGCTCGAAGCACCCTGCGGTTATCAAACAAGCATCATTGCCAGGGTGGCCCTGCCTGGGGCTCCCGAGGCAAGATCAAAGGGCAGTACAACATCCGTTCCACATGAGCAGTTCTGTCCTGTCTGGGGATCGCCAGGAAAACACAGCTCAGAGCCAGGAGCCCGTGTCCTTGCAAAGCATGGAGAAGAGAGCAAAGGTGGCACAGATCCCCTCTGCTTCCTCCATACGCCAAGCACGGCTCAGTGCCCACCTAGGCTCTCTGCTTTTGGCTAAACCTTGTCCTTTTGTGTTTCTTCTCTCCCTTCCATGCACCAGGTCGCAATGGGGATGAACATCTGGGGTGTCAGGTGCGTGCTGGGAGCTCCAGGCGATCAGAAATGCAGGACAGGGCCTGGTAGGGTGGATCACGGAGCAGGAATCAAATGCATGAGTCTGGTCTGCAGCGGAGGGGACTTGCCACATCAATGAACGCAGAGGAACTAGAGAGAGAAAGTCCATCATGAGCCCTGACAGCTCCAGCCAAAAGCAATTGGAGCAGCGATCAGTCAGCAGGGCTGGAAATCCTGACCTGAAATCAAGCTGCCAGGCCGCTGCAGGATGGAGAACTCCAAGATAGGGGCTCGGGGAAGCAGGCGGGAGCATGCGCCACGCAAGAAGAGGAGAAATTGGATCCAGGTAGGAAAGAAAGGAGACGGGAAGAACATAGGTGAAATGAAGGTTTGTGTTGGAGACAGACTGGTAAAGAAGGAGGTGGAAGAGACAGTTGGGGGCAGTTTGCAAAGGGATGGGTTTCCCCAACCCAACTCCAGATTCCCAGGTTTGGTGGCCACAGAGTGCCCATCCCTTCCCACCCCAGTCTGCCAGGCAGACATCCTTGCCCGCCTCTGCTCCCACTGGGAAACACACCCGCTGCAAATCAGGGGGGTCCCTATCAGTCCATCCTTCCTGCAGATTTTCCCCCTTAAAAAGTTTTAGGGAAGTGCCTCCAGACACTGGCTGGGATCAAAGTGCTGGCAGTAAGGCAGGATTCACTCCGTCCTCAGACGGAGCAGCCGGCTGCTGAAAGAAATTTGCTTTTTCTTCCTCCTCCAAACTGAAAGTGTGCCTGCCATGGGGCCCGAAGGCCTCATGCTGACACACATTCCTTCATTTCCAAGGCCTGTGGCGGCCTGCCAACACAGAGGCAGCCAACCCTGGACCATTACACGGCTGTTGACTACAGGGTAAGGTCCAGCCCTGCCTCTGCAACCACAAAAAAAAAAAAACAAACCCCAACCCTCAACAAACCCTTTGCAGGGCTCGTGCCAGGTGGCAGAGCTAAACCAGGCAGCCTTAGTACCAACTCCTCCAGCCGTGCTTCAGGCCTGCATGCTTACACACCCTCACACCCCACAGGGGCGCTGGGGCCTGGTCTCCACGCTGGGGCCGGGGCCTGCTAAGCCCCTGCTGGGTCCCTGCCTCAATCCCACCGCCAGCGGCGATAACTGAGGATTCATGAACGCAAATCAACCCGCCCTGCACCCTCCATCCCCGTTCCCGCGGCCCGCTGACATGGCCGCCACAGGCCGGGGGTGGGGAGGTGTGCCTGGCCGGCCACACTCAAGATGGCGGTCGCCCCGCCCCGCGACCCGATGGACGGGGCAGAAGACCAATCAGCGGGCGAGAAGTGAGGTGGGGGGCGGGCCGCGGCGCAGGGGTTGGGTGGCCGCCATTACGGCCCCCCCCACTCTCCTTCAGGAGGCCGGGGCTTGGCGGGCAGCGGGGGCGGGGGGTGATAGTGTCCGCAACTCGTCGTGTGCGCCCCCGCGGGAGCCCTGGGGACGCTGTGAGCGACGGACGCAGCTCCGTCCCCGGCGCAGGGATGAGCGCGGCGCTGCCGAAGGTACCGGCGGGCCGCGACCGGCTGTGGGGGACACCAGGCCCGGCCCCGGCGTGTGGGGACACACGCGCGCACACAGGCCCGGCCCCGGGGGAGGGAAGGGCAGGGCCAGGCGTGGTTCTGGGAGTGGGGGACAGGAGGGACAGGCCCAGCGCCAGTGCTGGGGATTCCGGGGGGGATAGGCCCGACCCGGCCCAGGGACTAGATTGGGGATGGGGGGCATTTCTTGGGGGGACACTGAGTTAGTGCCCTGGGTCGCCTCCCCTGGTGCACTTGGACCAGGGATCACCCACACCCTTCCTCGGGTACCCCAGCGTCCATTACAGCCCCCAGCCCTGTCACTGCCCTCAGGGACCAGCGGATCCCTGGTCTTCCCTCTCCCTCTTTGGGGATGTTGGTAATTATCCCCCCAGTGCAGATGACGTGGTGCAGCTCCTGCCTGCCAGGCTTGTGGGGACAGCAAAGCTCTTTGCTTCACGCTGCCTTGGTGATGGATGAGCTGTGTTTCCCTCCAACCGTGTGGGACAGAAACAATCACGAGGGTTGTTCGCGTGGCTGTTGTAGCCTGGAGGCAGTGGGATGGTGTAAGGGATCACAGAACCATTGAATGGTTTGGGTTGGAGGGGAGCTTAAAGATCATAATTTTTTTCAGTGGTGTCCAGGGACAGGACAAGAGGTGACGGGCACAAACTTGACCATAGGAAGTTCCATCTGAACATAAGGAGGAACTTTGAGGATGGTAGAGCACTGGCAGAGGCTGCCCAGAGAGATGGTGGAGTCTCCAACTCTGGAGACATTCCAAACCTGCCTGGATGCCATCCTGTGCAACCTGCTGTAGGTGGACCTGCTCTGGCAGGGAATTGAACTGAGTGAGCTCCAGAGGTCCCTTCCAGCCCCAGTGATTCTGGGATCATCTAGTTCCAACCCCCTGCCCTGGGCAGGGACACCTCCCACTAAAACAGGTTGCTCAAAGCCCCGTCCAGCCTTGCCTTGAATGTCTCCAGGGATGGGGCAGCCACAGCTTCTCTGGGCAACCTGTAAACAAGGATCCTGAAGCAAAGTGAGGGGGTGCAAGAAAAGGTTACCACAGCCATCATCGTCCTCCTCCTTCATCCCTTTCTTCTGTGTTGCGGCAGTATTTTGGGGAGTGACGGTGGCTGGAGGCTGTGGAGAGATTGGGAGGTTATTGGTATGTTCAGAAGGTCTCCGATGCTGTTTTGATGGCTGTATTCTGGCACATGCTGGTGAAAACTCACTGAGTACCTGCCCTACTGTTTGCATTTTGACCATGGTGGCTCATTGCAGGTGCTGTGCTTGAAGAAGGGAATGTTGCTAAAGCAGGCATTTGCGCTCAGCAGGTGAGTGGTCTGAAATGAAAGCCAGTAAGTAAAGCACAGGATAAGGCATTAAAAACAGTTGGTTGTTTCTCCTGACAGTGTCAGAAAACATCCATGACAGAAAATGTACTTTTTGCCAGGGAAAGTCTTTTAATTGTGGAGGGAAGACTTGCAGCTGATGTCTGGGAGCTGGAAGAGCTGTAGGATGTGAAGGAGAGAAGGTCTCGTTGCTAAGGGATCTATCTATGTCAGAGGGACTTGGGGTGTGAGCCTTTGCTCAAGGAGGTTGGCCAGATACATTGTGTTTCCACAGGTGTGTGAAATGTGAGGTTTTAATTATTATTTTGTTTCCTACAGAGCAGCTATGCCCAGAGAAAGCTGTCTGTGTGCTGCAGGTAAGGCCTCTTTTAATCTAGTGCAAGGCAAGACTTCATTTACCCCAAAGAAATATCACATGTTTCAGCACTTGTGTCTTATTTTTAATTGGGTTTTTTAGTGAATTTTGGCCTGGTTAGATAACCTGAGCAGGTGCTCTTCCACATCCATATCTTTTTCCTAACCCTTTCTTCTGTTTCCCTGTTGGTGGCTAAGCAGGTACTCTGAGGAGTCATGATGTTACACTGTGGAGTGACACCAGCCAGATGCTGTTTTCCATATTAATGCGCAGGAACTCGCTTATATCCCTGTGCGGTCCAACTTTAACGTTTATTGAGCTAGCGGAGTCCGCTGTCACAATTTAAAATAGAACTTGATTTTGATGTGGAGGCAAAGTGTAATTTAGTGGCTTAGATCCTCGGTGTTCAGTTTCCCTTTGCTGTTCTGAGCTTCATTTATTAAAATGAGGGTTATTGAGGGTTTCATTTTACCCTGGAGAAGAAAGTATAAATAAAAGCCGATACCATTTTGATTTGGCTTCCTGGCACATGAATATTTGAACAGGACTGGATTTAAAATTAAGTGGGGCTCAGATCCATCATAGTAGCATCACTGCTGTCGCATAAGAGGAGACAGATGTAACATTTCATCAGTATCCTCACCATCCGCTGGTGCTCACAAGTCTGTCTTTTTTTTTTTCTGTTTGCCTGATAATTCACCTGGGAAATGAGTCACTTTTAATCCCTTCCTCCCTTGTTTGTTGCTCACCGTAACCAACTGTGAGTTGTAACAGGCTTGCCGTGATGTACAGGCTGCCTGCGTGGGGCAGAGATGGGCCAAAGCCTTAGTGCCTTTGCCTTCTGTCAAAGAACTGAGGACAAATTCTTGCCCCCGGCGTGGATTTTGGGCTCTTGAAGCACCCGTGTGTGTTTGTTAAAGGAACGGCTGTCTGCTGTTCAGCTGGAAACACGTTTGCTCTGCTTTAATTTTAAGGTGCTGCACTCGTGAGTTGCCACAGACACTACAAAGCCCGTCCTACGCACGGCATTGGCAGGTTTAAATACCTGCTCCCAAAGGAGGTAGGCATAAGAACTCCCTTACTGTGCTTGCTTTCAGCTGACCTGTCTTTTTACTCTCTGATAGAAATGTTGGTATTATTCATTCTGTGGCTGATGAATCATATTGAAAAGGAATAATGTAATTATTTACTCCTACCTCTCCTGGTAGAGAGTGTTATGTCACATGAAGTACCCACTCTTCGCTGCATAAATACTTTCTTTTGTCTGTTACACTCTTGTTTAAGTTAACGAGTAGTTTGGGGAGGGGCGAATCTCTTGCTGATGCTGAATTTAACACCCCAGCTTCAAATTACCGCCGAATACTGTGAACAGGTCTTATTTGCATTTAAACTTCTTACATTCCCTGAAATTTGGAAAGTCGACAATTTTTGTGGAAGGAGGAAACAATAACTCATCTAGACAGCTGCCTTGAAGGCAGGAGCTGAAATAAAAAGCAGTTTGTTTTCTACTCCTTGGTTTCTTCTGGAAGAAATTAATCATGATATGCACGTATTTTCTGTGTGGCTTCTGTGGTGCTGCCATCCAAGAACTGAACTGCTCAACTTGAGAACATCTGCTCAGATAATGTCATCCCAGTTTCCTAGTCAGGGAAAGTGAGCACAGATGGGCTGTGATATGTTCGACATAGTTTAGCAAACCTTTGTTAGAAGAGAGTACCTTTGGCGTGGTCTCCTGTGTGGGCAAGGATTAATGTTTTTTTATTTCCAGCTTTGTTCAAAATGGATAAGCTTTCTAGTTTTTCTTCGGGTTTTTTTTTCTTTCTTTATTTTTTTTTTTAATACAGGCTCCAAAGAAGAAGAAGGATAAAGTACAGATGAAAGAGATAAATGCTGGGACCGAACATGAGTATGGAGATGTCAACATCCAGATGACTTCCTATGATATGTGTCTTGTGGAGCATTTTGCTCAGTACGTGCATAAACTCTGCAACCGACTCGGCGTTAAAGTGAATGAAAGGTATGAGGAACACAGCTCCATGTTTGTCATCCCTCGCAATCACGTTGCGTTAGGCCACGTGAGGCTCGTAGCTGACGATACTTGGCGGACAAGGGCACAATCTAATCTCTCTGATAGTTTCTCACATGTAAATCCAAATCTTCTGTCATCTGCCTGGTGTTCTCTTTTTTTTGGGTGTGTCTGTACAGTTTCGGATGCTTTATTCGGGTAAGGAAGGCTGAAATGGAGTTGTTTTGGCACTGGCTGAACAGATCTTGGGGGTGGGGGGGAAAAAAGCTGTTACTTTTCATTCCTTTGAGAAGGAGGCTTAAGCCTGTGGGTGCTGAGCCCAGGAACGTAGGCTTAAGTATTGCTGACTTTTGCTGCTGGTTTTTCTTTCCGGTGTTTCATCCAGGCTCTGCGCATATATTGTGCAGTAAGCAAGTGATAGCGATTATGCAAACTGTAATGAGCTTGGGAAAGCCCTGAAGCTTGTGGGACAGTTACCTGCTACTTTAGTTTAGTAGCAGAGGATGCTTCAGTTGCGCACAAGATCTCTGAAGCAGGTGTAGCCCCGAGAGCGGCTTTGCTGGTCTTAATGAGTCTGAGGAACACGATACAGCTCCTCAGTGCCTGCAGTGCACCCAAGGAGCTGTAGTCACTGGGAGAAGCACTGTGTCGTTGTAAGAAAGTAAAAACACTTGATGGTGATTATCTGCAATGTGCATCTTTAACTGTATCTCTGAGTATAAGCACTGGTTCCTGCTTATGCCGATTAAATCTAACAAAAATAATTTTCTTTATGTTCATCCACGTTGCTGAACTGTCAGCCGGGGATCTGAAATCCTGTGCCCCCAGATCAGTCACTTGTGGTCTCTCCGTGGTGTCTTTTGCACCAAACAGCACCACGAATTGTGACTGAGGGGTGTTTGTTTTGAGAAAGATACCTGGCGACACTAAGAAATTGTAATTCTGTCAGCAGCAATGCGCTGGAAAGCATTCATAGAATCATAGAATGGTTTGGGTTGGAAGGGACCTTGCAGACCATCGAGTTCCATCCCCCCTGCCATAGGCAGGGACACCTCCCACTAGACCAGGTTGCCCAAGGCCACATCCAGCCTGGCCTTAAACACCTCCAGGGATGGGGCCTCAACAACCTCTCTGGGCAACCTGTTCCAGTGCCCCACCACCCTCAAAGGAAACAATTTCTTCCTAATGTTTAATCCAAACCTGCCCTCTTCCAGTTTAAAGCCATTCCCCCTCGTCCTATCACTACATGCCCCAGTAAAAAGTCCTTCCCCTGCTCTCCTGTAGCCCCCTTTAGGTACTGGAAGGCCGCAATAACATCTCCCCAGAGCCTTCTCTTCTCCAGGCTGAACAGCCCCAACTCTTTCAGCCTCTCCTCATAGGAGAGGTGCTCCAGCCCTCAGACCATCCTCGTGGCTCTCCTCTGGACACACTCCAGCAGGTCCATGTCCTTTCGCAGAGAAATCCTGCAGCCTGAGACTAGTGACAACGCTTCCGCTGTAAAGCATTATTACCTTGTGTCGCGCTTGTGCCCTCTGAGGTTGGACTTGCTGCGCAGAGTTCAGTATATACAGAAGGAAGTGATTTGCCTTTTGAGAGCAAAATCCGTAGGGTAAAACGTGGGCAGTAGGATGTAGCCTGTAGTTATTGATGCTGTACAAATGGAGATGGGGAAGCCGAGGACTCTGGAATAACGCTAAACCAGAGAACAGAATCTGATCCAGTCCCTGATCGTACTCCTGTTAAATTCAGAGGTGAAAAGAATGTCTTTGAGTGGTGCGTTGTAGCAGTGGTTTTTAGCTCTGCTCCCAATTAAAAGATTACAAAATAAGCCAGAACTCTTGCGTTAAAGTCCTCCTGCAACTATAAAGAAGTTAAAAGTTCTCAGGCTGGTGTTTGTAGCTGGAACAGGTTTTTGCTGGCAGTAGTACTGCAAGCTTCTCCCTTATCTCTTTCCAGTAAAACACTCGGCTTCTGCCGGTGCTTGATTTGCAAGATACATTGTTTGCATAATTAATCTCTCATGAAAAGTTAATCTCTTTCCACATTCTCTGCTGCTGGAGGTTGATTCATTCCTGTAAAGTAGCGCAAATCTATCCTCCCTGTCCTAAGCACTGACCTGTGGTTCCTGCAGCTACGCGATGCCCACCAAGACCAATGAAGTGCTGTACTTGGAAGAGCGAGGTTCCAAAATGCAGCTGGATGCGGTCCTCACTACCCATCAGAGGGTTGTCCAGGTATGAGCTGACGTTTGCTGATAGAACGTGCCGCACAAGAGCCACGGTGCTGTCTCAGGCTCTCAGAGCCCCTTAACAATTGGAGTTAAGTCCCTTGAACAAAAGAAAGGTTTAATTTGTGCATAAATTGAAGCACAAAGAAGTCTACTTAGATTTCTTGCTAAAGGTTACTCACAAAGTAGAAGCAGAGGAGGGGTTTCTGGATTCTCTTATTTCGGCCAGAAGAGTTATTATCTATTTTATGCAGAATACTTGATACAAGGGGTATAAAAGTCATGTTTATGGATGAATGATTGGACCAACTTGATGAAATTTAAAAATACTATTAGTAAGAGGGTCAGCTTCAAAAGTGTACAACTTATTGAGGTAAGTAGATGCTTCTCCTAAGTGACTTTTTCCTAGTTTATAGTGTGTTCCCTTGCTATATGCTAAACTTATGCTGAATTACATTTTAAACCTAGAGGTAGATGTTTTCCACTGGAGAGAGCTGACGGGTGGTTAACGCTGGGGCTTGCAGGTTTGCCGTGGCAGCCGTTGTATTAATCTTACCTAAATCAAGATCTTCCCGCATGGCTAAGTCTCTTCACGTGCTGGACACCATGCAGGCAGGGACGGGGAGCGCAGTGTTCATAGAGGAGAGCCAAAATGGGAACGTTGGGCCGTGCTGTACGCGAGAGGTGGGTGCAGAAAGCAGAGAGTGCGTCTCTAATGAGGTGGTTTCCTGCCACAGGCTCGTATGAAATGGATTCTCTTTCTGTGCCGTTAGTATAACGAGGCTATTTCGTATGGGGTGTTCTGCTCCTCCAGCGCTTTTTATTTCTTCTTTCAGGTCACCGGTTTGAGTTCAACATTTGCTCCGATACTCTTGGAAATTATCCAGAGTAACCAGCCTGAAGGGGTCCATCTGTTAGTGAAAGAGGTATGTTTAATTTTACTGGTGCCTTTGCATTTAGCGAGCAGATGTGTGACTTGATCTTGCTTTGAAAATACAGACCTGGTCTTGAGACCACGGTCTACTCTAAACTTACGGAATCGTAGGATCACAGAATCACTTGGGTTGGAAGAGACCTTCAAGATCATCGAGTCCAACCACAAACCTATGCCAAAACCACCCCGAACCCATGTCCCTCAGCACCACGTCTGCCCGGCTTTTAAATACCTCCAGGGACGGCGATTCCACCACCTCCCTGGGCAGCCTCTTCCAATGCTTGAGAACCCTTTCCGTAAAGAAGTTTTTCCCAATATCCAACCTAAACCTCCCCTGGCACAACTTGAGGCCGTTTCCTCTTGTCCTGTCGCTTGTTCCTTGGGAGAAGAGATTGACCCTGGATCCTCAGGATCTCCCAGGACCAGGCCCTCACTTGGTCTAGGAAAATCCAGCATCTCTAATGCTTGATGAATGTTTCATTTTCCATTTAGCCTTCTATAATTAGTACCACAGAAGGTACCTTCCTAGCCAGTCCCGTCGATCTGTAAGAGATGGCAGTTTGCAAGTTGCTTTCCTTTGCTGCTGCAGATTCCCTGTGACTCAGAAGGGAACGCTTTCCTCCGGCAGCGCTTCGCCGGCTCTTATCTGGGAACTGCCAGGCACTTCATGGAGCAGTCAGTAGCAAGGCTGGGACTGGAAACCCTGTTTTGATGGAATTTGCTCGGGGAGGGGTTCAGCTTGCTTTCTGCAGATAGGCCCAACTGTTTTCTCAGCACTGAGGGTTTCAGGACAGTACTCCGCTCACTGGTGGACGAGGCATAAGGAGATATTTAAACTTCGGTCATTTTACATTCCGACAAAGCAGTCCCAGGAAGCCGTATTTAATCAGGGACAAAACATTTTTGTGCCTTGAAAGGGAAGGCAGTACAGTAAACTCAAATAGCAAAACACAGTTGGCTTCTTAAGTGGCCTTTGAAGAATGTTTTGTTATCTCCAGCTCTGCAAAACCAGAAGGAATCCAGGAGAAAGTCTCTCGAGTCCAGTAATCGTCTCTGCTTTGGTCACAGTCCCATCTCTGCCTTTGGGCTGCCATTTCTTTTTTTTTTCATTTTGGCTGATGGCTTTGTCTCGGGAGGGAGAACCGTGACATTGTGCCATTTGCAAAGTCGCTGCAGTCAGATGCAGGAAGCCCAGGGGAGAGCCCCAAGCTGGCTTTGTAAGACAGGCAGCGCAGAAGAGAGAGGAAAGCTTTGGGATGCTCTTGCAGAGTTCCGGAGAAAGCGGCAGGTTTCCTCCAGAAAGTAGATGCTACGGTGATAGGCAGGGGCAGAGTTGAGGGCGTCCAGTTGACTTCTTGAGCACAGTGCCACTGCTCGCTCTTCCAAAAGCAGTTACCCAGGCCAGGTGGAGTCTACAGGGCTCAACTTTAGAGCCCGTGGGGTGACCAAGTGTGTCCATGGCTCGTTTGCTGCTGGAAGCTTTCTGTTCTCTGTCCTTTACCCCCAGCAGCTGCTCCTGTTGGAGGCTGGATGTAAGGGAGGAGGACTGCAGCTCTGCCACCAGCTTCCAGGCTGAGCTGCCGGCGAGATCCGAGCCTCCAGTGACTTTCCACCGGGGCTTCCCACTCCCTGGGTTCAGTGAACATTTTAAGTCTTTTGTTTTTCCGCTCTGAAGCGATTCTCTTTGGGAGAGAACTTGTCTTCCTCTCGATTTCAAAACCTAATCAAGAGGTGATTCTGATTTACTTGGGTTTGGTTTTTTTCCCCCCCTCCTTCCACAGCACACAGAAGCTGACTTCAAGAGCCGATTAAAGTCTCGACCGGAACTTGAAGAGCTGATAGCGCAGATGAACTGAGATGAAGAACGCTCCGTCCATTTCACAGGCCCCTCCGGCAAAGCAAGGTTTCTCCTCCTCGGCTGCTCAAGCCTCCAGAAGGCGACCGACCCCACAAACACTGTAATGATAATTTGCGGAACCGGAAGAAATTTCTACTGCTGTCCAGCAGCTTGTCTTAATAAAGACAAACACATGAGTTTATATCTGCCTGATTTTGTACAATGAGTGAAGTGGGTCCACAATAAAATGTGGCTTTTCTCACTTCTTCTCGCCTTTTTTCCTCCCCCCTGTATGTTTTACTCTTGGTAGATGAGGATTTCAGCAAGTTTTAGTCTGCGGAAATCTTTGCAAGTTAGTAACGCTGTACTGCAATTCTGCCAGGTGCTGCTGATGGGGAAGCGACTATCCTGCTCCTTTCTTCAGCTGAAGGCTGGAGCAATGGGATATTCTTGTAGAGCGCCTTACATCGGAGCTTCAAAAACAGGAATTGAGCCTCAAAGCCTTGGGAGGGTTGGGGATGATCGTCCCTGAGCAGCTGAACAACCTCTGCTTGACAGAAAAAAATCACAAAANCCCCTCAGCCTGCTCTTCTCCAGGCTCAAGAGCCCCAACTCCCTCAGCCTTTCCTCATGGGAAAGATGCTCCAGCCCCTGAGCATCCCCGTGGCCCTTTGCTGTCCCCTCCCCAGCAGTTCCCTGTCCCTCTTGACGCGGGGAGCCCAGCCCTGGACACAGGACTCCAGCTGCCCCTCCCCAGGGCAGAGGGAAGGGGCAGGGTGACCCCCCTCCACCTGCTGGCCACGCTCCTCTTGCTGCCCCCCAGGATGCCACTGGCCTTCTTGGCCACCAGGGCACATTGCTGGCTCCTGGGCATCCTGTTGGCCACCGGGACTGCCAGGTCCCTTTCCACAGAGCTGCTTCCCAGCAGGTCCCCCCCGAGCTGTCCTGGTGCAGGGGGTTCTTCCTCCCCAGGGGCAGGACCCTGCACTTGCCCTGCTTGAACTCCATGAGGTTTCTCCCTGCCCAACTCTCCGGCCTGTCCAGGTCCCGCTGGATGGCAGCTCGGCCTTCCGGGGTGTCAGCCACCCCTCCCAGCTTGGTGGCACCAGCAATGGCTGATGGTGCCCTCTGTCCCCTCGCCCGGGTCGTTGATGAACACATTGACTAGGGCTGGATCCAGCACTGATCCCTGGGGAACACCACTGTCACAGGCCTCCCAGGGGACTCTGCCCCACTGATCCCACCCCTCGGAGACCCACCTGATAACCACTTTTCAATCCATCCCACTGTCCAATTATCTATCCCACATTCCCTAAGCTTGCCTACCAGGATGCTGTGGGAGACGGCGTCAAAACCCTCAGAGGGCTGAGGCGGGAAGGCTGGAGCCACACGTTAGGCTGTCTCCAAAGTTTCTCCTCAATTTCTGACTTGCCTTTCAAGCCAGAAAGGAGGAACTTTCCCCCGGATCCCTGAAGTCAATCTACTTTTTACAGCAGCCGTATGGAAAGGGAGAAATTCCTTACGCCTTGAAAGGACAAATCTCAAAAGAGCAAAGCGGTTTGGGGAATTCCCCGGGATGGCACCAGATGTTTTTCCCAGGAATGCTGCTTTTAGCGAGCGACGTGGGGAACCGAATTCATCGGGGCTGCTCAGCCGCTTATCGCCATCCTGCAAAACCCAGAGCCGGCGGGACCTGCGGTTTTTGGGTGCGCATCCGGGTGCTGGCTGGAACGGGTCGTGGCGCCTGGGTTTTTCCTCCAATCCTCATTATTTCGGATTCCGAGATTGGCTGCATGCGGCTCTTTTTATTTAGGCTGGAACTGATATGACACCTGATCACACCGTGCTTTGAGGAGGTGTGTTAGAACCAGATTTAAGCGCTGGATTGATGGATGCTAAAAGGAGGTTGCGTTCCTGCCCAAAACCTGCCTTATTTGGGGTTTTTTCCCCCTTTTTAATCACCAGCTCTTTAAAAGCAGAAAAATAACTCCTTAGCACTCTTCCCCAGCCTAGGGCTGCTCAGGGATTGCTGGATATTCCGTCACGGTCCTGCACTGGTCATAATTTTTGGCTGGCAGCGCCCAAACCCCAGCCCCTCGGCACCCCCAGCACCCACCTTCCTGGGAAACAGCCTGGAAACTTCCACACATCCCCCCACCCTCCGGCAAATGCCACGGGAGCCCTTCCCTTCCCGGCCCAGAAAAAGCGATTTTATTTTCTTTTTCATAGCTTATTTGCGAGGAGGTGGCGTTCAGCGGCGCATCCCTCCTCACGAGAGCTCCTATTTCCCCCCATCCTTAATACTCCTGGGCCTTCCCAGGAGGATAAATCCTCTCTCCCCCGAATCCTGCCGGGTGGGACATGAAGTTGTCACAGCTGGGATGGTGCAGGGAAGGACACGGAGTGGAAATCCACGGCAAGGCTGTCGCGCCCAGCCTAGGTGCCGTGAGTGCTCCCAATTTGGGACATTTTGGGCTGGAAATCCCCATCTCACCCCACAACCGTCCCCCTCCGAGCTCCCGGTTATCGCCGGCGGCGGCACAGAGGGAGACGAGCGCTTCGGCTAGGACGACGAACGCCAGCGGATTTAATTTCCCAACAATGTAGCGTGGATTTACCGGCACTTCCACTCACGTGGAATAAAAAATAACACAAAATAAGGCTCAAATGGCGCAGCCGCCCCGTTCCTGGTGTGTTGACAGCGGACCAGCTGGCGGTGCCGGGAGCAGGGAAACGGTCTCCGGTGATTTCGGTCTCCGGTGATTTCAGTCCCCAGTGGGCGAAGGGTGGGCTTGGCGTGAGCCGGACGCCCGGTGCGGTTCCTCGGCACGCTGCCGCCGGGCCATGCACTCGCCGAAAGCCCGGACCTGGGCTTGGCAGTGCCGCCAATCCCGCCGCTCCGCCATGCATTCCTGCAGCTCCCGGTGCTGCGCCGCGCAGCCCGTCCGCGAGATCATGGCGTCCACCGGGTCCTCGCCTTCCTCATCCTCGTCTTCCTCCGACGACCCACGCTTCCAGGCGTGTCCGGCCCTCGCCATTGCTGAGCCCGGGGCTGGAGCGGGGCGGGACGCGTCGGGTCGCTGCTTTCTCCTCCACAGCCCCGCGTGGGTCACTGCCCCCTTTTTTGGGGACACCCCCATATTTCCATGGGTGCTCAGCACCCTCTGCGCCCCCCTCCCACACCCCCATGGGTGCCCGGCACCCTCCGTGCCCCCATGGGTGCCCCTGTAGGCTCTATACACCCCCAGGAGGAGCTCAGCACCCCCACCCATGGGTGCCCACCCCCACCTTGCACCTTACCCCCACCCATGGGTGCCC
>VZSF01008512.1:844364-880559 GCA_013398295.1 Chionis minor | reverse complement strand
AAAAAAAAAAAAAAAAAAAAAGAAAGTGTAAGATCGTGTTGCTTATTTCCCATGCAGGCTTTCACTGAACGAAAAGTAGATGCAGAACTTACTTTGTCAACATCCTTTGGCTTTTCATGGGTAATCGGGAGATACGAGGACCTACGGCAAATTTGGTCCCCGTTACTGCTGTGTGTTACAAGCACAATTACACCAGAGGGACCAGATTACAACCTTTACATTCTGGATTCTCTGTAGGTAAAGAAGGCTAAAGCAGGGCTATAATAATACATATATTACATAATATATATATTATAATATGTATATAATGGGGTATAGGCAGTGTCACAGCCTCGAGGATGAACTAACTTGGGAGGAGAGCCCTTTCTCTCTAAATATCTTCCGTGGTAATAGTAGTGGGGGATTGCAAAGATAATTTGCTACTTAGGTTCATCTTTGATTCAGTATTTCTTGGTTTCTATTTTGAATAAGTAAACAGATAAAAGGCAAGTATGGTCTGTAATGTTAACAGGTGAGTATTGTTTTAGAGATTTGTTTTGGGTTTGTGAAGCAGATTGTTTTGGGAGACAGAGCCTTTTATAGAAACCAGACTATTACTTGTATTCTTTGGCATTTCCATTTATGAAAGCTAGTCATGTTTACACACACACACACACACAGAGACACACGATATTGTTCATATATATTGTTCATCTAGTAAGGAAGAAATAAAAAGAGAAATTGATACCATTCTGCATATGTGTTCAAAAGCTTAGTGAATTCTTCGGGCTCTGCTGTGGATCAGATTTCATGAAACTGCAATAAAAAAATCCTTTTTTACTTTGTCTTTGTGTGTTCTGAGGTGGGTTTGTAAGGTTTGAATTACTAGGTAATCACCAAGAAGTCTCCTTTTCATGAGCATGCAGCTGGGAAGTGGACAGTTCAATATTAATGGAAAGAACAAGCTCTCCCTCTCCTTTCTTTCCCCTTTCTTCGGTGCACTTCTGCTTCATCATTTTCTTCTCTAAGGTCCCCATCCTGAAATTACCTTTGTGGAAGTCCAGGATGAACTACAAGAGTAGAGCCCTGTTTTCAAAATCCCGTTTATTGACTTTGGTGAGTGTCATATGACACCAACTTATGAATATTCAAGATCAAAAAATCCGATTCATTGATGTATCTGCAATTATTTATTCAACTCAGAAACTAATACGGCACGAATCTGCAGGCTTTCCTTCTGAAATACTTTTGAAATACTCTGCCATCACCGTGCCGGGGGAGGTATGGAAATAATCACTTCTGGCTTCTAAAATATGAAAAATATTAAACGCTTATTGAAAATGAATAGCCACAAAAAACTGAACTTTAATAGAAGTAAACAGTAGCACAGTGTAACACGGTCTCTATCCACACCTGTGCTGTCTGTACAGCATGAGTGTCTTTAAAGATGTTATTAACTTCCATTGTTTAATGGGGTATCTGGGAAGGTTTCTGGATAGTACACTTCACGCTGCAATGCACCTCTAGCTCCGTTCTGGTTTCACTTTCAAACAAGAAATTGAAGTTAATGGCTGAGGTTTAGCACATCACATTTTTTTTTTAGATTAAAGGACGGTTCTTCATATTCTTTCTCGTTTAAGCCAACTGTTGGAAATCTGGTGTGATGAGTGAGGGAGGACAACCCCAGTGCAGGGTCTCTAGGGACCGCTAGGTCTAAGGCAAACATCAAGCTTTTGGGCTTTCTGGCACAACGGAACTCCTTGCATGCAAAGGGATGTGACAGCCTGGTGGGAGACTGCAGAAGTCACAGGACAGGACTGGACTGAGAGCTCCAAAAGCTTTCCCGCTCCTCGATTTCTGGATGTAAAACGGTGTATTTGAATAAAAACCTTTGCTGATGACTGCTCTGCTGGTTTCTTGACTTACGCTTCCCATGTCTGGTGGTGTCTTCCCAAGTCTGGTGATGTTATTTTGGGAGGTGAACTGAAGGGGCTCTCCTGACCTCTTGCTTTGGCCCATGAGAGACTTGTTTACGTGGGCAGAGCGGTCCTAACGGTTGAAGCCACTTGCTTTCTCTCCAGGTGGTCTCTCTGTGCTGTGAAGGTTGGTTTTGTGGGTCTGTGAGGAGAATCAAGTCCTGGTCTGAGCGGCTGGAACAGGGAAGGTTAGAAATGAATTCCCAAAGAAGGGAACGGAGATGCCTTAGGGCTGTATTAGAAACAGTGGCTTCTCCCATCTGTTCTCTCCTGTTGAGTTCTCCACACACTTACTGCTGGTATGCTGGCTGGCAGGGTAATTTCCTAGGACAGCCAAATAAGAAGCATTTAAAGTGAATTGTGTTATTTAAAATACCTTTTTTTTAATTGTTTTTCATACCCAAGGTCAAAATTTATAGCCCAGCTTCATGATGCTTACCTGGCCTGTGGTAGCCTTTTCCCCCCGGTGATTTAAAAGTGGGCTTGAGAACTAGAGATGTTTTAGTTTCTTCCATTTCCTTTTTTCTTTTTTTTTTTCTTTTTTTCCATTTTCTTCTGCATTTAAAAAAAAAACAACAAAAAAACAAAAACCAAACCCAAAACATTCTTCCAGCAGCATGACACATGTCTGACTTGTGCATCCCAAGGTATAGATTTTAGTAAGGAAGGAAGAATTGCATTTTTTATATGACTGTTGCTAATGCACAAGAGTGCTGGGTAGGAAGGCAGCTCTTGAGAAGCTCCTCCCTGGCCTGGAAGGGCATCGTGTCCGATTATGACAACTTACTTAATTCGAGACATTGGTAAATGAACAGGGATGTGCAAGGGCGTGTATATGAAAAAGGAGGACTTTTTAATCTTGCAAGCTGGCCTTAGGGGTTTTGGTTCAGAAACAGACAAGAGTTATATAGAATTCCCAGAATACAGCTGGTGCACCCATAACTGCATTGGCTATAATAGGATTTTTTACTGTGCTAGGAATGAAATATCGGGCTCTCATTGTTATCTTTCCTTCTGCAGCTGTAAAGAATTTATTTGTGAGTTTTACAATATCCAGAGGTGGTTCCTTTGTACCCTTTTTCAATAAAGTTGAAATGCCAAAAGTTTTTTAGTTTCTTATTACTCTCTTTGCCCAGTACAAAACCCTTGTAGCAATCCTGAGACTGGCACATCTGTCCTATCGTGAACGTCTTCTGAAAAAGACCATTTTAATTTCGCAGCACAGCCAGTCCTTCTAATGCCATTTTTAGTTAGGCCCAACAAACGTTGAGTCTTTAGCAGCACGTTGAGTTCAACAAGCTTATGCCAGACTAGCGAGACAGTCATTAATGGCTCTGAAAAGCTACATTATTTTGTTTGTTCTTGACAACACTCTGTGTCATACCTCAGATTTTAGGCATCCTCTGCTCAGTGTATTGAAATTTCTTGTAAGCCTGAAGTGTCCCACTTTAAAATGGAAAAAAAAGGTGATACATGAATGTGGGGATAAAAATGTTTCACTAGAAAAATATATCTCTGTTGCTCAGAATACTAACGAATCAGGGAGCCATTTAATTTCCACATGCTAGCTTTCTCCCTGGTCTTTCTTTTGCAAGACTACCTTTCTTTAAAGAGTTTGGCCCTGATTTCTCATTGCCTTAAGTGGAGGCGGGAGTAGGCACTTGATGGGACTTCCCAAATACTCCACTTCCCATTATCAGTTGGTTGCTGCTCGTGAGAATTGTTCTGGATTTGATACTGCTGTTTGAGCATATTCAATCCTGACAAACATAGTCCTCTTTTTTTTTTTTTTTTAAAGCTGCCAGTATTAAAGGCAACTTCCATGTTAATGGAAATGGCAAATTAATCCAGCAAAGAAACACACAGTAATAAAGAGACTCCCATATTTCTCTTCGTCCCTGCATACCGATTCCTTAAAATCAATTTTAAGAAATACCTTTTTCCACTGAGAGGTTTTTTTCTCTTTCACTGTCTTTTATGAATCCCCTTTCACCTCCGTAGCTGCTTGTCACCTCTGGGGAAACAATAAATTTTAAGTTCAGATGTAGCAGGTCTGATTATGTTGTCTTATTCATGAGCAAGTTTCCCATTGAAACCGGGATGGATCATGGTGTAGGACTAAGTATTACTACTAAGGTGTAATGAAGTAACAAACTTCACATTTTTTGGAAGGACGTGAGGGAAACTATGAAGAAAATCTTTCTCTTAACCCCTTCCAGTGCATCTACCACATATATTTATATATCTTCAACAGATATTACCCAAAAATCTCCTTCTCATTCAAGAAGTACTTGGACAGATGGAAGTCAAAACAGTAGGGGACTAATAAACTGTTTCAAGGTTCCCAAATTAGGTCTGCTTAAAAATAAAAAATGGATTTATAAATGCTAGCATCCAGTCAGAGTGTTGCCACTGATTTCCATGGTTCTGGCAGTATCTGGCTCCTAACACAAATACAAATGTCGTAATTTGTTTTCCATCCCCTCTGATGTCAATGTAAACAATCTTTTGGATGGATTTGGATATTTCTCTGCAGGAGTATGAAGCCTAACTCAACAGTATTGTGTTAGTTTATGAGAAGCAGAAGGGGAATCTGACGAGTTTAGTGACATTGTCCACACTGTCTGAAACATAGAAAATGTCTTGCATAATGAAAAGCATCTTAGAGTTTAAAATCTGTTCTATATTCATTGTTTAAGTGTTCATTAGAAGCCAACTGTGTCAAGACTTGAGCTAAAAATGACCAAGCCAAAGCAAAAGGCATAGAAATAGTCAACATGTTTCATACAATTCAGTAGCTAAATGTTCTGAAGCTATTAAAGTGTTTCTTGATGATATTATCTTTCCTCTCAGGATTCGTCAGGAAAGTCTGTATAGGATAATGTACAATGCTCACAGAAGGCAAGATCCACTCCATTGTTTCCTGTTCTTTTACGAATAACCTGGTGCATCTTTCCCTGGAAAAAAAAAAAAAAAAAAATATATATATATGTATATATCTTTGCTCTTGTCTTGCAATTTGAATTGTCAACTGCATTTCCCAAGGAAATCTTACATTCAGACCCAAGTTAGCAAAAGCATTTTTTTTTTTTACTGCCTACAAACTATTAATATCTTTTGACAGAGGTCTTTAAGCCCATTTTTTTAAAAGTGACTTACTGGAAATATTTTAGGAGTTATTTTTTCAGAAACGCTTCAGGCAAGCAGATGAACGTAAGTGGGTGTCGCATATAAAAGTTGCCCCTTTTGCTTTTCCAGGGGCTGCACTTGGTGTGAGAACTGTGGGGTTAGTGTGCCTCGTAAAGAAGGATGCTGTAGCGTACCATGGGCAGCGCGGTGTTTCTGTGCTTGCCTGTAGGCCTGGCTCTTAATTCTGAAGTCCAGTCACTCCGTGCTCAGCTAACGACATTGTTTACCGCAAAAGGTTCAGGAAAAACTACTGCTAAAATTGCTCAGTGGTCGGTTGTGTTTCTTGAAATTAATTTTCAGACTGAGTAGCTGCCTGCTGTGAGGAGGTTTATGGTAGACTGTCTCTCCTGACTGCCAGAAGTTGCCTAGGACCTTTTCATGCACAAGCAACACGTTTTAAAATATGCACTTGCTTAGACACATTATTATTCTAAATGTCTTGAAGTTATGTTCTCGCTCTTTGTCACCATAGAAATGGTTATACAATGACTTACCAGTTTCTCCAAAGAAGGTCTGCCTGTGTATCTGGGCATGGATGCAATGGCTCTCCAAGGCATTGAGGAATTACTTCTCTGCAAATAAGAGACCATCTCTCTGCTGCCCAGGAGCCAGCAGGAGAGGAGCAGCTGCCGACCAGGCTGACCAAACACATTTTGAAAGGAGCAGCCGAGGCAGGCGGTGGGCTCTTCCAGCGGGAGAAACCGGCACCGTAGCGTGGTGCCGCGATGCTGTTACCCCTCCCAGGGGCTGTACTTCCAGGACTGCCCGGGTGAGCTGCTCCAGGGCGTCCTGCTCGCGCCGTTCTGGTCGAAGTAAGCTATTCCCCCAATTACAGCACAGGTCGCACGGATGCAACGTAAAACGGGCGATGCTGCTGCTCCATCTGACCCCTGGGCAGATGTTCCCCCTGCGCTTGCCCGCGCAACGGCACCTTGGGGCACTCAGCCAGGACAGAAAGGGCAGGTGGATCCCTCACGCTCCTATGGACGTCACCCCTTTCGGCAACATCAGTGGTAAGCTGAGGTGCCGAGCACTTGTGCGTGGTTCAGCCAATATTCAAAGAACAGATATTTTACACTTTAATCAGCCAAGCTGTTTTTCTGTTTTCCTCCCCACCCTTTTTTTTTTTTTTTAAAATCACTTGATTGAACTGCACGGAGCAGCAAACCGGGCTCATCTTTAAGGCAAATCCTATTTTACTCCATCGTATACAATGCATTCACTCTCTTTAAACCTCTTTCTAGTTCAATTTTGATTTCTACCCCACTCTTTTATTCCTCGGTGTTTTGTCTATAGAAATAATCTTTTATGAATCTTGGGTTCAGTGCCCAAGTTCCCTACAAGTCCTAAGAATTCCTTTCTCTGAGCTGTACGTGCGTTAAAGGCACTGAAGAGAGCCCTTTCAAATTCAAATACATAAAAGCAAACAGGAATATTAAAACACAAAATGCAAACACAAAAATGCAAACACAAATGGTTTCCACAACATGGTGGAAAGCAAATGAAAGGATAAGGGTTTTGATAGGGGAATGCAGTTGTCTAGGAAAATAAAAATTATAAATCCTTAGAAAGGAAAGGTTTTTTCAGATTTTTTTTTTCTGAAATGGGGAGCACTATACTAAGCAAGGTCTCTAAGTTCGTCAAAGTCTGTGCTAATTTAAGAGTCTTAAATAGCAGACATTGTCTGTCTGTCATGCAATTGTATGTCTGTCAATTGTCTGCTAGGTTGGGACTCCAGAGGATCCCAGATGTGCCAGCGGAATCTCAGGAGCCAAAATCGTACCCAAACTGTCTAGGATTTTTATTTGTCTTAATTTTTTTTTTTCCCCCCCTTGGCGAGTTCAGCAAGGGTAACAGAAACAACTAGTTAAAAGTAAAGTTGGACCTAAACTGTTTGTTACCTAATGATTTATTTTTTATCTTCCAGAACACTCTTTTACAATCTTAAACATTCTGCTTTAAAAGAAACACTTTTTTGTGTGCTTTTCCTTGTTTCTAAACAGTGGAGAAGTACTGAAATGCAGTGCCAAAGCCTTTGCTTCCAGTATTTCCATCCCATTAGAAACCACAAAGTGAGGCAAATGCTGAGAGCAAGCCTCTTCTTGCAAAACTTCCAGTTCATTCTATTGAACAGAGAGGTTTGGATGAGTTTGATTAAGCTTGCAAAGGTTCACTCAGTCCTTCATCCTCCACTGGTAGGTAAATTGAATCATGGGATTTATAAAGAACAAACCTCTCCAGACAAACTTGATTGCATTTTTGATGGAATTACAAAATTAGCAGATGATGGGAAAGCAGTAGATGTAATATATTTGGGTTTCAGGAAAGCATTTGATACTGCCTCATGAAATTTTACTCGAAAAACTAATTCAGGTTGGCTGCCAGTGGCGTGCTGTCATGCGGGGACGAGGAGCTCAGACCTCACGAAGAAGGACGATGAGAGGCAGCAGATACTTGCCCACGGCCCTGACCTCAGCGCTCCGAGGGCATCCCCTTTGGTCCTGCACAAGGAGATCCAGCCGCAGGGTTCTCCGTGGGCTCCCGCTGAGTCTGGCTGCGCTGCCGCGGTCGTGCTGCGTTAGGGTGGAGGGCTGGAGCTTCGCCTGCTGATGTCATCAGGGAACGTGCGTGCCGTCTGCCACGTGGGACGGGGGCTTGGTGCCGTGGTGGGAATCACGTGCCGCCTTCCTGGAAGCCGACGGTGTCGGCATCTGAGAGAGAAGGCTGCGGTTCTCCTGTTCAAAGAGTGCTGGGAGGCAAGGGGTAACTAAAGCAAAACCCACCTTGGGTTGGGAAACGGGTGAGAGCCCCTGAAAGGATGATTACCTGCCAGGTTAAAGCGAAGGAGGCAGAGATCTTTAAGAATACAAACTATCCCAGGGCTGTTCTGCTCCTCTGCGTCAAGGAAAAGAGACGCTACGCTGTTATATAAAACATTCTGCTGTGATTTCACATTTCCTTCTGAAGGCATCATCCCAAGGAAAAAAATATTGACAAACAGAGGTAATTTTAGAGAAGGAGCAAAGCAAAATGTCCAGATGCTGATGTGATAGAATTTATGTTTTTATACATACACACACACACACATATATATATATCTATATATGTATGTAGTATAAATAGCTTGGGTAGAAGGCAACCATAGGGGTTTGGCAAAGCTCCAGCATTTAGAGGCCATAAGAATACAAGTACAAGTGGCCTTCACCAGTCAATTCAGGGATACTGCAGCTGACTCCAGCAGGAGCTTCCTGAGGGAAAGATGGATCCTTGGGGTTTATACAGAATAGCCGACCGTGGAGAAAGTGGTATAACTAGGCAAACTGGGTTGAAACCAATAAAAGAAGTAAGTAGTTGAAATACAGGGAAAACTCTTAACAGTGAACATCCTCTGACATTGTTAAAGGGAACGGTAAGCAGCGCATCCACCAGAACAGTTACATCTAGTTTGGATAAAATCTGGGGGTTTTCCATGTGGATTCCCCCGGCCCCTGCTAACTCCTTGAAAGCTCACAGGAGTCTCAGTGGGGATTGGTTACACCTCAGCAGAAGACAAGCCCTTAATCCACCCAGTAGAAAAACATTTTCTCTGGCTATCTGCCACATAGGAACCAGGTCTGAGCGATCATTTCAGCGCTTTCTTTACGTTCCTTTCCCACTCCTTCTGCATGCCTTTGCCCTCGCTGGTAAGGGCCAGGTCTGCAGCTGCAGAAGAGCTTGGCTGGTGCCGTGGTCCACGGAAACTCTTCCCAGCAGCATCAATCCGCACCGGTTTCATTTTGCAGGGAGCACTACTGAAAGTGTTCCTGCGTTGGAGCATCCTGCGTGTTTTGACTGTGCAGAGGAGGATGACTCTATCACCTAATCAGGGCAAATTTGGTCATGCAAGCTATCAGTTTGTTTATCTCTGTTCAACAATTAATTTTTTTTTTAAATGCTCCAAGCTTAAATCTAAAAATCCACTGCTTTCCTAAGACGTTTTAAGTCAACTGTCAAAGGCAGTCTTTTATTACTGGGTTATAAACCCCTTTACAGAAGGAAAGCTTTAAGTCTGAATATTAAAGTGTTTAAAGTTCCTTTTTGGATTGTGAACCTATTATTAAAGCGGGATGGAAACTAGTTTGCAGTCTGCCTTTTGCACAGAGCATCCATACCACCAGAGTCCAAAATGAAGTCACTTTTTTGGATTAGGTGCAGACCACAGAAGGCTTAGAAATGCCACTTGTAATTAAAAACATCGCGCCTGGATCCCTCTGTCTCTGTCGAGGTTGAATGGCCACTGAAAGAAATACAAGTTGAGACTGAAGAACAACAGCAAGCTCATGTCCTCTGTTTTTGAATATATTTAACTGTTATGGATGCTAGGAAAGCTTTGTACATTTTGTACGTTTCAACAGTAAAATGGATGCAATTTCCTCTAACTTTGATAGTGATTGTAATAACGGTTAGTGCTCTGTGAGGCCAAGCAGAACCACCTTTCCTTGTCCCCTTCTCCATGCCGTATGAGATGGACTGTCAGCCCTTCAGCGCGGACAGCCGTCGTGGGCTGTTGTTGCAGCTAGCTTTGTTTTTTCAGCTTTATCTGTTGTATTTCTACTAATGCCTTGTCTGCTTCATGGATCAGAGACTTTTATCTAGCCGTCTGGAAGAGCTTCTCACAATGCAGCCCTGATCCTGCCTGAGCTATCGCAATATCAATACTAATTGCACAGCATTTTAATTCTTCAGAACGTTATGTAAACTAGATGGGCTCGATGCGGTAAAGGATGTATGCAGGTACCTGCAAAAGGGCTTGGTTGGAACTGAAGCGCTAAGCAGGATACTGGGATCAGAAATATCCCCTTCCAGCTGCTGGCAGCTGTGGGGTCATCGGCCTGCTCCTTTTTACTCAGTGTTTTGTCAGCCGATGCACAGCCTGGTTTGGCATCTCCTGCGTTAACTTCCACTGCACTGTGGAAACCGTGTTGTCTTTCCATCCAGGTTCCCTCCACCGCACCTGGATATATATCCCCTGTTCTCAGGATATATTCCAGAGGATCAGACCCTTCCAGACATACAGCTCTGGCCACTTTTTTTCAACGTACCACAGGGACAGAAAAGCCTCGCTCAGCTCGCTGGAAGATAGACCCACTTCCTCAGACACCTATGCCAGATTTCAGGAAGATCATGTAGAAAAGGTGAACATGACCCTGCAGACTAGTCATGAGACCTTTTACCTTGGAGGAGAGAACCCATACTCCTAGGAGGGTTTCCGCAGCATGCTATCTCGGATCATCATCAGGCAAGACAGAATAACAGTTTGGTGGACACAGTTCAAAACTCAAGAATTCCCCAGATTTGTTAATTGCCATCTCAAGGCACAGCGCCGGTCAGCAACCTGGCTCCACGCTTTGCTCCATGTTCCCTGGGCTGATGACCGGTCCTGGGCTCCCCGCCTGGCGATGCAGCTGGAAAGCCACACAGCTTTTTTTTTTTTATTTTTTTCTTTTCTCCCTGGCACAAATAGTCTCGGTATCAGTGAATTCTTTGCAACCGCATCTTTTCAGAGGGATCCTCGTTTCACCATGCTTCTTCTGTGCCCAAGTTTAGATTCTTTCTGATAAGGACTCCCAAATGTGCTGAATTTGGCATGAAGTTATTTCGTGCACTTAGCAGACCGCGAAGCAGGGGAGAAATGCCAACAGCTCATTAACCCTTGTATCCCCCTCCTTTTAACCATATTCATTATATCATTTACCAATGCAGTGGAAGTACGGCAGCCGACTGTCAGGAAAGACTTGAGGGTCAAGTATAGCATCCAGGCATCCAGTCCCAGAGCTGCTCAAGTGAATAGTAATAGGGAAATCATCCGCTGGGATGCAGTTGTTCCTGCACCACGCTAATCCATAACGCTTCTCAGTTCAACAGCAACCTTTAATTTTCATATTTTTTTCTTAAAGGCCTCTGTAAATCTGGACATCATAGTCCTTATCAGCTTACCCAGGTGCCGCATTTCGAGGTGGTTTGCAAAATCCCAACCCACAAGCAAGAGTAAAGTTGTGGGTAAGAAACTACTGGTGATTTCTGACCCAGTGCTGGCCAGCGAGTTTCACAGACGATCTTCAGGTTCTGACACCAATGCCAACGTCGTCAGAAATACCACAGCCTGCAACAGGGGTGGAAGGGCTATGAATAGTACCAATATCGTACAATTTAATTCCAGTTTTGCCAATGAATCAGCAGTATTTGGACAGCCGTAAATCCTTGCAGTTCTTGCTCCCTGCCTGCTGACGGTGCAGGACGGCGTGCTGAGCGTCCGTGCCCTGCTCCGACGGGGTGGTTCTGCAGCCACCATTGAGCCAGTGCTTTGCTGAAAGACCTCCAGGGTTGCTGCCATCAGAGCCAGGGTCAAGGAATATTCCTTGGGGGAGTAAAAATCTAACGTAGTGTGCCGTTAAGGACCCTGCATCGCGTACGTACGGAACGAAACAACCTGGAGGTACAGCAAGGAGGCTACTTCTTATTTTTGTTTTGTTTGCATGAAGACAGCAAGGGTGCCTTGCTCAGAAGTACAAGCTTTTTAGTATTTTTTAATTGAACGTGAAAGTTTCCCTTTCCTTTCCGTGTGCTGGAATGCAGGGATAGAGAAAAGGAAAGCGCTAAAAGCAGGGGGGGTAGCTGGGGCCCTGTTATCTGCAGATAGGTAGGGAAAAAAATCATGAAGGAAATCTGTACGTTATTAGCTGTCTCAGTTAATAAAAGCTGAATGCATTTGACACGTTTAATGGTTTAAACATCTCTTAAAATGTTTTACTGGCAAAATTTTAAAGCTGTAGCTATTTCTGCACTGAGCCATGTGACTGTGAAGGGGTTGTCTCATGATGTTTTGAGCACAGAGATTGTCAAGAGAGGCAAAAGGGGCAGCTTTAGGTACGGAAAACAAGTGCTGATATTTCTTTATACATGCACTTAAATTCGCAAACACACACGTATACACTTTGTGCAAAGCTGTTGTGTGCTGCAGGAGCAGAACGAGATGAAACTAGGAGCAGACCAGACTTTGGATGCAGCAGCTGTGAGAGGACAACTCTACAACTACCTGAAAGGAGGTTGTAGAGGTGGGGGTCAGTCTCTTCTCCCAAGTGACAAGCGACAGGACAAGAGGAAATGGCCTCAAGTTGGGAGGCCAACTCCTCCCCAAACCAGGGGAGGTTTAGGTTGGATATTAGGAAAAACTTCTTTACCGAAAGGGTTATCAGGCATTGGAACAGGCTGCCCAGGGAAGTGGTGGAATCGCCGTCCCTGGAGGTATTTAAAAGACGGGCAGACGTGGTGCTGAGGGACATGGGTTAGGGGTGGTTTTGGCAGTGTAGGTTATGGTTGGACTCGAGGATCTTGAAGGTCTCTTCCAACCCAAGTGATTCTATGATTCTGTGATTCTATGACAGTAAGAGGAAAACGCTGGAAGTAAAGGACATTGTCAAGTATGGAGCTGAGGTAGGAGATGCTACAACAAACGCACAGAAGTGGAAGAAGGATGATCGTATGCTGGGATGGGTGAGGTGGGAAAGCTGCTGAGCTCCAAGGCCTGTGTCCAACTTCACCGTGACGCCCCCCACGTCGTTCTTCCCAAGAGAGCTGCCGACGGTGACACCGGCAGCCAGCACTGGTGGTCAAGGGGAATAAATATCAGATTTTGCTGCCCACAACTATCAATGTGTGGCCAAACGCTTCCCGATGGGATGGCAGCAGCGCGTGTGGCCTTGTCATGGGACTGAAGACCAAAGTCATGCAGTTATAGGCGTTCACCGTCGTCAGGAGGGACCTTCAACGCAACCACGCTTCTCTGCGCCACATCACCAGAAAGGGGCTGAAGAACTAATCGGGGCTCACTGATGAATTATGGCCTGTGTCCCACCTTAGCATTTGCAAACACGTGATAGAAAACTGTCCTAAATGATCGCTGACCTTCAAACAGAAGGGAGAAGAAATCCAGACCCAACTTGACAATATCTCCTCTGAAGCAAAAAACCCTATATTTAACTGGATTCTCATGAAAGATCACGTGTGCCACAAGAGGATAAATTTGGAGCATTCTCAGTTTCAGACTGAATATTTTATATAAACACACTAAACAGTATAGGAAAAATACAGTGCTCTCCACTACAGTAATGCTCAGTGAGCTAAAAAACCAGACTGGGCCAGATCTTAGTTATAATTCCCAGTGCAACCTATTCTTGAGTATAAAGTCTCCAGAGAGATACCTTACATAACAGGAAATTGTGGATAATCACAGCAAATACATCAAAGCCATTTCAGATATTTCCAACACAACAAGTATATACTAGATGTTAGGGGGGAAAAAAGCAACAACCAGACACGCATTATTAGCATTTTAGGTTTTTATTTTGTATGGGTGGGAATATTTCTTCCACGAGCAGGGCTTATGAATTCGCCAGGGCGTGGAGTTCTGACCAGTCTGCTGTGTGTTATATTCAGACTGTATGATCTCAACAGGAGAGCACAGAAAGGGAACAGACACAGTGGCTCAGAAGCAGTCAGGGAACATTAACTGCATACATGCATAATTATTACTACAGTGACCTGATGGAAATTTTGCAAGGATTTCAAAACACGACTGTGTACTAGAAACACGAAGAGTAAAACCTTTCTCCAGCCCTTCTGTGTTTGCGCACACGCGCTAACAAAGAGAAATGACAAATAATATTATCAGGAAACGTTAATTTCTATCAGCCTCTCGCATTTCAGCAGGGATTTTCAAGGGAGAGTAACCGGGTGCTTTGACAATGGTAGAAGGCTGCAGCAATACATACATCAAATCAAATTGGGTGTTATGGCAATGTAGTCCATATAGGAATAACTGTAAAAATAACAAAATGCAAGAGCGAGGGGCTTTTACTGCCATAGCCTCCACAGTCTGTGTTGTGGATCCGTCTATCTGCTTCTACGCCCGTGTCTGTTGATTTTGTAGGTTACAGAAGTACCCTGGTAACTTAAAGGTGGAAAATGAAAAACGCAAATTTATCACGCAGGCTTTTTGTCAACACAGTACAATGGCGTTGAACACTGTGCACTAACTTAGAGTGCGAGGTCAGAGTTGGGGTCTGTGGATTATACAGTTTTAAAATATGCTGAAATTAATGAAACACAATCCAGCGATCCATGGTTTTATACCAGCCTGTCTCAGTCTAAGGTCAAACTAGAAAAGTTTTCTGACAAGAGCTATAGGTCTGGCTCTCTTTTTGCTTTGCTGCTGACTTAGCTGGTTAGCTAAGTAAGTATAATATAACCCCTAAAATCCTCCAAAAAGGAAAACAAAAAAAATCTACAAATTTAGGTTAAAAACAAAAGTTATGGTAACATAAGTGTCTCTAAGTTTTGCAATAATCCTCCAGTACTTTTGCATCCCAAAAGGCTCCAGATGTGACCAGCCACTGCAAAATGGCAAGTTGTTTATCAGCATTCTACATTGCAAACTGGCACCTGTAATTTCACTCTCACTTTGCATCAGCAGAATTAAGATATCCAGAAAAAACCCTCTCTCAGACAGGTTTCTGCGTATTAATGCATAAACATTTACAGTAAAATGCCCTGTCTGCCACCCTCAAGGTGAGGCACACGGCATCCCATCCTTCCTCCTGCTCGGCCGCGTGTGTGCAGCGTGATCCAAGTGTTTCTCTCTGCTGGCTGCTAAGGGTAGATGTATCCAGCAAAACAGAGAAAATGAATATAAACCCCTTACTGACAGCACTGTTATTAAAACACTCAATTTTTATTTTTTTTTTTCCCCCCTCTGTCTTTCCTGCCTTTTTTCAGCTGCGAGGACGAGGGGCAGCTGAGGGACTGGGGGGGTCTGGCCACTGCCCACCCGTGGGCTTTCTGGGGCGAGGGTGGTGCGTGGTACTCGCTGGCCAGACTCCACGTGTGCCGGGACCCTCCGCGGGCGCAGCGGTGGCGTGGATGCGGTCACGGGGTCCCAACCACTTGCAATCGCTGTCAGGTTTTGGGGGGGGGGGAGGGGGAAAGCGGGGGGAGGGGCACGGTGAGCCTGAACACTCCTGCAGAATTTGAGAATCGCCCGCTTTTTGGTCGCGTTGCCTTCCCGGCGAGGTCTTATTCCCGGCGTCGTTTTGTTTTGGGGAGGACAGCGTCCTCCTGCTTGCTTCCTTCTAAAAATGCGTGCCACCTTCTTCATTTTTACAGCTGATGAACTCTGTTGGTGATAAAAGCTACAAAATAAGCCATGCTGTACTCAAGGGGCCAATACATTTTGAGAAAGTCACCTCCTCATTTGTGAGAAGCACCTGCCGATTAATATGCTTAAAAATATCACTGGGGTTATGTAAGATCTTTAAAAATGCTTCTGCTTCTTGACTCTTCAGCACTTCACCTATTACTAAAAGTAATCAAGCTTCAACATGCTGCAAAATAAACTCAAATCCAAACAGCCCTAATTTAATATATAAGGAGAAATCCTTAACTTGTGCATCATTATCCCGACCTGTCCGTGCGACACGTGGCCTGACCTTGCTGCAATTGTGGATCTGTGTCCCTGGCCGAGCGCCCCCAACCATGGCACTGGTGTTACCCTCGTTCTCCACTGGTGACATACAATATAGAGTTTATTGGCACTGGGACGGCAGTGGCGGAAGGTGCTCCCGGGCACAGCACGCCCACGGGCATGCCGACCTCCCGTCATTCTGCTTTCCTAAATTTTTTTAGGAGAAGACTGTATGGAATCGACTCTTCCGGAGCAGGTTCTGGCAAATATCTCCTTTCCAGTTCTGAGGGTGAGGGGACAACGATTTCAGGTGACGCGGGTCTCTGCGAGGAGTTACACACACCTCGGAGCTACAAAGAGCGTAAGGGCAGAGTAAACGTGTCGCTTACAGCCCTTCACAGTTTGTGCTGTAAAATGCACTGAAACACAATGGGATGTATGTAATATAATTATTAAGTCCTTCATAGCTACTGTTTAATATACGGTGTGTTAGAAGCAATAACGGTTTCCTGGCTTAAATCTATAGAAGATACTGAAAGTGAAACACGGTATTTTCTTTTTCAGGAGCTGATTCAGGCCACTGAAGTTAATGAGAGTTTTGGATCAGGCTTTGAGGCTAAGATTTCTCAATTAATAAGCAAACAAACAAACAGAACCAAACAACAAATCCAGCACCCGCTTACAGATTTTTTGGGACTGGACCGCTGATGCAGGAGGACCTATTTTTGTACTACCGGTACTCCAGGAAAGTTCCAAGAGCTGGCGAACGCCTATTCTTTTTGCAGTCTTGCAACTTCAGTAAAACCAAATATATTTAGACTGAAGACTTGATTCTCTCATCAGAAAGATATGTGAGTAAGAATTGTTGTCTATCTTGTAAAAACAGCACTACACTTGTACATGCATGTGTAGAACTGTTAAAGATTTTACAAGATACATGGGAATGCGTGCCTGCTTATCTGAGGAAAGAAGTGAGCTCAAAATTAAAAGGAAAAAAAAAAAAAATCCACCCTCTAGCCAAGACCTTGCCTGCCAAGTTTTAGCTGTGTATTCTCTGTTCGAGGCACATACTCCCACATCCTGCAATGAGAGGTGAATACACTCTTTAATTTAGAGTGAAGATTTAGGAGCAAATTCTACTTTCATTTACATCATTAAAATCCTAATGAGGCTGTAAATCAGGATAAGAATATGGTTGAGGTCGATAGGGTTGGATGGATTTAAATGACTATGGAATTTGTCCATTTTAGGTGGAAGTATAAACCAGACTAGCCTAAGTAGAGCACTGAAACAAATACAAATGGTAAAAGAAAACAATTTCACATTCTTCTGGAGATCTGAACAGAGCAAGAACACCCCTCAATTTGGGGCCTGAATGGTTTGCTTCTTCCTGAAAAGAGATCACAGTGAACGAGTTTACTGTCCTAAATCACGATGACCAATAACAAATATGTTAAACTGGCCAAAAATAATTTTTAAAAAGTCTGAAATTCAGTTTTTTGCTAAAATATCCCTGATAATGTAGTAATTAGAACTACATTTGTGTACCCCAGGTTTTATAATTTTCTTTAGGCTATTAACAAAACTTAATGTATTTCCCAAAATGTGCAAATACAATTACATTTTCCATTATTTCCTTTTTGTAAGTGGGCTTCTGTATTTCAGATATTATATAATGTGGACTGATCTGGCAAGACATACACATTACACTGACTGGGAGCTTTGGTTATGCACGGACAGAAAACTGGTTCCTGATTTTGAAACTGAAGCATGTTTAATTATGCCAAAATGCAATCTGAACTTGCCTTTTATTCTGTACTATTCCTCAAGGAAAAAAGACCTAACCAAACCAAACAAAACCAAAAACCAACCAAAACCCAACCGCTGTTGGTAGCATATTCTACATATGTAGTTATTGCTTAATATTTTTGTAGGTAATACGTGTCTAGCTTGGTGTTGTGCACCCAAGCAGCTCCCGTTTCTTGAGCTGGTGTTGATATGGCACGTCCCGGATGGGGTTGACGGTATTCCACTTCTTTTTTCCCCATCTTTCTGTCTTTCCGTGGCTTGCTTTTATTTCATGATTAGCAGTTTTCCCTTACACTTGAAGTCTTAATGAATGTTGTTTTATCTTGTTTCAGTGCAAGAAGTAATTTTCATAATTCAGAAGCTGAGAAAGGTAGACCACCCCGCGTGCCCTGCCCAGACCACTGGTTTACATGGATGCCTCCGACAAGCACAGCCTATGGAATCAGCCTCTCAGCTCAGATGCAGACAACTTGTTTTTGTATTTCTTAAAAAGCCGTGCAATACTTGCCAGGAAATACAGGCAAGTAAAATGAGTCACTAAAACACTAGTTGTTTTTATTGGAAATTATTTAAACAAATAGTAATGTTATCATATATAAACTTTAATATTAACATCCTAGAGCAAAATGACTTCTGATAATGATTAGTAGCATAATATCAAGGACCATGTTGTCTTACAAACAGCATTAATATGAGCTGATGCAAGTGGTGAGATTGCCTAATACAATTTTGCTGACACAAGACATGTAATGAGAATCTATGGAATATGGCGTATAAACACATTGTCCTGTGAGCAAAGCTCACGTCTTCAAGCTGCACAGCAGCAAATCTATGATTTAATTGTGAAGCTCTTTCCTTACAGGCAGCATTAATTCCATATACCACCGATGTTAACTATGTTCATACTAGAGAGATACAAACATGATTATTATTTCTATTATAAAAGGTGAAGGGAGAGGTTTTAAAAAACAAGATGAAATTACATAGCAGATTTGAAACCTGCAAGAGAATCTGTAGATAAAGAATTACATTTAAACAGATTTGAAAATCGAAATTATTAGAAATTTTTTCCTCTGTTGCACATGTCATGATCCCAATTCAAGATTCTCTGTTTTCTTTGAAAACTGTGCAGTATCTATTTTCTTGCATCCTTTGATCTACCTAACAATATAACAACGCATCCCAACACTTGAAATACAGACTTTAAGACTGGCTTATGCAAAGGGAAGCATCTAAGGGAATGAAAAGGTCTGAGGATTTATACCACACTGTTGAAAGTGCTTAATATCTGGAATTTTTGAGAGTCAAGTGGGTGATCTGCAATGCCCTCTTTGTAGTTGCTATTTAACTCAGGAGTTAGTAGTTCCTAACTAAATAAAAAACCATGAGTGCAGACATACTCCGTGATTTAATGATTACATAATGAAACGTACATTGAAAACAATAAAGCTTATAATTAGATTTCTAGTGAAAACATTTACATTTGTCAGTCTAAAATATATTATCCATGGAATTTTTAAAATATTTGCTTAAAATATGCTGTTGCTATAAACAATCCTAACAGTAAACCTAGTAGCTAAAATATTCACAAAAAGTAAACAAAAGGAGCACGACCACAGCCAAGTCAAATTCAACTTTCTGTCTTAGTAAACACTTGCGGAAGCATTTTTAAAAGTGTGTTCCCAGCTCCTCCTCAGAGTCCCTCTGCGACAGGCATAGAATCTTTCAAAACTCCTAAATGCTGTTCTTTACAGAATTACAAAATGTATAAATACACGTCTGCTCCCCAACAACAACAAAAGAACTTTTATAAAAATAAAACGATGTGAGGCGACGCCGTCAGGCACTCAGCAGCCGGGAAGAGCCAGCATGAGCCTTGCCCATGAAGCCTTAGTTACTGCCCACACGTGTACTGACGCAACCTTGCAGGACATGTACCTAGGCTACTTTTTTTGGAAAACCACCCAATAATTCAGCACACAGAATAGATTTACAACCTAATGAATATTTATTCAGCCCCATTTTTCAATATATGACCACAGCCTGATGTATAGGGCACTTTTTTGGCCCTGTTGTGAAAACAGAAGTATTAACTTTCTCCTGGGTTGGCCTATGATTTTCATATGCTTGTAACACCCAGAGGCACCAAAGTGTTAATGAATTTTCCAGAACAACCATGAAAATAACAAGGATGAAAGCCGAGGTAAAGAGAAATTAAAAATGAGCGTGTTTCGGTGCCCAGTGTGAGAATGCCCATGTTCTTTCTTTTGACCAAATAACATTTTTATTCTCTATGTTCATTTCCATTAAGAGCTTGAACTATACCTAGCCGCCCCATTGGTACCTGAATCCAAACCATGAATTTTCAACCTCAACCCTTTTCTTTTGGCTGCTTTCTACCCTGGAGATGTCCACAGTAGAGAGAGATGCATACATTTTACCTGTTAAGGTTACTTAAGCTGGTCTGCTTCTGGGCATACCTGGAAACACACATGTCTTGTCAACACTGGCAATTTGGCTATCGCTGCCCTGTCAAGACCTGCAGCGTAAATATCTCGTCGCTGACCCTCACTGAGATATTTGGTGCGTTAGAAATTGGGAATGACCGGCGAAAGCTGTGGTCAGAGGCTCAGCAAGGTTTTCTTTAGTCACCGGACTGCCATTTTCTAAAAGTCTATGGAAGATGCTAAGGAAACTGCGGTAACGTGCGCACACGAGCAAACCTTTTCCTGAGTAGTGCCAGCTGGTGCTGAAAAATACCACAATATTCGAAGACTTTGAGGTCTGAGGGATGACACCTCTAATAGCAGATTGCCTCCTAGTGCCACGCCAAGGTAATGACGGAGAAGGCAAAATACCCAATTGCCAATACCAACGCAGGTATTTTCTTGAGAGTCCCGCATTTAGTGCACGAGTCAATTTCTTACTGTGAAATTTAATGCCTGCTTTTATGAGTTGACGATAATTTTCAAATAAAGGGTGAAAATTACCTTAAATACACTTAAAAAAAAAATCAAAAAGACCATTTCGCCTGTCCCCAAAAAGGTTGTTTCTGGTTTCAGTCATGAGTTAGAGAAATCCCTTGTTTAAAGAAGTTTGTACCAGGGACATTCTGCATATTTTTTTCTACTTCAAACTTTAATTTAGCTCAATCAACCATTTATTTTATCCTTTGGCTTCATAAACTGTTACCTCACTTTTCACTTACATGACATATATGATGAAAAAAAAAAAAATTGTTTTAAGTCCTTTTTCTTTTGAGGATGCCTTTTGGAACCACAACTCCTCCATCTTCTTTCCAGAAATGATATACATAATCTATACTTCTTCGTGCTTGCTTGGCAGAAGTAAAACAATTTTTTATCTCCCACCCTTCAGATCTTTCAGTAAGAACAGTCGAGTGAATTTCACACCTCACACAATTGCAAAGGAATTACGGGCACATTGAGAACACTTGACTCAGTTTGCTTCCAGGATGATGTATTTTTGGTAAGAAGTAAAATTTACAGTATATAAAACATGGCTTTGCAAATGAAATATAGCAGCATAAGAACATTATATGTGTTCTACTTCAAACGTGCATTCAAGAAAACATAAGAGAATGCCCAGTGTGGTATCTAGCAGCCTTAGACAAAGGAGATGGAATTGCTTCGTGCACGAGTGGGTTGTGCAGGGACCAAATGGGAATATATGCACAGACCAAAGGGGGCAGAGTGCGAGTCATAATCCATCCGACTCTCACCTCAGATCCCCGCGATGTGGCGCAGGCTTATCTGCACCGCTCCCCTTGGCCAGCTTGCCAAGGGGGAAAGCGCCATAAGTTTAAAACATCAAAGTATGTTTTTTAGCGCTTTTGCCGTGCCCCAGCTTACATCACCTGCTGCGGAAACAGCACAAGCCATGTCATGGAGCCTGCTCCGCTCGCAGAGAAGGAGCATGCAACTCTCCTGGGCAGAAGAGCAGGAAGGAGCCCCAAGGAGAAAAAAAAAAAAAGAAAAGAAAGAAGGCAGGAATGCTAGATAGTAAAAAAACTAACTGAACTAACTTGCAGAAATTACTCGGATAGCTTGTTTCATTCCATTCCAGAACATTCATTCATGATACACTGCTCCGTGTACCAAAATTCCTTCAAGATCTCTCAGAAGTGGTGCAACGCTTCTTGCACAAACAGCAGCGAAAAAGTCTTAGGAGGAACGCCACAAATAAAGTAGCGCTTTTACCACTAACGAAATTTCACTCTGGTTGGATCTGTCGTAGATTAAACTCCTTTGTCTCAGAAGTCTGATACAACACAAGAAGCGATGGGAACCAAGAATCCATGGGAATTAAAGTTTATCTTTAGAAGGTCAAAATCTATCACACTTCCAGTTTTCAACTTAACATGGGCAAGTATTTCCTAAGGTTCAGCTCCTTAAAAAACCTGTAATAAAATTGTCTGGCGTAAGTTTGACTTGGTCCCGCAGGATTCGTTATTTCCCAAATAAATGCAACATGGCATTTCAATACGTTTATATTGTGACTTCACCAGTTTTTGTTATATATTTGAAGCATAATAGTATTCAATGATAGCTCATGGCAGAATTCTTTGTATAATGTATAATGTATAATGGTGACAGCATTCAGACATATTACATACTTCATTTCAATGAGAAAAAGTCTATGATTCGCTTGCGTTACAGAACTCGTACTTTACTGTCATTATCAAGATTACATTATTTAAGTACTGCACAATTTTAATACCAAATTATCTTTTCACAGAAAAATTCTGTGTGGTCAATTACAGTGTATTAAAGTCCCAAAGACCATTTTTGTATTAAATTACAAACATTTTCTGTGCATTCTTTCTTCACTGTAGCTTTCCCATTTCATCAGATATAACCTCACGATTAAGATTTACAACGCTGGTCTCAACTGGAAAGAATATACAGGTGATATTGATATTGGGATCTGTTATGTTAAATATATGTGTTAATCATCTGAGTTCTACTCTGCTTGTCTTTCTGTGGATTTTTGGCTAGTTTTCCAGGTCTGGAATATTAACAGGGCTTTTAGTATGCATGGATTAGTTTATTATATTAGGGATAGAGTGGCTAAATGGGTGAAACCGAAGAAATGCAGTAAAAAGCTCCTGTCTGTGGAGTTGTAAATAGTTTCCAGCAGGCATGTTGCTGCTCACTCTGTTAAGGCTCAATACAACCAAAAGCACGGGGCCTTGAGAAGTGGATTGGTTTATTTGCTTGAATTCATGGGTGGCTTTTATTGCTCTAGGTCAGTTATTAATGAGGAAAAGAAGGTTAATGGAAATAGGAGATGCTGACAGTCCAACATTTATCTTTCTGTGAAACCCATGTAACATCAGAGAAAAGCAGTACTCGTACCACACGGATCACAAAATTAGATGCTTTTCAAACATGTCTGAATTTACACGGACATTTATTTTTTTTTTTTTTAGTATATGACACAAAAAAGTGTAGCTGCAATAAATAATAGATATATGCACAATGCATTAGCATGACTAATGCATTGTCTAATTTCAGTAGCGTTCGAGATGGCTCGGCATCCAAAATGACGCTGTTTCTGAACAAGCTGATAATACCCTTCCCATACAGCATATCCCAGCTCGAGGGGTGAATTTCATCCCCATTCTCTTTTTTGGTTGTGCCAGTCTGAACTAAAGTGATAATGCAGACAGGCTATTCAGGTTACCCTTTAGTGTACATTTCCGTATCTTGGTTATCTGTGTTTCCTCATACCTGAAAAGGAGAGACGTGCCGAAATAAAGCAGCCGGCTTCTTCAGCGGGTGAGTAAATTCCTCTTGAACATGCTGAATTTCAGAGCAGCGTTCCTGAATAATTCCCTAACTGCACAAACATCAGAGTGTTTCGGTTCATCTTATTAAAGAAATAGGCCTGAACCTGAGAGCTGGACCTCCATGTGCCATAAACCGGCGTAACATTAGAGTGGGCAGGGCAAATAAGGACGACGGCGATGAACACAGAGCACGCAATAATGTTTGATATTTTAATCTTAGTGTATGTTATGTCTGGGCAGTTACTGAAAAATTAATTTAACAAACAACAAAGGGAATACACATGTAAATCTACAATGATTAATTACTAGGATATGACAAAAAACCTGGGGAAATCTAGCATGTAGAGAAAAAAGTGGTTTGCCATAGCTGTTTGGGTATAGCTGATAATCCCTAACTGGGAAAATCAGGTCCCATGTATCTATGCTGAAGGAATTAGTACTATTTCTCCAGAACAGAGTCGAGAAGCAGGCGGTATCGGGAATGGGAACATATTTTGGAGCATCTCTTATGTACTGTCCATACACCCTTTCTTTTAGTTGGGATGTTTTTATTTACTGTCAATATTACCATTACTGTTACTGTACTACTGTAAGATCCCCATCATTCGGTGCCCGCTACCCTGCAAACACAGACAAAAAGAGGGCTCTTGTTCCAAGAGCTTTAAAAATGAGCAAAGGTGCAACTACCCATGGCACCTGACCAGAAGGCTCCGGGGAGACCTCACAGCAGCCTGCCAGTGTCTGAAAGGGGCCTATGAGAAATCTGGAGAGGGACTTTTTACAAGGACATGTAGCGATAGGATGAGGGGTGATGGCTTCAAACTGGAAGAGGGGAGGTTTAGATCAGATCTCAGGAAGCAATGTTTCACTCTGAGGGTGGTGAGGCACTGGAACACGTTGCCCAAGGAAGCTGTGGCTGCCCCATCCCTGGAGGTTTTCAAGGCCAGGTTGAACCTTTTAAGCTAACAGAATTTCAAGTGTGAAAAAATTTGTTTGCACGAGGACTGTGGAGATATGCGATGTCTTAATTCTAAATAAAATCTGAGCTTTTAATACAATCCTACAGGAAATTGCCATTTTTCAGTATGTATAAGGAGTATTTAACTTCTGGTAATTTAGGACACGTTCCAATGCAACCATCCAGAAAGGCCAAATTATACATAATAAATGATTGTTGAGAAAGAGGTATCGCGTTATCTGTCTTGTCCACAGCAAATTATAAAGCTATTCTAAACCACAAATGTTGAGTTCTTAATCAAAGAAACTACTTACAATAATTTTACTACAGATTTTTATATAGCTGTGAGGATGTACGCCTGATGGAATGATGATAAAATATTTTTATAAGATCAAATGTTATTTAAAAATTCATATTGCTGTATGTCTTGAAATTGTACTAGCAAGTCTTTTCATTTTTCTGTCCTCCTCCTCAGTATTGCCGTAGGCTCAATACTGTGGTCTTTACAAGCAAAAATGCCATGCGTCCATGCGTGGTTTGCCTATATGATGCCATCATGGGGGGAGGGCATTACAGCAGCCTCCGAATAGTAAAGATGACAGCCAGATCCTGCTTCCTTAATGGAAGTCAGTGGGAGTTTCGCCTGAGTAAGGAGGTTAGGATTGGGTCCCTGAAAAAAAGAAGATAATGAGACATAACTAGGAATAATGGGGTGATATGAAGACACGGAAAATGTAGGTTGAATATCATTAAAATCTTCCTGACAGTGAGCTCTATTATACCAGGGAATAATCTCATTGACTTCAATAGGAGAACTGCCAGAGTAAGATCTGAGTAAAGGCTGGAGTAGCCTTGGTGCTGACCCCAAGTCCACGGGCATCACTGGGGATATTTCCATAAACTTCAGTGAGGTTTGGATCAGGCCCAGGTACATTTGCCTGAACCCACAGAATTCCCAATGCTTTTTTCATAATTGTTGCCAGTAGTTGTTAGATGCACCTAAATACAGGCAACAGATGATGTTACTAGTTCATTTCTGCACAGCTAAAACTGGTCAGTTTAAGAGGCATCTTCCATGCGGTGCAAATATAAAGAAGCTGTTAAAATTACCTGATTGCTGTCATGCAATCAGGTAATTTAAGCAATAGAGGCCAGTGTGAAGAACACAGGTATGTAATAAGGCTATACTGTGCTGCCAACTGGAGCTTATGTGTTTATAACGCAGGGGGGTGTGCAGGCTGGGCATTATCTGAATGAGAAATGTCTGATTTTTTGTTTTGTGCCTATGAATGCAACGGGCAAAAAAGCAGAGAACGTAAGAGCAAGAAAGCACCAGACAGTATCAGAGACGCTTGCAGAACAGTGCAAAGTAAAAGCCAAGAAACAATATTTTTTTTTCCCCCATTCATATTGTGTACACCCTTGGTAAATAAACTGGATCATGTCAGAGTTGCCAGCTCCTGCATCTGTTTCTCTTCTCACAGGCAAAACTTGCAGGATTATAAACTTTAGCTACTACCTGATTCAAGAAAGGCAACAGACTACCTATTTGTGGCTTACACCTTTGCACATGTAATTTAAGTCGTATGTTGCTTTGTAGACAGCAGTGATTAAATGCATTTTAATACCGGCTCACACTAAGCCTCAGTAAAGTGTCACAAATATGGAATATTAAAAATCAAATTTCTTAATAGCAAACATGCTTTTTGTCCTTCAGTGAATTCCTTGCACCTGGGTATTTTTTTCAGCACCTCATGCAGCTCTCCAGCCTACCCATATGTTTCCATCCCCTGCAACAGGCTGGCAACCACTTCTGTGGTGGTTTCGCTTTCTTAGTAAAGTTTCTATTAGCTCGTTGGTTGGGTCGGTGGTGGGAGATGGGAAGGGAAGGAAAGAGGAAGGCCTAAAACTCATCAATTTTCTGTTCATTAATACATACGCCGCAATCAATGAGAAGGAGCTGTAGAGATCTGCGGCACTCACATGAGACTAACATAGCCAGATTAAATAAAATTGCTGTATTTGTTCATATATACTTATTAAAACCCCAGAATCCATTATCTAGGGAAAAATGGGTATACAACTTAAATTTCAACTTGCAGAGCTCGTTGGGCTGTGACAGATTTGGAGAGGCTTTGCAGTAGCTCCTGTATGTTGATCTGGTTACTATAGTACTTCATGATTATATTAGTTTAACCCAAAGCAAACTGACTGAAAATAAAAAATACGCAGATGAAGACAAATTGAATTGACTGGCCCCACCTCTCCCATAATAATTTAAAGTTGTTCAATCAGACAAGTCACAGGAAATAATCTGAAATATCTTCCAGCCAATGCCACTTCCTCAGTGCAGATTCAGTTCCAGACACATTGTTCTGTGGCCGTGGTCCATCTAACTTCGTCCTAGAGCACTCCGGTGAGGAAGACTTCATCCTAGGCTATCTATTCCAGTGTTTCTCTAGCCTTACTGTTAGAAAGATTTTCTTAATATCTAACCTATATCTCCCTAACTGCAACTTAATCCACCAGCAAACATGGAAAAGAAAGCACTGCCTTTCTTTCACAGCTACTTTTCAGTAATTTGAAGTCTCGTACCATGCTTCTATCTTCTTCTCTGTGGACTACACAACCCCATTTCCTTCACTCTTCCCTGACAGATGAAGTTTCCTGGTCCTCATTCTCATTGTTCGGCTCCTTACTCCCCCTGGATTGTTACCAAATTGTGGAGCACAATCCTAGGTGGAGGCTACCAGAAGAGGCCTTATGAGCACTGGGTAAAGCAGGAGGATTACTTTGCAAGTTTTGAGGGTGACTCTGCCAAATGCATATCCCCGAATAACATCCACCTCTTTTTGCCACAGTCTGATGTTTTTGAGTCTTTGTTAAACTTCGGTTTACTACCACACTAGTATTTCTTTCTGCAGTACGAAGTCTGCCCTTACCCTGTGTAGCTGATTACTACTGCCTGGGAGTGAAATTTTGCAGTTATCCTAATTGATTTTCAACCTGTTTCGGAGAATTTTTCTGATTTTCCCACAAAACTCTGAACAGTCGCCCTGTCCTTGAACATGACTGTGGCTGCACTCCGCTTGCTGTTGTCTTCAGACTATACAAACATTTCCTATTCTATTATCTACGTCACTACTAAAACTGCTACATAGTAATGAACCAGAAAAGACTCCCAACGTGGAACCCTATTTGTTATGTGTTTCTACTTCAGTAATGAACCTCGATACCTATGCTTTCAAAATACATTTTTGGTAAGCTGTTTACTAGTTTCATGTAGCCGTGTTTCTCTGCCTTGCATATGAGAATTATCTGGTGTAGCGACAAAAACCCACTGAAGCTGAAGACATACGATGTGTACTGCTTCTTCCTGTTCTTGGTGCCTGCTACTCTGTCATGGACGAGAATTAGATTGGTTTGACATGATCTGCTCTGGACAAATTCATGTTGGCTGCTATTTATCTCTTTGTTGTCTTTTAGGAGCCCATAAAGGGTTTAATTAATTGGTCCGTGATTGAAGTGAAGATGACTGATCTTTGGACAGTTTTTCCTCTCTCACTTGTTTGCCCCTTTTCAGCAGTCTGGAACCTCAACCATCCTTCATGTGCTTTAAGAAATAACTTGTAGTAATGCTGTGACTGCCACAGCTAGATCTCTAAATAATACTCAAGATGAATTTTGCCAGATGCAACCTATTTTAATACATGTCATATTGTTCAGGTATCCAAGATTTTTTTTTCCTTCCCAACTGTAGTCTCATTTCTTACCCTTTTATCTTTGGTGTTAATTACCTTTGTTGTCTGATCCTGGGTTTTGGTGGTGTTGTTAAGATGGACATTAAAAAAATGGCTTTTTTAGTGTCAGTATCTTGCTCTTCCTTTGGAGAAGCAAACCTCTCTCTTGATTTTCTTCTTCCTTCTACAAGACCTTTAGAATACCCTCCTGCTATACTTTACATTTCTTGCTAGTTGTGTTTCATTTTTTGTCTCAGCCCTTTTAATTTATCCCCATGGTTTTATACTTTTTGTTTGGTTTTTTTTTTTCTTTTTTTTTAACGTTTTGGTAATCAGACTTAGTTTCCAACTTCCTATACTCTCTTCTTGTGTTTTAAGTCATTGAAACACTCATGATTTAGCTACATTAATTTCTTAATGTGCTTGTGCATTGGAAGAGTTTATGCTTCTGCCTTTAATATAAGCTTTTACAGGAACTGCCAAATCTGTTGGATATCTTAGGCTTGTTTCCCTGAAAATCTTTCCAATTCTATGTATTTATTGAACAATGATTGCTTGATGTCCATTGGTTTTATTTTGCATTCCCACCTTAAGGTCTAGGAACTCAGGCATTTTATGGTCAGTCTCACCTGAGCTGCTTTACACCTTCATATTCTCAGTCAGTTCCCAATGGCTGGCTCGAATAAAATATAGAACTTCTTTTTTTTCCAAAAGTCTGTAAAATTGTTTCCAACCCATTCTTAGAGCTTGCTGATTTCTATCCTATTTTTCTGGTTTCCTACCAGATGTCCAGACTAGTTAAATTTCTGCATTTCACCAAGTCCGGTGCTTTCACACAGTTCTATCAATTTACAAAAGCATCATTCACTTAATATTCCCAGTTCAGTAGTGTACAAAAAAAAAAGCCTATGCTGTGCCAGTGCCCTCACTTTTTTCCTGTTACTTCCACCCACAAACTTACAATCCATCTATCTTCTTTGCCACCCTGGATCGTAGAACAATTCTGGAATAATCTTGATATGCCAGAAAACAATACGTCTCCTTTGCCCTCCCTACCCTTCCAGAGCAAGTTATACCCTTCCATATTAATATTCTAGTCACGTAAATTACTTGAACGAGTGCCTGCTATGCCAATTAACTTGCAGTTTTGATCATGCACTGAGAGTTTCAGCTCCTGTTGTTAATCCCCCTACTTTTTCTATACAGAATTGTAAAATATTGAGTAGATGGCTTCATCCTCCTCCTTGTCCCTTCTGTAACCCTGTTATGAATATCCCTGGCTATTCTACCTGTAGGCCTTTGAGCGGAACTTCTACATTTCTAACCAACACGTAGAATCATAGAACCATTTAGGTTGGAAAAGACTTTTAAGATCATCGAGTCAAACTGTTAACCTAGTACTGCCAAGTTCATCACTAAACTAAGTCCCTCAACACCACATCTACATGTCCTTAGATACCTCCAGGGATGGGGACTTCACCACTTCCCTGGGCAGCCTGTTCCAGTGTTTGACAACTCTTTTAGTGAAGAAATTTTTCCTAATATCCAATCTAAATCTCCCCTGGCACAACTTGAGGTCATTTCCTCTCATCCTGTCATGGATTCTTATAACAAATTCTCATTATTTCTCATTTAATGTCCTCATAACTAAGGTTGCAAGCCTATGCCATCCCAATTAACAAAGACAAATCATAACAATTAAGTTGAAAGACGCTTCTTCCTCTCCAGCTAACTTGCAGATGGCTGGAAGCAAAAAAGAAAAGGGCTGGCTAAAATGGGAGATAAGTAAACTTGGCAGGCTTAAAAAGGAGCCTTCACCCGGAGGAAGCTACTTGTTCAAGGGAACCAGACTGAGACATGAAGGAACGTCTGGGTTTCAGTCAGGAAGGACAGAGGTCTAGATGAGATAAATAGGTATGTAAACTACTTTTTGGATGCCTTTCTTTCCCAAATACTTTATTCCACTGCTAAGCCAGCAGTTCTTGCCCAATTTCTGCATGTTACTGTGGCAAAGGGGAAAATTTTAAGCACATGTCCCGTTGAGGTAGAAGTACCTTGGCCACGACTGAAAGAAGGATAAATGTGATTCCCCCCAGGATGGGCGGAAGCATTAGTCCTGACGTTTGGGGTTGCACTGACTGGTTACTGCCCTGCCCTCCACGGTCATGCCTGGCTTTGGGCGCCAGTCTCACAGCCATGCAGCTCGTGCCGTGCATCCGTACTCAGTGCCGAGCCAGGTTTCAGGCATGAAACATTTTGCACCAACACCTGAGCTCCTTTGCCGACAGAAGCCATCCGGCTTTTTCAAGACTAGCTGCACAGTGGTGAGCTGATATATATTATAATATAAATATAATATATCATAGAATCATAGAATCACTTGGGTTGGAAGAGACCTTCAAGACCCTCGAGTCCAACCATAACCTACACTGCCAAAACCACCCCTAAACCATGTCCCTCAGCACCACGTCTACCTGTCTTTTAAATACCTCCAGGGACGGCGATTCCACCACCTCTCTGGGCAGCCTGTTCCAATGCCTGATAACCCTTTTGGTAAAGAAGTTTTTCCTCATATCAACCCAAACCTCCCCTGGCACAACTTGAGGCCATTTCCTCTTGTCCTATCGCTTGTTACTTGGAAGAAGAGATTGACCCCAATATAAAAATTATGATATGATATGATATGATATATGATATGATATGATATGATTAACATAACATAACATAACATAACATAACATAACATAACATAACATAAGCATATGTTTAAGCCCCAGACTAATACAGACCTAGGCCAAATCTAGAAAATAATACAAATGTAGACTGAAGCCAGTAAAAAGATGGAAACTCACTGAACTGTAGCACAACTGAAACCTGGGGAGCTCCCAGGTAGCTCATTTAGACCTCTGAAGGCAGCCCGCATCATCAACTCCAAATGGCACGTCAGTGGCAGTGTTCTGACCTCGCCACAGCTATCATCAGGCATGTGAAAAATCATAAATTATGACATTGCCTTTTCTCTACTTTTTTTAAGATGGATGATGCTTTTTTCTTTTGTTTTTCTGATACTTGCAAAGGGAGATAATCACGGACTCCTTTACAATAATGTAATTTTACCAGAAGTCATCAAAAACTCTACTGAAAAATATATAAAAAATAGTAGGCTGAACTAGGAGGTAAATTGAAAGGTGCTTTTTGAAATGTTTGTTAAAATAAGGCCTAGTTTTGAGGAAATAATGAAAAACGTGAAAACTTCTGCTAGTTAATAATACTAAAATTCCCTGGGTTACTGAAGCTCCACAGATACTTAGAGAAGCTATTAGGGAAAATTTGGGGGGAATTAGGAGAGCTTTTCAGCATCTTGTGAAAGCACATTTTCTACCAGATGTTTGTAAAGAATGAAAAAAAAAGCATATTTTGATTCCATTGAATCATCAGCTGCATGAGAATCTTTGTCTTCTGAAAGCTCCTTAAGCACTTTCTCTGGATCAAGTATTAAGAGACACTTTTATTAATTAATTTCATTTTTTTCTGTAGATGACATAGACTAGGTTTGGAAGCTTCTCAGAAAATTTTCTAACAATTTGGGAGATGGGTTCCTATTTTCTGGGATTTTTCCAGAACATTACTAGACAGAGTGTGGTGGTGTTTTTAAGATCAGCAGAAGACGTTGTTTATAATGCAGAACCCTCCCTGTAATAAAATCATGTGAAAAATACAAAAATAATATATTTTAATGCCACTGATAAGTGCCATCACTCAGTAAAAGCAAAAGCAAATCATATTCATGTGGAAGAATTTGCTCTCTCTCTCTGCTCAGGCTTTATTGAAGCATGATTTTCAAACTCTCTGATGATCACATGCATAATTGCTGCTGTTGCTGTTTTTCGGTGCTTCCAGTGCATGTTACATTTCTAGTGAAAACCAATACATAGCAGTGGCCACAAATAAGCCAACATTGACCAACAATGACCATGCAATGGCATCTAAAATACGACAGCTATCGCCTACCGAACGTTCAGAAAAAAACTTACGGGGGCGGCTTGGGTGCAACCCGAAAACCAGAGGGTCTCGCCTCCTGAGCACCTTCCGTGGACCTCCAGTGGCAGAGCTGACAAAGCCGGTGTTAAGCAGCATTCCCACCCCTCCAGCTGCTTCTTCCCACCCCGGGGCCGCCCACAGCCAAAGAAACAGCTGTGCCAGCAGGATGCAGCGGGCGGTACGGGAAGGAGGGCTGGGAATGAGGGGGGCTGCTGAAATCGCTGAAGAAATACCAGCGGTGGTGCCACGGAGCGCTTAAGTTCCTCAGGTGCTTTTAAAACCATGCCCACCCGTTCGCTCAGCACAGTTACACTGCCACCTTTCCTCCTGTTTTCTTGGAGACGGCCTCAGGAGAACGGGAGGATGAAACTCCCTGCGTCCAGCTGCAACTTCTTCGCTGTATCAGTCCACGCCGAGGATTAATTAGTGTCCAAATGCACAGATGAAACTTCAACCACTGGATGAAACTGCAGAGCCAAGGCCAGTAGGAGACAACTCTCCCACGGACACTAGAGCAAGCTTGGAGCTGGTGGAAACGTACTGGGGCAAGGAGCACACAGCGTTAGTTTAGCGGAAGGACAAAAGGTGTGTAACCCTGTCGCCCTTCATAATCACAGCGAAAATCACAGCAATCACGCATGGAGTGACTCGTCCGTGTGTCCGTATCCCACGTCCAGCTGGCCTAACCACAGTGTCACGGTGGAAGCGAGACCGTTACTGTCCTGAAACAACAACAAGTGACTTCCTGGCCATCAAACTAAGAGACAAGTTTGTAAAATGAGAATCTGCTATACGAATAAATGATTTTCAGGGGATGTAAAGTGGGTTAACACCAGCCTCTCAGCATGAGAAACCCGAGTCACGTGCGCCATACCATACACGTGCTGGTATTTTCCAGCAGATGAAAGTGACCACACAGTTTGAAACAACTCATTAATTTGCCATTTCTTCTTAGTTCAAAACAAACATAGGTGTATCATTTAGGGATTAGATCCCCTATTGTCTTCAGTTCTTTAATCTGTTTCAGTAGCCGCTAGAATCAGATGTTTCAAATAAAAGTTGAAGGAACCGTCAGTACAGACGTGTAGTAATCTGCCTACTATCTGTCTTGATCTCACTGGTTCATTCTCAGACTGTGTGATGATCTGGAACCTGAGGTTTGGTATCTCCTTCTGTACGGGTTTGTCGGTGTTTATCTATTACGGTTTTGAATGTTCTTGCTGCTTACAAAAACATTGCCTTCTTTTGTAGTGTGGAAACTACTTGACTCAGTTATCTATTGTGGCAATGCATTCCCTCATCTAAAATCATGTGGTTTGATAAAATGTTTTCTTTCATTGGTGGTAAACTTGTAAACTTCCGTTTTCTGTGACTGTTCCACCGTCCTTATGTATCAAACAGAGGGAACAGAAGCTCTCAATCTTTTTTCTGCAAAAAGCCATGAAAATCAGCATTGGCATAGCAAGTAAGAGAAGAGTGATCTTTATGCAGACATAATTGTCCACAATGGTGCCTGGCTACTGCTGGTGCATCAGCGAGGTCACATATATGTTCAAAACAGCACCTTAAAATGATTTATTTTTAGTGATTAATAACCCTTACAGGCTCAGAAAAACACTAAAATAAAGAAACGAAAGGGCTCCTACGCTCCCCCGTAACTTTCCAGTTGTGCTATGCTGGTTTCTAAAGGTGCAAGGTGAAGAATTGTTGGCTTTAGGCATTAGGAATGCCTACATGCAGTCCACCAGATCTTCATAAATACACTCTTCTTCTCTGCAAATGGAGATGCCTGCTCACAGACTGATCTGCAGGCTCCTCCTGTTGGACACCTGGCTTCTTCCAGCACTATCACAAATCTACTGCAAAGACCTCCTCCAAATGCAAGACTGAAACAGCATGTGTCATGGCCTGTCTCTCCGCAGCTCGAGACTCAAAACACTCTTTCTTTCTAATTTCCAATTTCCAGACTCGGGTTTGTGATGTGCTAGATCACCCTGCTGTGGCACTAAGCCTTAGAAGTGGATGACTTCTTCTCATGACCTTCAGGGTCTCTGGAGACCTCGGAGAGCTTCGTGGAGCTTCTGGACCAAACTCGGCCTTTACTGGACTCCAGATATTGTACCAAGTTGCACGTTATTTGTGCGTGAGAAAAATCTGGACATAAAGCAGCTAACAGATGGAAGCTACTTGCACGAAAGAAGATGGCTGAAAAAGCCAAGAAGCAAATTCTCATGAACTGCAACTTGGGGGCTCGAAGTAAGTCTCCAAACAGCAAGCTCAAACACGTTAATTATTCTGAGGTTGTAGAAAAACTTGAAAAAAGAAATAAATATAATTCAGTTTTGTGTAGGTTGCAGCGGCAGTGATTTGGCTCGGAAAAGCCCTTGGTTAGTATAAATGAAACATGCATAGGTGTTTCATTAGGACTGCGGAATTAAACAGGAAGGCTGAATTAGGATAATGGGTGAATCTGAATTATGGCAATGGATGAGTCCGGCCCAGGAAGGCTGAATTAGGGTAATGGACACTCATCTGTTTGAGGAGCAAACGTTAAAGCTACCGCACGCGAAATCCCGATCTCACTGAACTCAATGGGAATTTTGAACTGGTATTTCAGCACCTGGATTTCATGTCACATACTCTTCAGAAGGAGAAGAGTTAATGTTGGTATCTGTGCATGTGCGCGTGTGCGCCTAATCAAAGTGCTATCTTTTATAGATAGCAAGAAAATCAGGCATTAATTAGCAGCAAGTGGTGGAGTTGGGCAAAGAGCTGTGTGGAGAACGCAGCTGAAAGAGCAAAGTGGACCTAGTCTGGAAAAAGCAGCTGACGGAGCGGAGTTCACAGAACGATGTAAAGCGATAGACTGGAACAGTGAGGCATCCTGGACAGGGATCTAAGGAAGAGAGGAAACAGGCCAGCTTGCCAGGAGGCAGCAGGGCTTACCGGACAGCTCAGATTTTAATGAGTCTCTTGCAAGCCATGTTTGCAGGATGTCAATACTAGTCATGCCGCATTTATTTTATTTATGAATAGACATCTCTGTGGCAATGGTGAATGCATAAATATTCCCAAGATGCAGAACCGGTAATGGTCGATGCAACATCTTCACGTGATGAGACGAAGCTGTGCCACAGCACGGTCAGACATATCATGACATTAGGCGGTGGGTGATGCGGTGACGGAGTGTCAGGATACCGCGGTCAATGGCAACTGTCGCTCCGCAGATAGCGGGGATGATCTGACACGCGTAAAACACGAGCAGAGGGGCAGCCTCGCCGTCTTCAGCGAGGAAAACAAAAGCGATGCACTGTTACTGCTCCCCAACACGAAGCACTGCTCAGCTTCCTTGAGAGCGGGTGCTCAGCTGCTGCTGGGTCAGTGGGAATTGTCAGATACGGGACATTTTTTAAGTTCAAAATGGACCTCCAAGTACGTATCACAGAATCATGGAGTGGTTTGGGTTGGAAGGACCTTAAAGATCATCTAGTTCCAGCCCCCCTGCCCTGGGCAGGGACACCTCTCACTAGACCAGGTTGCTCCAAGCCCCATCCAACCTGGCCTTAAACACTTCCAGGGATGGGGCAGCCACAGCTTCTCTGGGCAACCTGTTCCAGTGCCTCACCACCCTCACAGTGAAACATTTCTTCCTGAGATCTGATCTGAATCTCCCCTCTTCCTGTTTGAAGCCATCACCCATCATCCTATGGCTCCACTTCCTGATGAAAAATCACTCTCCAGCTCTCCTGTGTGCCCCCTTCAGACACTGTAAGGTCTCCCCGGAGCCTTCCCTTCTCCAGGCTGAACACCCCGAACTCTCTCAGCCTGTCCTCAGAGCAGAGGGGCTCCAGCCCTCTCATCATCTTCCCGGTCTCCTCTGGACCTGCTCCAACAGGTCCACGTCCTTCTTACGTTGGAGACCCCCGAGCGCGACGCAGCACGCCGGGTGGGGACTCAAGAGAGGCCGGTAGAGGGTCAGAATCCCGCCCCGCCGTCGCCCTGCTGGCCACGCTGCTGGGGGTGCAGCCCGGGATGCGGTTGGCTCCGCCACCCCAGTCGCTGCGCTCTCCCGCAGGCCCAGCCGCGTCCCCTGGGGGCCCCGTGCCGGCCCGTGCGGGAGGGCAGAGCCCAGGGGCACCCCCCGCCCGGCCGCCCCGCAGCCGGAGCCGCAGCCGCAGCCGGAGCCGCCGGCG